>MU226578.1:746357-774232 GCA_018584345.1 Thuja plicata | reverse complement strand
TATAAATTATATGGATATATATAATAATTATAATACATATTATTATTATTACATATATATCAATGTGTACTCGATAATTCAATAACAATGATTTTATCTGAACGAAGCTACATTCCTTAACAAAAAGGTTTAAGAATTTGGTTGCTAGGAATAAGATACATCTAATGGTTTCACATCCTAGCATTAAAGAGTTCTTATTGAACAAAGATGTCAATGAAAAAAGGGCAGGATGGATAACAAGGGTTATGGAATATGATGTGCAAATTCATGTAACCAAGCTGGTTAGAGGCAAAGGTTTATGCACTCAGATGGAAAAATCAGAAGATAAGGTTGAAGCCACTAAGGAGGCTTCCTCATTCCAAGGTAATTGTGTGTTAATCAATGATTCAACATCTTGGTTATTAGATATGACCAAATTTTTGCAAACTGGTAAATGTCCAATAAATCTTGATAAAGCCAAAAGAAGGTACTTCAGATTATAATCTATTACTTATGTTCTGATTGATAATATTCTTTACAGGAAAGATTTTTCTAGTATGTTTCTCAAGTGCATAGACTATGTTGATCAAAACAAGATTTTATCTGAGTTTCATGATGGATCTTGTGGAGGGAATTTTAGCCCTAAAACTACAACCTGGAAAATTCTAAGAGCTGGCTATTAATGACCAGATTTATTCAAAGAAGCTAATTCTTGGGCAAGAAAATGCCAAAAGTATGCTATATTTGCAGGAAAGCAAAAGTTGGCAGCATTTCCATTTAAGCCAATCATTGTGGATCATCCATTTAATAAATGGGGAGTGGACTTTGTAGGTCCAATAAATCCTAATTCTAGTGCAGGTCATAAATGGATTATGACTGCTATAGATTACTTTACCAGATGGATTGAGGCCATTGCACTGAAGGAGTCTACTAGATCTACTGTGTTGAAATTCTATGATGATATTGTAACTAGGTTTGGGGTCCCTCAGTCAATAGTGTCAGATAATGCTTTAGCTTTTGTTGGTTCAGCTATAACTGAGTGGGCTGTTAAAAATGACATTTATCTAAATACCTCTTCTAACTATTACCCTTAGGGTAATGGTCTTGCAGAATCTACCAATAAAAACCTGATTAGGATTATCAAAAAGACTTTACAGGGAAATAAGAGCGATTGACACTCTAAACTGAAGGCAACCTTATGGCTGGATAGAATCACACCAAATAAGATTATTAAGAATTCACCCTATGTTTTGATTTATGGTAAAGAGGCAAGATTGCAAATTTCTATTGAATTTCCTGTTTTACAACTAGATGACCAGATGATGTTGTTTGAAGAGGAGGATCCTCTTAAGTGGAGATATGTTGAATTGCTATAGCTTGAAGAAGAAAGAAGGAAGGCATTGAAGAATATGGAGTTAAGACAAGAGAAAACTAAAACATCTTTTGACAAGAGGGCTATACCCAGAGCTTTCAAGGAAGGGGATCTGGTACTCAAGTGGGATGTGTTGAAGAGAAGACCAGGCCAACATAATAAATTTGACAACTTTTGGTCAGGCCCTTTTGTTATTATAGCTTGCAAAGAGAATAATGCTTTCCAATTGTCTATAACTGTTGGAAATTTTTTACAAATTCCATTTAATTGAATACACCTCAATTTTTGATATGAGGGTTAGGTTTAGTCTAGTTTCCTTTACAATAAGTGTTGTCCAAGTACTAGGTCTTTAGGTTTCACGAGTCTAGATTAGATGCATTTTCTTTTCAATAATGGTTGCATTCATGGTTTCTAGTTTTGTAACTCTCTAGCCCAAGGATAAGGTCTGTAGGTCATGTCTAGCAAGTATAAATCCAACAAAAGTTGCCAAAATTATTACCCAAAATTACAACATACACCAAAATGAACATAAATAAGAAAAGATTGCATTTTTAGGGGTATAATTAACACTATCCTTCAGGTATTATTGATTAACATTTCATTATTGCATTCATTATCATATTTCATTATTGCACTCTAAGTATTGATCACATTTCAAAATGTAAAATTCATAACTGATCATTACATTGTGCATTTAAAGTTAATGTAGTACAAGAGTTCTTTCATATTTCATATTTCATGTCAATAAAATGAGTACATTTGCAGAATAGAAAGCATGATAGAAGTATGGAGTAGGGGTCACATGCATTGCCTTGTTGTATGTTGGTTGTCAGTTGGTTTTCTGTCAGGTCTTAGGTCTCCAAGTCCACTTCTTCATCTTCACTAGATCTTTAGGGTTTCACCTGCATCATGAGAGAGAAAATGGTGTTAGATCCAGCTGGATCTAAGGAATGCATGAAACACAAACAACATACAATCAATTCTTCCAATGCTACATATCTACATGATCAATTCAATATAATAAGGAAATGTGCATCCACACTAAGTGAAAGATAGCATTAAAGGGACTTGCTCTAAGCATGTAACCTTTTACTATTTATGATCATTCTAATGTATGTTGTTCTTATTTTCAAAACCATATATCTGAATGAAAGGGACTTGGTATTTCTATCTGAGAAACCTTTTTCAGAATTAGATCAACATGTTAGTTCAACAAAAACAAACAAACCAACCTACATTCATGAATGAGTGTCATCTCATATGACACTCACACACAAAGATTAATTGGATCATTTTGTCTGCTAACCCAACAAGTTGATTGGTCATATGTGTGCAAAAGGTGAACAAGTAACTATAATGCAAATAACAAAAGAAATGCATGGGATTCATGAGCCCATGCTCAAACTTCACATAAGGCATTACACACAAGCATGTTGTATGCATCAAAGAGGTTACAGTTCATGTTCATGCAGGGGTAAAAGATGCAGATGCATAAAAAGAGTCAATGTTGCTACAAGAAACACATGGGCAATGAAGGGTCTGAGGAAGGAATATGCAGAAAAGAAGGGTAAAATTTTCACTATCATCATGCAAAGAGAATTGGAAGTGATACTGTTACAGTAAGTATGTAGATGCAAAAAAGATATATGAATTGAAGTTATTTGAGATCAATTATGGAAAATGTATGCCTAGTGATCAATCATGTTTCATTAGTTTCATGTTATGAAGTGTTTCTATCTATGTTTATAAAATAGTAGGGTTTGCAAATAATGGGGATACATAACAAAATTGATAAGCTGCATATGACCTATTCATAAAGAACGGTGAGCAAGAATTGAAGCAACAGTTCGTTTATGTTCTTTCATGGAGTGAGCATTCACACAAAAACAACTATATTCTGAGAAATAAAAATAGGGTGTATTCATCATCTAAAGAAATCAATGATGCTGTGGTGATTCGTGACTTCAAGAGAGTACAGTATCCATGCCCTTAATGTAAATTTCAAAGTGATGTTTCTATGCAGGGTAATAGAGCATGTAGATCTTATTCTGGTGTATTGAAATGCGATGTTCATC
This sequence comes from Thuja plicata, assembly GCA_018584345.1. Classification (NCBI taxonomy): domain Eukaryota; kingdom Viridiplantae; phylum Streptophyta; class Pinopsida; order Cupressales; family Cupressaceae; genus Thuja; species Thuja plicata. Next base: position 770,806 of record MU226578.1, on the reverse strand, counting down.
ATACATACAGGGTATACAGTCTTTCTTATTGGATATCCATGTTTAAATAAGGTTCATGTTATGAGTATTGCCCATGGGAGTCACAAGCCCATGATCTAACCCCATGGGTGGTATCAAATATGTAATTGAATAAACAATGTATTTTTTTACACTAAGAGGAACTACATTCTTAGAGTGTTTAAACATGTAATTTTTTCATTTTGATAAAAATGTGCTCACGGTTTCACTAGTGATACATAATGTTGTTTTTATAACATTATAATCATGCTGGAGAAGAAAACTTTATGTGTTTCACAGATAATGAAAATAAAGTTCGTTCTTGATAGAGAGAGACATGTTTTGTGCTTAGATAGTATTGTCGTGTTTGAAAAACATTAAATGGAGTTTAATCATGTACAAAAAATAGCCATAGAAGAAGCCTGAGTTCACCTTACAAACAAAAATACCGACAAGCTTGCACATGTTCAAGTTTACTTTCAGATTTACAACAATAGCGATGTGGGTATCCCTATTTTGTTGCTATTCATATAAAAAAGTGAGCAATAAATAAGGAGACAACAACAGAAAAAGCAACAGATATGCAAATCTCAAAGATAAATGATAGTTCATGCTACAATGAAGGAATTGATACAAGGAATAAACAAAAACCCTAATTTGGTTCTAGCAAGATGTAAATCTTTTAAAGAGCCCAGAGAGATGGAGTTACTAAATCCCATGTTCTTAAATAAAATTCAAAAGATCGCAACTTGATTACAACAAGATGCATTTATGTCATGAATAAATAGCAGAGAGCATTAGGGTAACATATCTAGAGGAGAAATGTCAAGAAGGCCAAGTTCAAGATTTAGTGGAGAAGCCAAGTGCCACGGGTAGAGACTCGTAAAAGGAATGGAGCTCAAGATTTGTATGTTTCAACAATAAAAGCCACGGTCAAAGACTTCCACTTTCCCAAGTTTCATTCATGGTGCGCCATAAGGTGGGAATGATTCTAAAGCTATGGCTGAAATATGCCAATTTTTGAGACTAAGTTCAAAGGGTAACTCCACATCTTTCAACCATAGCTTAGTCCTAGTCCAAGCTTACAGTGGTTAACTAAAAAACCATTAATTCCAGGCCAATTTCAACACATGCATCCAACGCCATATGTTATGGCATTAAAACATCAAGAGCCCGATATCTTCAAGCGATTTCCCATGTGTTTCTAGGTAATGAAAGCCACAGGTGTCGACTCACTGTTTACATAGCCTGAGTTCTATTACTATAGTGCGAGCAAACAAAAATACAAACTCCAGTATTTTCAAAGAGAAAATCCATAGAAGTTGCCATATGTTATGGCATGCAGTGCTCAAATTCACAGTTTACCATAGAGCCCAAGAAGCCTAAGCTTCTCAACATAGTCATAGTGTAGATACAACACCATTTATTATGGATTCCAAACTTTAGATTCAACCAAGCATGGTGGTGGCAGAGAAAACCCTAAGTGTTATGCAAACAAGATGAATAAACATTATGCAATGTGTTTTACCCAGATTTTGAGTCCACTGCCAAAGTGAGTTAATGCATTTTCAGTTCATAGTGCCTCGACATTCCCCAAGTAGTGCCATGACAATAGTTTTGTGCCATGAAGACAACAATATATATTTTCAGTGGGTATGGTCATGTCATCAATGATTTATGATCGAGTATGGAGCTGGAGTTAGCTTAACCTAGCTAAACTATGGTTTTGGGTTGTTTTGGAGTTAGGGTTTTTAAACCATGTTGTCAGCTTAGTGGAGTTAGGGTTCCATACTATGGTGTCGGGTTAGGAGTTTTATTTTATGCATTTGGAGTTATGCATTTTTGATGGTTTTTTGCTATATACTGTAATAAGGTTGGTATATATGTAAAAAGGATGAAGTATTTTATACACCAACTTTAGGGGCCATCTTTAGGGCTAGCTTTAGGGAACTTTGGAGGAATGTTTGGAGGGAGAAGTGATTCTCTAAAATGGGCCATATAGGCTATATAGTTCGCCTTTTACTTCATGTTTTGGGGTTGCAGATTTTGGAGAAAGCACTAAAAGTGATCATATTGTTCCTTGATGCCTTGGAGATATTATTTGTAACCTATTTGTCAAATTTTTAGAGAATAATAAAGCAGATGATCTATTTCCACATACATCTTTTGAATTGTGAGTTCAAATCCTATTTTCATCTTTCTTTAAGTGTTTATTCATTTTAGTAGCTAGGAGAAATGAATGTTTTACTATTCCTCCTCTATGTGAAACAAAAAATTCAAACCTTATGAAGAATATGTATGTTTTTTGATGGATTAAGATATCTGTGGTCTATAACCTTGTAGCTAAGTCTTCAACCTATATGTTGATCAGATATTCGAACTATCAAGCTTAGGTATATGAGTTAGGGTCACTGCATTGTTTTCCAATCAAAGTGTGATTTCATTTCTGTGTATCACCTCACTTTCCCTTCCTATTTTTTCCAAATTTTCCTTTTCCCTTTTCCCACTAAGTTTTCAATCAGGAAGGTGATATTCTACATCAAATAGGAATTGGTCTTGAATCCGGAGAATCATTCTTAATCAGAGTCCACCCACAACTCAAGAAGGTTTCCATTGTTAGGATAAAATACTGTTGAAGCCCCAATGCCTGAGTTGGGGTGGTAATTCTAAACCTCAACAATATTCATACTCAAGTCAGGAGAAATAATATATTTGATTCATAATTTACATATTCTTGCATGTATTTGTACCATTGTCCCAAGATTGGTGTCAACATAAATAGTACAAGTTGTCTTATTCATGCATTTAGGGGGGATTCAATTTTTTCATTGTAGATGAAGCTACCATAGATTATAATTTTTAGAATTGATGAGTCATTTAGGTATGAAATTTGTTAAAACAATTTTTAAATAATTGTGTTGGTGTTAGTTTAGATATTATGGAATACTATGTTTTTCAATTTTCTTAGCTATTTGGTTAGGTTTATGATTTTCAAATTGCTATGCCTTTTATATTTTTAAGAACCTCACATGAAGTTTAGATATTAGAGGTTTTGGGATTTTTAATTTGTTAAAGATTTTTATTTTTGAACTTTTCTTTTTGAGTAAAATTGTAATACTTTTTCATGTTAGGTAAGAGACAGACTCAGTTTCTAATATTATTAAATATCAAACATATTTTTAATAAACCAAAGAGATATCTGGATAGTTTGTAATTTATTATTTTAAATTTTCTATATATTTTTTAATTATATAAAATTAGTATTGATGGACATGAGGAGTTGAATCTAGTTGTTGAATAATTTAGGCTTCATTTGGTTACATGAGTCTGTACAAAAGGTTCAATGATTTTTTATCTAAATTGGGGTGATGGGAGTTAACTCTTTGAGAACTATAATTTTCTTTTTCCTAATAATAATCCAGGAAGAAAATCAAAATCCACCAAAAAAATGTTAGTTTTCAAAGGCACTAAGAGGGGGGGTGAATCATTCCATCCAAAAACACAAAACAAAAACTAAATATCTTCAAGAAAATCCAACACACAAAAGAAAATAAAACATATAAAGTTAACACATAAAACATTCACATCAAATAGACTCAACACATAGGATTTCACATGGAAACCTTTGTTAGAGGGATAAAACCACATGTGAAATGGTATCCACAAATTTCACTAGTGCACAAAGGAATTTTCCATGTTAGGAGTTGTTACAATCACCCTGTTAGGGGTATACATGGTTAAGAGTATTGTAGCCCAGTTCAAAGCTAACAAGTTCTGTTAAAGACTACTCTTTTAAGATATTAAAAAATCATTCTAAGATTTACCTTATTATCTAGAATTTTACACTTTTGATCCTATTATAGATCTTTCTCACCCTGTCAGGAGAGACCTTGTTAAAGGATTTAACTTGTAAACCTGCTAGGGGTTTCCTTGAGATAGAATCAATAATGTATGATCTGAATATGACCTCTTTGTCTGATAGATCTAATTCTACTTAGATCACTCTGCTTTCTTATACATCAACCAAATCAAAAAACACATAAATTACAATCACAATTCCTAAAACTGTTACCATAATTCACAATTTCATCTTACTTTTATACCAAGTTATACAAGTCAGCCTTTCAACCTTAAAAAATTTACCAACTGAGTGACCATTCAAATGTGATCCCAATAAAATATGATGGTCACCCTAATAAATTCAATATGATATAAGTCAAGTCAAAATAATCATTAACTGACACCAGACTGATCGGTAAACATATCAAATCAAACTTGTTCTAACTGTCCTATGTTCTTCCTGCGAGTGACACTTGAATCTTCAATATAAATCGATCAATTCTTTACAATAATTGATGTGATCATAGAAATAGGTAGACATACATCTATAGATGATAATTACAAGATTGCATAGCTTATCTCAATCTCCAGCTCCAAATTTAACCGCCTAAGTGTCGCTCACTGTTCTTTAACTGATTGACTGTACATTTAGTCAATTATTCAATTGAATCTTATTTGTGATCTCTACAACCCATCTCTCATTTCAAATACATCATGTTTATAACAATGAAAACACCTCAATATAATACTGTGATCACAACATAGATAATCTTCATCGAATTCCAACAATCCCCCCCTTTGGAATTGATGGCAAAATTTAGAAGAATAAACATTAAATTTACCTAAGCATTGAATTTACTGCAAAAATGAAAAAAATACATTACATTGCATTCGTAGTAAAAAAATTCATCTATACTCCCCCTAGGAATTACAATAATCTATACTACATCCCTTAAGCCTAACACAAAGAACATATCCAAATTTTAGCTTAATTACATCATTACATTACATTATCTCCCCCTTTGACAACAATGAGAAAGGTATATAAAAAATATGAAAATTGTATATATAAAGGAGTAGTATCACCTAATTACATTCCACTCAAAATATCACTGAAGTTGAAATTTAAAATATGTAGATCATTGTCACATGTCTGTAGTAGAACCTCCATTGTAGCTATCTGCCCACTTAACAAAAATACTATCTCTTGTCTGGATTAGAGGTCTTAGCTCTCTAACTTATTTTTATATCTCTTATACTATGAAATCATGCATTATACTCAAAAAAGTATGTTTGACCAACTCTTTATTGTTGGAAAGTACATGCTTCTACCTAGCATCAATCACATTATAAAATGGTGTAAGGATTTGACTTTGCATTTTAGTAGATGTTTTTCTTAATCTATGCATACTGAAAACAAAAAAATCTTCCAACAATATTTTTTATTTTTTATTTACCTTATCATAAAAATTTCTCCTTCCAGTCAACACATTGTGACTATTTACTTTATACACTATCTTTTCAATAGATATAAACTTTCCAAAAACAATTTTATCTATTTACCTCCAGTAGACTTAGTGGTAGGGTCGCCTGCTACCTTTGATTTATTTCCTTCAGCTTTAAGATCCTTCTTATAACTTTCTGATATAGTATCCTTGCTTCCTTCATCTTCTCCTTTCTTCTCTCTTTGAGCTTACTCCTTCTTCCTCTTCCTTTCTACCTTGACAGTTCTAGGAGTCTCCTTTACTCTAGGTTTCTTCTTCTTAATGACCAAAGGAGATGGGTTCTTCTTCTTCACTCGAGGGGAACTTCAGGCCTATCTACCAATTGGGGAACTACATGTTTCACCCACTTCTTCAACTTCAACTTCAACATCAACATCAACTTGTGTTGCTTTAGATGTGTCAGCTTGTTCTGGAGCATTCTTTTCTCTAATCTTCTCCAACTTGTATTTAGTGAAACTTTTCTTCATCATTAATGTATCAATGTCTCTCTTTACTCTCTTCTCAATAACATGTTTCATTCATTCAATGTGAATTTTGAGATATTTTCCTTCATAAGTTCCAATTTTTAGTGTTTCAGGGCCTATGGGTTGAGCCAACATGTTTTTGACATATAGAGATAGTATGTCTTCTCCCACATCATATCCCATGGGCCTTACCATGAAATTATATGCTCAACATCTTCCATCATGCATCTATCAGTGTCAACCATGAAACATATGGAATCCTTGTACTTCTATATAATAGTAGATGGAATTATCTCTTTCTCCTGAATTTTCTTTTGAAAATATTTTAAATAATCCCAAACTATGCTTGTAAATCCATTACAATTTGAATGAATATCGAGGCATCATTGATCCAAGTGGTATTCCATATTCTAGGAAACATATTATAAAAATAGAAGAATAAACACGTGATTACCTGGCCATATTTGAATATTTATATTTTTTTCAGATCTCTTTATCTTCTCCAGGTTCACTAACAATTACTCCCTCATTACTTATGCTAAATCATAGTCTTGATTCTCCTTTATTATCATATGTGCTATATGAATAACACAAATAGGTATGATATTCAACCTGCTAAAATGATAAACCTTATAATTGATCACCATAGCAACATACTTCACCTGTTCATCAATTATATCATTGGTAGTCATTGCATGTCCATCCCATATAGACTTAGTCAGACTAATTATTTCATCCTTTGGAATGGTGCCAAGAATAGGTGCACTGCCAAGTGGGCATAGGCTAGTAACAACATGAATGACCTCCTATATAATTTTTTATAGTATTTCCAGCCACATGAACTAGTCATAGATTCTGCTCAAGACAAACCTAATCCGGTCTTCTCTAAACTCGTTAGGAAAGCTTTCTGCATAATAAAAACATTTTTCTTCTATGTGTTTATAATCATCTTTCAGTACCATGTTATCATCACACATTCCCTCATACTGAGAATGAATTGCATTTGACCCTAAATATTCTAGTTTGCAATGAATAAAATCTCTTACATCTTCGAGCTCTATAAAGATTCATAGGGAACACTCGATCTTTTTCCATAGACTTAAAAGGATGTTACTTAAGCATCGATTGTGGTCTCTCTATTATATTTATGAATTTTTTTGTAGCCATCTTGAATTTCCAATAATGCAAATAATTATTCAATAAATACCTTAAATAATTCAAAAACTAGGGCTTCTTTAGACGAATTCTATGATTGCAAATATATTTTCTTTAGTAGATCAGTACACATAATCTTTTCTTGTCTCTTGAATTATAGAAAACAATTCAAACAATACACTTCTAGTTTTACAATAACTTACACGATGTGCAAGGTCAGAATGAAATCCAAAATTATTTTTTATCTACCTTCACACATATGTAATAAATGAACTTAACCGATAGAGTTAACTTTTCACTGATTGAACAAAAACTCATTACCGATGATCAAAAAGGCATATGATTCATAAAAAAATCATAATACATTCTAGAAATGTTTAATGCATCTTAACATGCTAATAGATCTTACCACACACCTTCAGGGGGTTCAAAAGATGGATTCAACAATAGTTTCTCCCCCTAAGCCATATGATAACTTAGTTTGATGATGTATTCTCCACATTCGATGGAGATGTGGATTTATCTAATGAATGAGTGCCTTCTTTCTTATTCCCAAACTTTTTCATCCCATTCCTGACTTCTTCAACATTTACAATTTTCTTCCCTTTCTGAATACTTGAGCAATTTATCAATTGGTTCACTTTCTTGAAATTTCTTGCCAAATGTCCAATATTATGACAAATAAGCATGCCATTCGAGTTGATATTTATGGTCATGCATTACCTCTTCCATTCCTCATTATGCAATTCACAACTAAGTGTCCATACTTATCCAAAGTTGAGCATGTGACAACGAATTGCCTTTTCCTTTGGTAAGGGCTTTCTCGGTTCACAGGTGGCCTTTGATTGTTCAAACGTTTCCCAAACACATTAGCTTTGTGACTATATTTATTGCATCTATAATAGTAACCATCAAAGATACTAGATCTACTACTGGATCTAGATCTACAATCATAAGCAGTATGAACATACCTATTGCAATTATAGAAATATCCATTAAAATTGCTAGATATATTATCAGGCCTACTTCTACATACATTTATAGTATGTCCTACATTATGAAATTTATAGTATGTCCTACCTTATGATATTTGAAGCATATATGTTTGTAGCCTTTCTTACTAGAAGTTATTTGAGTTATCTTTGGTGGAGAATTTTCTTCTTACTTAATTTCCTTTGTTCTAGAGGATTCTCCAACTTCATAAGTATTCATAGGAGTGTAACCACGGCCTGTGGTCACTTTTCTTCTTCTTTGATTCCTTAGCTATTCATCAAGCTTTGTAGTGCTCTCATTGAATTTATTCAATAGGTCATTAGCATTCTTTAGTTATCATTTGAGATTCTCACTCTCATTTTTTCAGAACTTCATTCTCTCTTATGAAGTTATGATTTTCATCATTTGAATCATGTAGGTGTTCATGCATTGTAGAAACCTCTCTTTCAGATCTGACAATTTCTTTAATTTTTTGCCTCTAGAATTTCATCTTTGGAATTTCAAGAATCTTCTACAATTTTCATTGCATCTTTTATAGATCTTCTTTCTCCCAATTCTTAACTCATTCTATTTGATTGGGATTCCATTTTTATTTAGATATTTTTCTTATCATTTTTTATATTTTCAATTTCCATAGTCATGACTTCTAGCGAGTATTCAGATTCATCATGTCTACTTTTTTCAAACAACTGCTCAATGTAGTCTCAACTTTCACATAATTTCTCAACCAGTTCACGTCTTTTAGCTCTTGACCACTTCAGTTGATTCTTCAAGTCCTCAATGAGAATTTCAACTTCTTTGATTTTCCTTTTCAAAAAACCCTCCATATCATTCGTAAGGATCCTACTCAAGTTTTTAGGCTTCTTCAAGAGAAATTGGCCCTGATAGCAATTTTTAGTGTTCAAAGACACTAAGAGGGGAGGGGGTTGAATTAGTGCACCCACAAAATCGAAACAAAACCTAAATATCTTCTATAAGATCCAACATGCAAAAAAAAATTACACACAAAAACTTAACACATAAACCATTCACAATAAATAGACACAACACACAAGATTTTCCTATGCAAATCCTTGTATAAGGGAGAAAAAAATGTGTAGAATGGTATCCAAAAATTTGACTAGTGCACCAAGAAATTTGCCATGTTAGGAGTTGTCATAATCACCCTGATAGGGGTATACCCCATTAAGAGTATTCTACCCCAGTTAGAAGCTAACAAGTCCTATTAAAGACTAAGTTATGTTAATAGATTTAAAACTCCTTCAAAGATTTACTTGATTAGAAGATTCTAGACTTTGGATCCTATTAGAGATCCTCCTCACCCTGTTAGGAGCGACCTTACTAAAGCATTTAACTTTCAAACCTGCTAGGGATTTCCTTAAGATAAACTCAAGATTTTCTGATATAAAAATGACCTCTCTCTCTAATATATATGCTTTGGCTCTGATCACTTTGCCATCTAAGACATAAACCAACTCCAAGAAAACATCAATTCCAATCGTAATGCCTAAAACTATTACCTTAATTCATAATTTAATGTTACTTTTATAGCAAGTTATACAAGTCAACCTTTAAAAATAAAATGTTTTACCCACCGACCTATAGTTCAAATCCAATGCCCCAAGAACACATTGGTCAACCCAATAAAGTTAATACAATATAAATTATCTCACAAATAATCATTAACTAACACCATAATGATCAGTAAACTGATCAAGTCAAACTTGTTCTATCTATCATTTTTCTTTTCCTGTGAGTGACACTTGAATCTTTAATACATCGAACAAATCTTCAACCTAATTGATGCACTCATAGAAATAGTTAGAGATACCTCTATAGATGATAATTATATGATCACACATCTTAACTCAATCTCCAGCTCTATTTTTAATCCCCTGAGTGTCGCTCACTGTTCTTTAACCGATTAACTGTACACTTAGTCAATTCTTCAATTGAATCTTCTTTGCCATGGGTACAACGTATATCTCATCTCTAATAAATCATGTTGCCAACAATGAAAATATCTCAATACAATACTATGATCAAAACATATATCATCTTTAATAAATGGAAACAAGAAAGGCATTAAAGTAATGGATTACGTATGATGAAGAGCACTAGATCACTGAGAAAATAATGTTTTACCTTTTTTATAAAGTTTCTTTGAAAGAGGAAAATAAAAATATTAACCTATACCAAAAAGAATTGTCTTTTTGCTATTATTTTTTTTAATATTAGTGTTTTTGATTTAGGTTAAAATAGTTTTTGAAGGGAACAGTAACCCTGTATAAAAGAAGCTAAAGATAATCAGGAAACAACACTACAAAAAGAGATACATACAACAAAGAGCAACAGCTGGGGGTAAAAGATAGAAATAATAAGAACCCTCCTGCATTTACAACCAGCCAAAATCTGAAACCCATACAAAAAGAAAACCAGCCACAAAAGACAGTTAATTCTTTTTTTCCACCATCTCAGTAGAGTCAGCCATCACATTTTTATACTTTTCAATAGCCTCTCTGAGATCTTTAATTTCATTTGTGCTACCCGATTTCACCTTTTTGGCACTCACCCTAGAATGAGTCCCTGGTCAAAAAATGCTTGAGTCAATAGTAGTATCATCATCCACTGTGACAAGAGTAGTGTTCCCATCCAACACCGAGAGAAGTGCCCTTAAGTTGCTATCAGTCACCTTCATGCCTTTATAGTTGTTTTTCATCATATGGCTGAGAGTATTTTCAATACTCTAAATGCAACTTTCTATTGTACGCTGGTGTAAATTAACCAATGCATTAATTCTAAGTTCAAGCTTCTCCAGCAGTCTTTTATCCATTTCTTCCTCTTGATTTTCATTGTTCTTAGTAATCTTATTCACTAGTTCTACCAACAGGATAGAAATCTTATTCACTCTATCCTGGAGATCATCATACCTAGCATTGATGTCTCTTATTTCATCAAGAAGCCAAGATTTTAGCTGATAATCCATCTCAACCCACTCTTTGACAACCTATATAAACCTTGTAGGTTCTTGGATTTTTCTCTATCTCATTTTCATTGCTATCACCAGCTTTCTCATTATCTTTTTTGTTATTCCCTTCCACATTATTACCCTCTAATTTTTTAGAGGTATCCCTGGAAATCTTACCCTCGTTAGACTCAGACTCAGCATAATTCACCAGAATAGGAGTGATGTCAGGGTTGGCCTTCTTTTTATTTTTTAGGCTCGACTCATTATTCTTCTTCTTAGGGGTTTTAGTTCGCACCTCACTTTGGTTTCGAGGCTCCTCCGACATTTTCTTTCCTTCTTGACCTTCTGTTTCCTTATCTTCAGAGATGCCTTTGTTGTCTCTATTCACCTCCTCAGAGGAGCCAGTGATTTCCTGCTCAAGGGATCTGTATCCTCCCCTATTTCCATGCATGTTTCCTCTGGGATGAACTTGGCCACCTCACCCTGATCTCCTCTATCTACCTTCCCCTTAGCCCCTAATTCATTATCTATGTTCATTCCATCCTCCTCTGTGAGGATCTTAGTAGGGTCAGCCCCAACATTTCTTGTTTTCCCCTTTCTCTTTTTGCCTAGAGAGTTACTGTCACTCGCCATAGGTATTTTTCCCTTCTTTCCCCTATTCAAGCCTTCGGCCTCGCTATTATCCTGCAAATTGAACTTTACATACTCGTAGATTAACAAAATAAGCCCATCATGGAGAATAGGCTTCTCGGCACTCTTTCTATGTTCCACAATGCTGTTACCTAGAGATTTGAGAAGAAAATAGGGAAAGAAGATTTTCCAATTGTATCCGAAATGATTAACCAGCATGAAATCAAAATTATAAACCCTAGTGTACTGACCCTCAAGGGTAAAGTACTGCATTATAGCTTTAACCATTTTAGCCCAATAGAGCTTCATATGGCATTGCAAGACATAATCTCCCTTTTGTTTTACAAGTAAATACATTTCCTCCTGGGTCTTAGGGTACATTCTTGTAGCATTTTTAGCCATAACCTTGGCACTTCTATAATATTTCAGACCGTACATTTTCAGACCCATGATTTTCTCAGAGATGAAGAAAGTCTTACCATAGATAGTCACCTTGCCATTGTCCCAGCTATCCGCGAACTCCTTAGAGATATCATCATCGTAACCATGGAGTCTCTCCATATAATCTGTGACCCCACCTTCCTTGAGTCTCTTCTAGACATTGACCTCTTTTTTCCACTTGCAAACAGAGGGATCTTCCCGTTTCAACTTTCCTCCCATTTTAGCAGTAACCCAGAAAACAAAAAATTGCACAAAAAGAGTGTGCTGAGAACTATGCAAGAGAATTATGGGTAAATGCTTCCTTTTTAAAGAAATGATAACATCTATCCCATAAATGTTATAATTAATGCACTTGCTATCATGCGTGTGAGGCTCAAAATTGAGGCAACTCTGATTACTATCCTTTCTTGTCATAATCATAAGTAATATTTCTGGGTTTATGATGGATTTGATCGTACCTTAGCAAGTTTAGGATATCATTTTTTAATACTTAGTTACCTTGCCAATTTTTTATGTTAGCACTTAAAACACCCTCATTCGCCAGGCTGTCTGCCACGCAGTTTGACTCTCTGAAGGTGTGCCTAATGTGAGTGATCTCAAACCCAGCTAATAGATTTTTTATCTGATCAATGATGTGACTCGTATTCTAGGAGGGAGGATGAATTCCATTAATACAATTAATTGTGTTCATAGATTCCCCTTCCAGCCACATTTTTGAGCAATTCTATCTTTTTTCTAATTTGCAAGCATAGAGGGCCGTCATAGCTTCAGCCATATGACTAGTTTGAAATCCAATAGGGATAGCACAAGCAACAATGCACCTACCTTAAGCATTTCTAACAATACACCCACATCCAACAATGCCAGGATTTCCTTTAGCCACTGCATTGAAATTCACTTTGTGCCATCCTAGCAGAGGGGAGCTCCAGAAAATAGACTCGTACGAAGAGGAGAGGGCTTTAGCTTAGAATCAAAGTTTTAGTGCTTAATAACATCCATATTAAGGTTCCCTTCCATTAATTTTGGTTTTAGATCACAAGCAATTTTAGTATTTTCAATTATGCTTCCAATTATTTTGGATCCAATCAAGTAGGGAGTGGAGGTGTTTTCTGAAAATCCTGTCATTTCTTTCTTTCCAGATCCTCCAAATGACATGAGGAGCAGTAAAATTCCAAACATTTTTTCCCAATTGGTGAGGGATGGGAGATCTCCATTGGTCCAAGAAGTCTTTAATTGTATTAGGGAACACCCAACTTACTTTCTAGTGCTACAACACAACCCTCCAGATATCCCTAGAGAATTAACAATGAAGCAGTAGGTGAGATGACGACTCAACATCTTTCATACAAAGGTAACATCTATTGGGGATCGTCCAACCTCTTTTGGTCAAGTTCTCAGTAGTAAGGATTTTTTCCTCTATAAAAAGCCAAAAAAAAGATAATTTTGTGGATCAGGGAAGGATACAAAACCTTAGCCCAGTTGGGCTCCTCACCAAGGGGGGACATCATCGAATAAGCAGAGGCCACTGAGAATTTACCATTTGAATTAGTGGCCCAAAAAAGTTCATCTTAACAATTAGCTCTAATAACCCAAGAGGCAAGATCCAGGTTAATAAAATTCAAAAGAGGGTCTATGTCAATCAGGCTGACCCATTTATTTTCTTTCCAATAATCCACAACTTTACACCCAGCTCTAAGATTGTAGATCTCCACAAAATGAGACATTCTGGGGTACTGGATGAGACGTTTATCCCTAAACCAAGGATCCTCTGAGAAATTGATTTTCTAACCATTGCCCACTTTCTACCTAGCTCCTTTACCTGCAAGAGTTCTAGCTTTCAAGATGTTGTTCCAAATCATAGATCCCTGAACTAAGATAGAAGAGGATAGGAAAGATTCAATAGAGGGAGTGGCGAACAGATATTTAAACTTAAGGATTTTATTCCAACCTTTTTATTTTCCAAAATTTCTCCACCATTGCTTAGATAGGAGAGCAATATTAATGTCCTTAATTTTTCTGATGCCAAGGCCCCCATGTTTAATAGGCTTACACACTTTCTCCCAAGCCACAAGGTGGATTCTATTTTTCTCTTCCATTCCTGACCACAAGAATCTTTTTTGGATCTTCTCAATAATATCAGCAATCTTGGATATGATTTTGAAGAGGCTCAAAGCATAAACAGGGAGATTTTGGAGGGAGCTCTTGAGCAGAAGGATTTTCCCAGCATTGCTAAGGAGGGTACCTTTCCATCCAGAAAGTTTTTTGTTGAACTTATCCACAATCGCATGCCAGAAAGAATTTGGAGGTTTCAGGCCCATCGGGAGACCCAAATAGCTGGAGGGGAAGTTTGCAATAGTACAACCAAGGATAGTCGCCATTCTCTGCTGACATTCAGGAGGAGTGTTGACAAAAAAGAGGGAACTTTTATCCCAGTATATAAGTTGACCAGTAGCCAAGGAATAGGTATCTAGTGCCTTCTTGATTGCTTTAGCATTTTTTATAGAGGAGGATCCCATAAGCATAGTATCGTTCACAAACTGCTCATGGGAGCTAGGTGGACAAGAGGATGAAAGGAGAAGACCCTGAATCGAACCCTCTAGGACCCCTTTAGAGAACATCACCCCAAGATTTCAGCCATGATGGCAAAGAGGATGGGTGAAATGGAGTCCCCTTGATAGAGCCCTCTAGAGGGAAAAAATAGATTAGAAGTTGAACCATTCACCAGCACCGAAATAGAAGGAGATGCAATGAGTTTCTGAATAAGGCCAACCAATTTCAAAGAGAAGCCAAAGGTAGTTATAACTTTGCAAAGGAATTTCCAATCCACTCTATCATAGGCCTTTAAGAGGTCAAACTTCATTAGGAAACCATCCTTTTTTGAGACCTCTAGGGAGTGAATATTCTCATGAATAGAAATAATTGAATCTAGAATTTGATGGCCCGGGACAAAACCATTTTGTTGTGGGGATATAATATCCGATAGGATCTTCAGAATGTGAGCCATAAGGACCTTGGAGATGATCTTATAGAATGTATTACACAAGTTGATCGGTCTAAAGCTGTCAATATTATCTACCCCTGGCCTCTTGGGAATAAGGACAAAAAAAGTAGAGTTAACTTCCCTCAAGAGGGAACCAGAACCGAATAATTATTTCACAGCATCTGATATGTCTTTCTCCACAATGTCCAATAAAGACTGGAAGAAAAAAGGAAGGAACGCATCCGGACCAGGAGATTTTTCTCCTTCAAAGGAGAAAACTGCAGCCCTAATTTCTTTAGTCGACAAAACTTTACTCAACATTTTATTATCTTCTCTTGACATGATACATGGAATCGAATACAAAAGCAGTTGTTGATTATCCTCGGATAGGTCAAGGTCAACTTTAAGAAGAGAAGAAAAATATCTAGATAATTATTTTCTGATTTCCCCCTCCTTGCTCAGTCTGCCATGATGCCCATTAATATGCTCAATCCTTTTGGTAGCCTTATGTTTCTGGGCAGTCAAATGGAAGAACCAGGTGTTTTTATCCCCCATGTGGAGCCAAAGAGCTCTGGAACATTGTCTCCAAAACACCTCCTCCTTAGAAATAATGTTATGATAATCAGCTTGAATTTTGTTCTCCGCAGTGAAACCCTCTAGATCAATAGTTTTTTAGATCTCTTAGAGGTCAGCTTGGACCAAGCTTTTAATTTTAAAAATATCACCAAACGCTTCTTTGTTCTAGACCTTAACTTTGTTCTTATTTCTTTTTGATTTTTTGAACAAATCTATACATAGTTGTACATTCCACTTGGACGTTCCACCAGTTAGCAATATTTTTTGCAATGTTTGGGTGCTGCATCCACATTTTTTCAAATCTGAAGGGATAATTTCTCTTACCTGAGATAGGATTCGCTTGGATAGAGATAGGGGAGTGGTCTGAACCTAGCCAGGGAAGAGTAGAGAAAGAGAAATCATAGAGGAGAATCCAATATGTAGAAAGAAGGGTCATATCTAGACGAACTCGGATCAAGTTATCCCTAGTTCTTCTATTAGATGAGGTAAAGTTGCTTCCTCTGAGTTCAAGATCCAAAGGAGCTTGATTGTTAATAAAATCCATCAGAGCCACCCCACTATCAATCTAAGACATAATAACTCCAGATTTTTCATAATTAGAAAGAGGGGTATTGAAATTTCCAACCACCATCCAGTAATCATTCTTAAAGTTACTTATCTCAAATTCCAATTTGTGCCAAAATCTATCCTTGCTAGTTTTAGTGTTGGGCACATAAATATTTGAAAGAACCCAAGTAAAACCATCCTGAATATGATTGAACCGAATATAAGATATGTTACATTCTAATTTTATAATTTCCCCTGAAATAGTATTAAGGTTCCAAAAGGAGGCAGTACCACCAGAGGCCCCCATAGAACTACAACCAACAACACCATAGTTTTTAAACATTTTTAACTTTTCCACTTTATCTCTAGCCATTTTAGTTTCATGAATAAGGATGATGTCTAGATTCTAATCCCTAACTAAATTTATCAAAACATCCTATTTGTGGGGGCTATTCAAACCCCTGATGTTCCATGAAATAATCTTCATTTATAACTTTTGGGAGCAATCCTGGATGGTTCTTTGTCTCCCATCCGCTATACTTTGTCTACTTTCCTGTTCTCGAGTGAATCTATTTCTAGGTCTTCCCCTAGGAGGTTTAGGAGTGCCCACATCCGCTCTCATAGCTCTAGTAACAACACCACCTAGGGGCATCCCAAGATTTGGGCTATTTTGTTTCTTTTTACTATGAGATACCTCAGTCCATAGTTCCTCTTAGCAGGATAGAAAAGGGTTAGATTCTTCAAGAGAGTCCACCTAGCTATTATTAATCTGGGGAGTTTGGGGGCTTAAGATTATATCATCATATTTAACACCTATATCAATGATAACACCAAAAGGAGAAGTAGGTTTCTCAATACAAAGAGTTTCCATACCTGCTAGGTCACCTACTATTTCTCCTTCTTCAAAGGAGTTTGATGGTTATGTTGCTTCCAACGGGAGTAGCTCCTCACTGGTCCTAAGTTTAGTAGCCACCAGGGGGATCCTTTAAGGATTAAAACTGAGCCATTCCTTGAATAAATAACTAAGTCTAGCAAGATGGAAGCTTTAGGGTTAGCCAATGTTTTCTCCTTCCAGATCTTCCTTGGTTCTTTGAGAGGAATGGTTTTCGCTTTCTGATTCTTGAGGGGGCAGTCTTTCACCCTATGGCCTGATTTCTTACAAGCAAAACAAAGAAAGGGGAGGGATTCAAACTCAACTTCTTATGACCAAGACCAAAGCTTCAAATTAATTATAATGGTATTAGGTAGATCCGTCGTCTGAAGGATGTTAACATAAACCCTGGCATACACCCTTCTCATTTTTGCCGATGTCATTGGATAAATCGATAGGAGATCTCCAAAGGAGCTTGCCAGTCCTCCTAGGATGTCTTCATGCTAGTATTCCAGAGGGGAACCCAAAAATCTCACCTAGACCGGAGCTGAGACAAAGAAGGTTGATTTGTTGAGGACAAGAATTGGGGACCATTTACGCACGGCAAGTGAGAAATGACCTAGCATCCAAGGGCCACCGCAGAGGATATTTGAGAGATCTTCCATATTAGAGAACTCAAAGGAAAAGAAGCCTTTTTTCATCGCTGCAATATCAAATTGCCCTTTCAGGAACCATTTTCTCTTTGCAAACTGCCTGACAACTTCTATGTTAGGTCTTCCCCCAGCAAACTTGCCTATCAGGGCCATCTCCATAGCAAAGATGGAATTATCGATCAAGGGATTAGGAATAAAAATTGAAAATTCACCTTTAGAAGGGTTAGAAATCAAAATGACCGCTGGAAAGGAGGATTTCCCTATTTGTTTTATACCAAAGAGGCCAGACCACTTTCCCTTTGGAGCTGGCTCACCTACTTTGAAAGATTCTTTAGCCTGTCAAGGACTGTCAGAAACCGGGGGGCCCTCACGAATAGTACTCTCAGAGTCAGCTCCCTTTGTTGACTTCAACCTGATTTGGTCAATCTCAGCCTTATTCTCATTCTTCTGGGGGATTCCTCTAGTAGAGCTTCCTTCTAGAGGAGAATCCTTTACAGGTATTGCACCTGCAGCAACAGTACTGCCATTGACAGGTCTGGGATTTGAAAGAATTTTCCTGCCACAGTGTTATTCTAGGTTTAATATTAGTTTGGAGAGTGTATATATAAGCTCTAGACCAAATTTGAGCAATGCATCTATGCATAAACTTGGGTTGACCTAGGTGCTTGGTTGCTTTAACTCTTTATGATTAAGATCTATAATTTATTTGTGTTCCATAAAAAACATAATAGGCACCATGTGGGTTTTCTCATATTCACATCATAAATTAATTACACATTAAAGCCATTTTCTTAAGACACGTGATTAGGACCCTGTTGCAACTAAAGGCGTCCAACATGGTAGCATGCATACAATGAGAATACGATATTATAGTAGAAAGTCTACGGTCATAAGTTTGATCTATTATTTCATTTACTACAAAATACAAATGTACAAAATGGTAAATATCAGGTTGTTGCTTCTTTTTTTTTTTCACAAGAATATGCAACATACTTAACTAACCATTGAGGTAGATGTCTATTTTATATTTTCACTTATATTTTGTAGTCCCTACAAGGAGTTTATGTGAATTTTAAAAAAATGATCTTTTAGAAAGTTATGATTTTTATTCAATTTTGGGGATGACATCTAAAAAAGGAAAATTTATAAACTTTAGAAAATTTCAATCTATAAGGCATTCATTTGCATTTTGTTAAAATTTCACTGTAAATAAAACCTTTTAGAATGTACAAACCAAAACTTCACATAAAAGGGAAAAAAGACACTTAGCATGGGAAAAAATGTTCAATCTTGTAGGGCCAATTTACTTACAAAATGAATTTCTTAATATTTTTCACTATGGCTCTAAATGGTATATACAAAAAATCATAAAAGGTAGCATGCAATATACAAGCCCAAAAATGAACTCTATGGTAATGATTATTCAAATTTCCATTAAATTAAGCTACACAATTGTATGAAAAATGTAGTTATTATTATGCATTAGGATTGTTTACTTGAATAAATTTATCTAGCCTCTGAGATTTTATTTTACATAAGGCACATGAATCATCAAATGAAAATTGTAAAGAATGTAGAAAAAATGTTTCTCATGTTCAGAGTGTAAAATATTCTTGAATATTGTTCTAGAGAAATGAATTACATTTCATTCTTTTCATTCTATGTTTTAGCTTACCCATGTGCAAGAGTTTTGTAAAAAAAAAATAGGCTTAGATAATTCAGGTCACAATTTCCATATCAGACCTACCACTAAAATAATGAGATGCATAGAAGATATGATCACGATAATAACAAACATTATGATTGTATGAAAGATGTAAACATAATCAATAATTAATTAGCAATTCTCCTCCCTTCTAGGAAGGGTAAGGGTAGCCTATGCTACCCAAGGCACACTCTACCATGTGAACAATCTCTTGAGTCGAAATCAATAATACTATTCTGATAATTAGAGGACAAACCTTAAAATACCATATGTATATTATTTTTTGACAATATTAATGGTTAATAGTATTTCATGCTTGCAAGAAAAATTCATCTATAAGAACCCCTACCTTTCCATATGTGAATACCATAGCAGGTTGTCTTGACATTGTACAAACATATCGAATATGTCACATCCCCAAATATATCTGTATTCACTCATTTTTTATTCTTTATATTCTTCAACATATTTCCTATCAGCATACCCATTGCACCTCATTTAAATACACACTACTATTTATAATAAAATAAAATCAGAATTACAAAAAACCGAGCCATAAAATGTATCCAATATACTATATGTACTAACTTTGATTGATTTCTTTTGGAAAGCTTTTGATAGACAGCCATAATCGACAATCAAATTCAAGCCAAAATATTTAGGCGTGCACGGTAATTGAGATATGTATGACATACTAAACTAAAACATGCCATAAAACCTATTAAATAAACTAATCATACTGGAAAGCGCAACTAATCTTATCATGGCCAGACTAAGCCATTAAATGGCGTTCACTTAGATGTTATTATTATATTTGTACACCTCAGACTAACAATGGCGTTGACTAAGATATTACTATTATATGTCTAGATCTCAGAGTAACATGTGCTAATCACTCTGTAGTTAACAAGCCCATCTTTTTGTAAGACTCGATGCAATCGTCATAAATTTCCTCAATCCCATGTTTGAAAGTGAAGCCCAAATCTGTGAGCTTTTCAGACTTGAAATGTTTATTCTCAAGCACAGTGAAATCCACGTCCTGCGAGCTGTATTGAAGCATGTTAAATCATACTCATTAGTAAACATTTTGCATGCTACTGAAATAGATAAAAACATAAGCTATATGAATGTAAAACCATGATAATAGATCTGGTTGAAATTCATACATGTCTATAATATTGAGATCTGGATAACGTTTTATGAAGAATTTCTCCCACTCTTTAACAGAGAGTGCGTCTGCTGAGCACAAATATCTGCCTTCAGCTGCGGGCTGCTCCATCAGAAATATGTGGGCGTTGCAAACGTCATTTATATGGACAGCTGGAAATGTCCCTAAGGCCGGCAGGATTGACCTTAGGATGCTGTTAAGTACACGCTTGTTGCCTAAAATGTTACTAACAAAACATACATTTATTATAGTGAAAAGATAAGGGTAGGGACTAATAAAAAAAAAAAAGGTTAAAATCATTTTTATTTTTTCAGATTTATGAAAAATATGCTGATATATTGCATTTTTTTTGTGGTTTTCTACACGAAATATAAAGCTTGTGGAGAACAAATGTTAAAAATTTCGCAAAAATCTATTGTCTTTTCTGTTTTTTGTTGAAATGATAGGGGCGTCCAAAAATAATTAAACATTGGGTGAATATTAGGGTGAGAAAGACCTGGTAGAAACCATAAGAGTGCGTGAATGCTTCCTGGAATGTAGGGAGTCATGAAAGGTCCTCCCACAGCCGATGGCCCAATTGTTACAAGATCTAAATTATTCTCTGCTGCGAAGCTCCAAGCTGTCTGCTCTGCTAGTGTCTTTGACACAATATAGGACTGTTGTGTTCAGTACATTAAAGATCTCACATTAGAAAGCCGCTTTAAAGATTTGTATTTCAAAGAACACTGCATCTAGCGAAACCAAATTAGGTCATTCAGGCTATACCCAAATTGGAAACTGTTGCAATGAGATTCAAATAATTAATACGGGCAATACCAAATTTTGAAATGTTGTAACGAGATCCAATAAAGAAATAACGGCAATACCCAAATGGGGAAATTTTTTGAAGTAGATTAGATCCAATATTGAGACCCAATTAAGCAATTTGGACAATACCCAAATCGGAAATTGTTCTTTGTTGGTGCGAAAGTGATTGACGGGGCTCCAACAAGACTCCACAGAGCAGGGATTGTTATTCAGCTTCCCTTCCTCATTCAGTGGTGCCATGGTACACGATGACGTAGTGAAAACTACACGCTTAACAGTTTTCGATTTCAGACAGGATTTCAACACATTGATTGTCCCCTGAATTGCAGCTCCCACAACCTCGTTCTGCTCATAAACATATTGCCGGAAAAGAAAAACCCAACTAATATTAATCAGCATATAAAGGTTTGGATTGAGATGGGAGAATCGACTTTGATGCAGTCTTTACCTCGGGATCTTTGGAGCCAAGGTTCAGAGGAGTTGCGACGATGAAGACACCTTGACAGCCCAAAATGGGCGAATCAAAGCTGCCTTCCACTCGCAGATCTGCATTGAAGAGCTTGAGTCTTTCATGCGCACCAGGAATTCTTTGTAAATAGGACATGTCCTCATTCCCTGTGAATGTTCCGATTTGATGTTCCACATTTTAACGTTCGACTTATACACTCTTTCCTAATGATGAACATAAAATTTTGAAAAAGGCTGTAATGGGCATACCTGATGTAGGAAAAATAGTTGCGTGTACAGAAAGGCCTCTGTTGAGAAGAGATTTGACAAGCGAGGAGCCAATGAAGCCATCTCCACCCACTACGCAAAACCTTCCTTCCATTTCCTGTTTCAGTATCTGTCACTTAATTTTTCAGTTAATAGGCGAACTTGTTTATATCTTTTTGTGCATTAAGAAAATACAGGAAGCTCTGAAGATATTCAACAGAAGTGAGGTAACGATAAAGTTTGATATGAACATGTTTGCACAATCGTAAGAAAAAGGGATCGGGATACCAGAAAATTCTATTTTGCTACAGTCCAGCGAAGGCTTAATTAAAATTGTTGACGTCGGAGGGTTTTGTCGGGCTAGAGAAGTCAGCGAGCATCAAATATGAAAAAGATACCAGAAAGATATTCGCGGGAGCCACAAACAAACAAAAATACAAAAAACAAAAAAACATCTATCACACAATCTGTTTGCATTTATTAATTAAACTAAAACCACAATACAGTTATTTTTGTGAATTTTAATTTATTTAAGAAATACAAACAAATTGTCTAATCAGATGCATTTTTGGCTCTCCATAGCCATTGGGTCAACATTCTATCAAGTAAATTAGTGTGAGGTGAAGTATTTTAATTTGGAACCTTTTAAAATCTTATGTGTATTCAATAATTTACATGTAAGTTTTTTATTTGTAAAATTTGGTTTCAAAAGTCAAATATGATGTCATAATAACATGCATTTCTATTATGGTGTACAAAATAATCTAAAAAATGTAAGACCAATAGTTGTGCACTAACTTGTGTTGATTTGTATGCTTATGTGACATCACATAATTGATTTTTTTCAGATTTAAGTAAATTTGTTTAGAGATAAGTATTGACATGACACTTTTAACACTCCACTAAAGGGTTCGTTTTGCTCAATTACAATCCCTGTTATTCGACCTCACTCCATTATGGTACACTCTCAACATGTGTAGTCAAGGTTTTTGAGGTTTTGGGGGTGCAACTGGGTAAGTGTTTAGGTTGCAAGAGAGAAAACTTGAGGTTTTGTACAACATCAAAAGTCATGAGCTCTTCATGAGGCAACCAACCTTTTGTATAATTGAGCTCTTGTGGGTCCACTCCATTTTCTCCATTATATTTGTTAAGTCTCTTTCTTTTTCCTTCTCTTTGGTAGTGGAAAAACAAGACATTAGGAAACACCAAACATGAAAATGAAATCAGAAGGCTAGAAAACTCGAAACATGAATAGGAAACTAGATGGTTTATAGAAACACACAGTTTAGGACAGGTAAAATTTGAATCTTCAAAAAAAGTAATGAAAAATAAATATAGTTAAATGCAAGAGAATTTTGGGGTATTTTAAAGCATATGCTTTCTTGCTTTAAATGGGGACAAACAAGAAGAAAACAAACCCAAATAAATAAGAATATTGTTCTCAGTCAAAGGTCTAAGGATAGAAAAAGTAGAGAAGAGTTAACTACTAACAACCCCACAACTACAACTCTTATTTTTAGACTTAAGGCAACACACACAACTGACAGGAGGGGTAAATCACTTGTGTCCCAAAACTTTAGAAACATTAACCAACTTATGAAATTAGTCTCATATCTTAATGATTAACATGAATGTAGGATCATAACACATTAAGCAACACATAACACCAAGATTTTTTACATAGAAACTCAAAGGAAAGTCGGTCAATGCAAAAACCATGGTGGGGATCAAACCCACAAGATGAATGTACTATGTTAGAATTTGATGTAGGAGCATCCTGGGTGTAAGAGCAATCTTGCATCACCCAAAAATATTTCTGTTTTTGTATTCAATAAGGGCTATTTTGTGCAGAGCCACTATTTATGGAAAGTTACTATTTTTGGTAATTTTCGTATGTGCTCAGAATGATCTGATTTCTTTCTTGGAGGTTCATTTTGGTCATATAAGTCTGCCAGTAAAGTTTCATTGCCAGATCAAGTGTATATTGGAAGATATTGAAAATTTTCGGTATTGGCAGCAGGGTACAGAAACTTTGAACTCAGTTTTGAAGGCTTTAGAGGCCCCGGATGAGGTCAAAAATTTGGGTGACAGGCGCTTGCACTGGTCAAGCCTGTAGAGCGCTTCGTGGCGTTTCCGAAATGGGGTTATAATAGCCGATCGGGTCAACTGGTGATGACTTATGGTCTTCGGAAGTTGGGCCACCTGAAATGGCGGTAAATAATTTTCTTCAAAATTTCTGTTCGGGTTTCAAAGGTTATCTTGAGCTGACTATGATGTAATAAAATGTAAAATTAAAAAATTAAAAAAAAAATTCTAAGTTTGGTCGGCCTTATTCTGGAACCTTCCCAGGTGGTGGAAAATTGCCTATATAAGGAAGGCTGTATTATTGTCTTAGGCAGTTCAGAATAGTTCTGGGTAGTAGATCTGGGTAATAAT
>MU226578.1:727635-741436 GCA_018584345.1 Thuja plicata | reverse complement strand
TGGTGATGACTTATGGTCTTCGGAAGTTGGGCCACCTAAAATGGCGGAAAATAATTTTCTTCAAAATTTCTGTTCGGGTTTCAAAGGTTATCTTGAGCCGACTATGATGTAATAAAATGTAAAATAATAAAAAATATAAAAAAAATTCTAAGTTTGGTCGGCCTTATTCTGGAACCTTCCCAGGTGGTGGAAAATTGCCTATATAAGGAAGGCTGTATTATTGTCTTAGGTAGTTTAGAATAGTTCTGGGTAGTAGATCTGGGTAATAATTCGAGGCTTTATCATACAGAATATTGTAAGGGAATGCCCATGTGGCTTTGCATATTGTAATTCTGAAAGTTTGTAATTCCACATTTGTGGAGATAATAAGAAGCCAATTTTCTGTTCTTGCATATTGTTGTTGTTTCTCTGTTTATGTTATGTGTTTGTGGTATTAAGGGGAGCACCCTTCATTAGAAGTTCTATACCCTGTTACGAGTATTACAAATGGGAATGCACATGCATTCAGACACACTGCCTAGAGGTCACTATTCAAATACAACAAGGGCTTCAACCCCAAGAAGACTAACTGCCTTACAACAATCTCTGATTTACAATTCATAATGACAACAATCTATATCTCATGAACTGACTGAAAGCATCTCTTATTATGCCAATACACTTCTAACGAAGCACATCAATTCTCCACCTCAATTATAAATTCCACTCATAGATCTTCACATTCACACTTTTGCATAGTCATCCACACTTTAGAATTAAAAAATGAATACATATTTTATACATTACATCAAATTTATTTCAACTAGGTCGGCTAGGAACATAATTACAAAATATTAAATCATTACAACTCAATACATAATGTGATCCATTGAATGTCAACTAAGGCATATCAATGATTGATAATAACATCCTCGAACATGTTCCAGATCCATAAATCATGCCATGGTCCTTCCCAACACACTACACAACCAAGTCCGCCAAGAATAATTAAGAATGGAAACACACCACTTGAAATTCTCCAAATCTAATCACATAACCCAATGCAATCCAGCAACACAAATACAAAATGATCTAGAAACATCAACAAGAAAGATGAAAATCTAGGACATCAATAAGAACAAGTTATTCTTAGATTTCATACTCATCTCTGCACACCAGGTTAGCAACCAAGAATATTCCATAACCAATCCACATCGATCGAATAACTAAAACATTTTATCTTCCTAAATAAAAAAAATACCATTCTCTGATAAATTATTTCTATCTCACTCAAATCATTATGAGATCCTCTATAAGTTGACATGGATCAACTATCGATCAACTATATACATCATTATAACTATCTATATCTTCACAACATTTGATCTTCAATGTAGTAACTATACCGAACAAATCTCTTCACTGAATATACAAGGAACATGGTCACCAATAGTAGGAATATGTTGACATCAATAAAAGAATATTAATGCTATCACATATATACACCATACTCAACAATCTCCCTCTTTGGGATTGATGACAACATATGATCTGAAAAATCAAATTAGTGCACAAAGAAACCATATCAATAGTACTACCAATAATATCCACAATATATTTCAAAGTGACGTGAACAAACCTTCTCAATCTGAAAACAATCTCTCCAATATGACTATCTCTCACCTTAGTCTCATCCTTGTTTTTCACATAACTTTCTCTCCCCCTTTGACATCAATAACAAAGGCACATGTTTGTACTAAGTCATAGAAGCCAAAACTCATAACAAACACATCACTCAGCATACCTCATAAGACTAAGCACTCCCCCTAAGGAGTAGCCACCAAAACATCAATCTAGAATAATGATAATCTTTGTAAGTACACATGAATGATGCACACTAATGCACGTCTAGCTCTGATCGGGAGGGGCAATCACCCAAAGCTTACCTCAAAGATACTCCAAAGTATCCTTTGGCAAGGGATTTTTGAAAATATATGTAATCTTCTCTTTGTTAGATACATATTCAAATATGAATTCTTTCTTACTAACCTTGTCTCTCAAGAAATGAAATTTGATAGAAATATTATGTCTTTGAATGTAACACAGGTTACTTTGAAATATCGATATCACTTGAATATCTTTCAATATTTTCTTCATCTATATCACTTGTGTATAATTAACAACAACATATTCAGATTTAGCAGTAGATTATGAAATACAATGTTATCTTACTTTTCCAAGAAACTAATCTCTTACCCAAAAAGAATGCTCCACCACTTGTTCTCTTTATGTATTCCACATTACCTAACCAATCCATATCTATATATGTACTCAATGTAATATCATCATCCTTATCATCTTATAAGACATCATCAAATGTTCCTTTTAAGTATTTGAATATTCTTTAAACAATAACAATATATGATTTCTTTGGTTCTTCTTAAAATCTTGCAACAATACAAACAACATTCATAATATCTGGTCTAGTTTGTGCCAAGTATAGTAAACCTCTGATCATTGATCTATATCTTGTTTGATTTTTCTTACGTGAAAAATCATCTTTTGTCAATTTTCAACCAGTAATTAGAGGAGTACCAAAAGGTTTTGCATCATCCATTCTAGATTTATTCAATAATTCTTTCACATACTTGGACTGAGATATGATAATACCTTTATGAATTTGTGTAATTTATAAACCAAGAAATAATTTCATGTCACCTATCATGGACATCCCAAAATATTTCCACATTTCATTAGAAACTTCCTTACTCAACTTGTCATTTCCACAAAAAATATTATCATCCACAAAGACTTCAACAATCAAAATATTATCATGATCAACATTGAAGTATAAGTTACTATCATTAGTACCTTTACTGAAACCAAGTGTCAGTAAATATTTATCTAAAGTTGCATACTAGGATCTAGCTTATTGTTTCAATCCATATAGTGCTTGCTTCAATCAAAAAATCATGTTATCTTCGTGGATCGAAGGAAAATCATCAACCTGTTGAATGTAGGCTTCCTCTTCCAACTCTCCCTTCAAGAATGCATACTTAACAACCATCTAATATACTTTAAAATATTTTTAAGTAGCATATGAAAGAAACATCCTTACAACTTCAATTCTAGAAATAGGAGGAAAGGTTTTCTCCAAATTAATACCTTCCACTTATGAGTATCCCTTGCAAACAAGTGTGGCATTGTTCCAAACAACTTCACCTTCTTCATTCAATTTGTTTCTAAATACCCATTTAGTACCAATCACATTCTTGCCTTTAGGTCTTTGAAAAATAATCCTTGTATTATTCTTCTCAATCTATTCCAACTCTTCTTCCATTGCTTTAAGCCAACTTTCATCTTTGCATGCTTCATCAACACTCTTAGGCTCAATCTTAGAAATAAAACAAATTTCATTCCTAAAAATTATTCCTCTAGTCTTAACACTATGATTCTTATCATCAATAATATTTTTTTAATAATTTAGCTATATATACCTTGGAGTCTTTGAATTATCATTTGTAGAAAACTCTTGTGTTTTCACTTCTTCCACATTTGCAACTTCTTCATTCTATTCTATTGAACCATTCCGATTTTGATTTTGTGCTTGCACAATGTGAATTTCTTCTTCATCATCTGATTCATATCTTCAAGATCTTATTTGTTTTTGAAAATTCATATCCACTTTCACATTTTCACTTTCAATTACCTTCTTCAACCTTTTTTTTATATCACTTGTATGTTTTTATTTTTGTAGAATAACCAAGAAAACTTCCTTCATCTCTTCAAATATAACATTTTCTTCCAAAAATTCTAACGTATTTTATTGTAGGAACATGATCATACCAAAGTTCATAAGGTTTCCTACTAGTGCCTTGCTTGATTTGAACTCGTTTCAATGTATAGACAAGAGTAGTAACTAATTCTCTCCAATAGATCTATGGTACATCCTTTAATCATCATAGTTCTTGCAGTATATAGGATAGTTCTATTTATTCTCTCTATAATCTCATTATGTTATGGGGTTTGCGGAGTAGGAACTTGTCTCTTTATTTCATGCTCTTTACAAAAAGTGCTAAACCCAGTAGATGTAAACTTTCCACCTTTGTCCAATGTCAAAAATTTAAACCTTAGACCTATCTCAGTCTCAAGCATAACTTTAAAAATCTTTAATTTGTCAAAGCCTTCAGATTTATGTTTTCAAAATGTAACACACATCATTCTATAATAATCATCAATGAACAATATAAAATACCTATCTCCATAATAGCTTCTAGTTTTTGTAAGACCACATAATTCAATATGCACCAAATCTATAAATCCACTCAAATGATAATTCTTATTCTTTAAAGTATATTTAGTAAACTTTTCCTATTAAAATTCCTTACACATTTCATTAGCAGGCTTCAATAGTTTAGGAAGGTCTCTAACTACTCTTGTAGTTCTTATCGTCACAATGTTATCAAAGTTCACATGCCAAAATCTCTTGTGCCACAACCAACTATCACCAATCTTATCAATTAGGAAATTATTCTCAAAATTGTTCAAATGAAATATATTACATTTAGTCTTTCTTCCTGGGGTATTCTCAATTCTAGAGCTTCTAATAATTTTACACCTTTCATCCTTGAATTGTAAGTTGTAACATTTATCAACTAGATGTTCAACACTAAAAATATTGTACATCAAACCTTGAAAATATAAAACATCATTTGTATTATTCTTACCATCAAGTGTAATGGAACTTCTACCTCTGATCATACAAGGAGTGTCATCACCAAATATGACAACACCACCATCATACTTCTCTAACTTCACAAATTGGTTGTTATCTTCGGTCACATGTTTTGAACAACCACTATCAATAACCCATCAATAAATCTTATCCACATGAAAAAGAAAGGATTTTTATTCATTCAAGAACCTAGGATCTTCATCTTTGATAGTAATAAAAACAATATTGTCTTTTAACTCTTTTCATATTCATCATCAGTTACACCTTTATCAACAACATAATAACATTTCTTCTAATATTTATACATGAATTTCTTAGGCTTGTACTTAGACTATTTATTGGGACATCTTGAAACAATATCACCAATATTATTTCATGAAAATTATTTCAAAGGTATATTTCCTTGATACTTACCATATCCCTTAGGTAGTCTCTTTACAATTAGGGCTTCAAGCTCTTCAAGATTTCATTCTTCTTCAAAATTTTCCCATTCCTTAGCATGAATAGATAAACATTTAGATTAACATTCTCTAGGGTCATATATTTTCTTATCCTTAGAAATAGTATCTTCAAATGTAGATTCAACCTTAGGAAGACTATCTCCAATTCCCCTCATTTCAAAAGTAGATAAATTATCAATTAGTGTGTCTCTAGTTACAATTGTCACAGTTATGATTTCTTCAATAGAATAAAATTTATGATTGTAAGTAGGAGGAAATGATATTAGTATCTTATAAATAATCACATTCTCATCCAATTATCCACCAACACATTTGATTGCACAAACTAGTTTTCTCAACTTCTACACAAAGGAAGTAATGTTCCATCTTCACTCATCTTCAAAAATTAATATTTCCCTTTCAGAATTTGTATCTTTTCTTGTTTCCCAAATGCATCTCCTTCATGTGATTTCTCTTATTTTACCAATATATCATTCCCAATCTCTAATTCGATAACACTAGTGTACCCAGCATCTGATAAGGCACTCAACAAGGATTATTTTTCTTTCATATTGCATTAAAAAATATTCTTCCCATTAGGAGTCACAGTAGAGAGATCACTAGAAGGGGTGTAAGAACTCTTAGTGACATCCTAGTATTCTTCTCCAATGTATTTGTAGTGTGTATTCATCCAACCCTTCCATATAGAATAGTTTGTACCCTCACATCTTAGAATATCTTTCTTAAAGGTTGTCATAAGGATCTCCTCAAGCGGTCAAGCTTCAAAAAGAGAATTTAGCTCTGATACCAATTGTTAGACTTAAGGAATCACACACAACTGAGAGGAGGGGAGTGAATCAATTGTGTCCCAAAATATCAAAAACATTAACAAACTTATGAAATTAATATTAGATCTGAATGAATAACATAAAGGCAAGATCATGACATATTAAGAAACATGTAACGCAAATATTTTTGATGTGGAAACCTGGTTAAGGAAAAAACCACGATGGGGATAAAACACTATACCCTATTAGGATTATTACAAAGGATTCAAACTTAAGAAGGATCACTACCTTACAACAATCTTTCATTTACAATTCATAATGCACAACTATCTATATCTCACGAACTGAGTGAAAGCATATATGATTAGGCCAATACAGTTCCAATGAAGCACATCAATTATCTGCCTCAATTGGATATTCCACTCGTACATATGCATATTCACACTTTCACATTCACAAATGAATACATAATTTATACATTATATAAACTTTATTTCAATTATGTTAGCAAGTGACCTAATTACAAAATATTAAATCATTACAACTCAATACACAATGTTATACATTGGGTGTTGGATATGAAATAAAAATGATTAATAACAACATCCTTGAACACATTCCTGATCGATAAATCATGCATAAATCATTCACAGCATGCTACGCAACTAAGTCAGCCAAGAACAATTAAGAACAACATCACGCTACATGAAATTATCCAAATTCAATGACATAACCTAATGCGAACTAGCACCACAAATATGAAATGATCTAGAAACATTGGAAAGTAACATGAAAATACATGACATAAATGGGAACAATTTTGTCTCATAATTTATACTTGTCTCTGCACACCAGGTTAGTAACCAATAATATTCCATAACTGATCCACATCAATCCAATAACTGAAACAATGTCTCTTCCTGAATAACTAAAATACCAGTTTCTGATAAATCATTTATATCTCTCTCAAGTCATCATTTGATCCTCTGTAGGTCAACATAGAACAGCTACACACATCAATGAAACTATTTGTATATTCATATCATTTGATCTTCAATGTAGTAATTGTACCGAATAAATATCTTTGTTGAACATGCCATGAAAAATATCACCAAGAGTAGGAATATGTTGACATCAATGACAAAAAAATAATTCCATTACATATATGCACAATACTCAACAATATCTTAATAATTACTTCATCTTAAATTCCATTTGTGAAAGAGTTTCTAAAGGCCAAAATAAAGTCATTCGCTTTAGAGTTCGAGTATGAAAGAGACCGTAAAACACATGAGATCTTAGTATAAAATTAGAGTCTAGTAGAAGAGAAAACCATTTTAAATAGTAGCTATTTTAAATTAGTAGGTGGAAATATTATAAGATAATATTATACTAGAGAATCTTGAGTGGAAAAAAAATATAATCAAATTGGTAAAAATTACAATCTTCCTTAGCTTCAAGAGACTCAAGCTCAAGGTGCAAGAGACCCAACAAATAGACTAATAGAAAATAATTAAGAAGGTTTCCCAAAAGGAGGAAAACATTGGCTTAAATATACAACACTCCCAATAATATGGAAGAGAAGAAAAAAAAAGGTTAAAATATGTAAGAAAGAGAGTTTAAAATAAGGCAAGCAAGGGAAAAAAATATAAAAGAGTAAGGTATTGTGGGAAATATAAAATAAATTTTATTTCGGTAAGTGACTTCTTAAAAGATGAGCTACTTTAGCAACGGAATATTTTACGGGCAAGGAGGGGGAGATTATTTGAGTAGAGGGTCAGGCCTATAAAAGTGGTTATGTCAAGCCTGCATGAAAAATAATGTCTTTTAATAAAAATAGTTTTTGAGGGGCTCACACTTCTTCATAAACAAGCATTTAAATAGTAGGGAACAAGAGAAGAGAATAGTAGAAGTGGAAAAAATAAGAGTAGCAAAGATATGAAGGAAAACAAGCTTGGTTGTACTGCTGGCAAGTGATAGTTTTTGGTATGGTATGAGACAATTATGGGTTGTCATTGATGACAACGCATCTGATATATTGATCGGTTGGAATGAATTTTTTTTTTAGAGATACAGTCTTTAAAATAACTAAGTACAGAAGCAGATATACAAAGTATAACATTATTATTTTGGATAGAGAAGATGGAGTATGATGTTTTATGACTAGCAAGATTAGAGGAAGATACTATGGAGTATGTATGACCTCCACCTAAGATTGATTTTTTTTTGGAGATGATTACAGTGAGTTAGAGAGGTTTCAAGACATGCGTAGACAACAGAACAATGTAACAGAGCATTTGAACAAGTAGCAATGATTTATGGAGTATCTCGTGGACTCTTCGCAAGATAAGTTGGATTATGATATTGGATAACCTATATTTTCATTATGTAAGAGTGTCGACTTTTTATTTTCTCTTTACATTATTAATTCTATTTTGTATTGAGAGCCGACTATGTAATAATAATTAAGAGAGCCAACTTGATGATGAAAGAGAAATATATAGGAAGAATTTTTATAAAGGGAAATGACGATATGATGAAAGGAAGGATATGTATGTATGTGAATGAAAGATGGAAGAGCATAGGTTGATAGAGATCATTATAGAGCTATTATTGGAACTATCTAAGCATTGAATATGCTTTTTTTGTTCATTACTAAGAACAATTTATAACTGAATTTTTTTTTGTAAGAGATGTAAGCTCAGTTGGCCCCTAACACGGTGTTGTATGCCTTTAACAAGTTTTTTATTCCTTTAAGAAGGAAATGTATGATGTAATATTCATCTCCTAACAGGGATAGGTCTCCTAATAGGGACATTATACTTTAGTGCATGCTTGTGGGTACCAGCCCTAATGGGTTTTCCCTTGGCCAGGGTTTCATCAACAAAAAGTAATGGTGTTATAATTTTTGTGTTATTTGTTTATGTTATTTTCATTTTTGTATTCTTATGGTTTATTTGGAATTGGTTTAATTTTAATTTAACATTTTGTAATACTTATTCACTCCCCTCTCAGTATTACTCAATCATAACAATTAGTATTGAAGATTTGTTGGCCCTTGAAGAGAAAGTATAACAACTTAAGGGAGATCAAGATGGATTCATTAAGTTTGGAAGAGAACCCTGAAGCGACACTTGAAGACCTTTATAGAGAAAAGGAAGAAAATGGTGACTTGAGGTTCAGTTTAAGAAGAGCTGAGGGATTCATTAAGAAGTTGAAAGATCAGCATGAACTTTCTAGAAATTAGAGACAGGATCTTATGGTTCAGATAAAAGAAGATTCAGACAATGATAATTCATATTAGATAAAACAACTTGAACAAGAGAATGATACTCCGAAGATTAATAATGAAGCAATGGCTAAAGAGATTCAGCAAGAAAAGGATGCTATGAAAAAGACTGAAGAAGCTTTGAAGAATGCTAATATTCTGATGGGACAAATGAATATTTTCCTTGACCATTACAAGAACAAGTATCCAGAATTAGAGAAATATAATCAGATCATAAAAGGTGAACTTGTTGAGACAAAGAAACACATTGGGAAACTTTACATGAGCAGTGACTTGATTGATGAACAAAGAGGCAGAAAAAAACCTAAATGTGATATGACTGGTATTGGCTTCTATGAAGCTGAATCTTCTAATATTCAAGAAGAAAAACTTGATGCCAAGACTAATGAAGAAAAACATATTCTTGAAGAACCTAGAGAGCATATCAAACATTTTAGAGGTAGATGATTTGGATGTAACAAATTAGAGGCATGAAGAGAGATTTCATAGGTAACACCCCTTTCAAATATTTTTCTGGTTATTTTTTTAATTGGAATATATATGGGCACAAGACAACAGAATGCAGGAAACCTAATCAATCTAGATATAGACAAGATAACACCAGAGAAGAATCAATAGCTAATATCACATGTTACAAATGTAATAACCTTGGAGAAATTGCAAGGAATTATATGTTGAAAGTTATTCAAAACATAAGACCTCCTATATGCTACAAATGTAACAATTTGGGTCATATAGAAAAGTTTGTAGATATAATGGAGTAAATAATAGAAGAGTACCACCTCCTATGGATACAAAGAAGAATGATATTTATACTTGTAAGAGTCCCACATAATACAAGAGTGATTTTGACAGTTATTTCAAGAAAGAAGAAGATAACAGTAGTGGTAAGATATGGAAAATCAAAGAGTCAAGTGAGATATTGGTTCAGGAAGAGACAATAGATGCTATTGGATCTTCACCTAATGTGAACACATCAACCTAAATGGCCGATCATGGCCTTGGATGAAGATATAAGAATATATATAGCTTCTTATTTTGAGGAGTAAGCTCGAGCGAGCTTAGTTGTGATGTGTGCAGACATCATAAGACTTATATCTAAGATCACAACATCAGATGATGCATATTCAGTGATCACGGGATTTGTAATTAACTGGACAGTACATACAAAGTTGTATATTGGGTAATGTGAATTTTACACTTAATGATGAATAAAAAACATGTGAGATACCTATTTCTTTACCATTTGAAGAGTAACGACTTAAGACAAGTTGAGATCAGAAAGTATTAGAGAATCTAACATCTATATTATGTGATCAATGGTAGCAGGAATTTGGAATTTAGCGTGATTAAGGTATTTACATCATCTACTCATAGATAAGTTGTGGATGCACCTTTGATTTATGATGTTGTAGACCAACCTAGCTAGAAATTCAAGAAACATTCTTTTGAGTCTTGTGAAGACAACCCTGAAGGAGCATTTTCTCAGACACCACACGACGTCTTGCATGTAGAGGATATTAGGGCTTACATTCATTGCAAGTATGATATATTGGGTATTGATGAAATTTCAACTAAAATAGAATACATGACTAATAATGGTAAAATGAAGGATGAATAAAAACACATAGATGACCTAAGCATTATGAAAATATTAGATTTATATGAGTTCAGTGAAGATGAATGGTGCAAAATCTTACTTAGTAGAGTTCATAATTAGTTCATCTGGATAGGAGAACAACTTGTAAAGATATGTAGTCAATTGATTCATGAGATAACAATGTTAGACAACATTGGAGTTATCTTTGGCGCTAAGAAGAACATAAAGAAACAAGTTTAAACCCTAACACATTCTAAATTGGACAAGCGAGCTATGACACCACCTTGAATGATATTTTTGTATAGGATGTCTAACTGATTGCGATGATACTTGGATACAAATTATACTATAGCAGTAGACCTAATTGATTTTTTTTAGGAGTAATTATGATGGCTTACATGATGATAAAGGAAAACACTAAGTATAACCTATGTGAAGTTCTGGCACAACAATTTTTGGAGAATGTAAAGCTAATTAAGAAAGATAAATTTAAGACTTTTAGATTTGGCTCACTCCTAGTTCATATGTATATCCACATTGAGAAAAAATTTCTAGGCATGTGCCCTAGAGCATGGATAGAAGAGATACCCTTTGGTATTCAAAAACCACAAAGCCACAGAAGACAAAACAACACATGGGTTGATGGTGAACTATTTGGCATGATCAAGATTCTTCAGAGGCAAATGAAAGAAAGATTCAGAATTCCTAAAGAGTTAGTTGATAAATACAAGGATACAATTTGTTTCATGGTTGAAACTGAT
Organism: Thuja plicata; assembly: GCA_018584345.1. Taxonomy (NCBI): domain Eukaryota; kingdom Viridiplantae; phylum Streptophyta; class Pinopsida; order Cupressales; family Cupressaceae; genus Thuja; species Thuja plicata. The sequence continues at coordinate 729,844 of MU226578.1, read as the reverse complement.
TGTGTATGCTTTAAGGCAATTGTACCTAGGAAGAAATGGTGTCACCCTATGGGTTATGAAGTTAGTTCAAAAGTTCTAACTATGCAGATTGAACATGTTTTGGCATCTAAAGTTGATACATCTGAGGAGAGATGGGGCACATATGAAGAAAACTAAGCTCAGTTTAGAGAAGAAAAATCTAGAGGTATGAGGAAAGTAAAAGTAGAAATCATTATTATTGATTGTGGAGCTAGGGGAGGTTTGACCAAGGAAGAGATTAAAGAAGTAAGGAAGAAGATAGCAGAGTGATCTTTTAGGTTGGAAAGTACTGCTACTACAGACCTTCCACCTCTAGAGATTGAGAAGGTACTTGGTCCACCTTCTACAATAATTGATGTAACTACCCGTTCACCACCACATAAGACATCGCAAGAAGAGATAGTAAAGCTAGTACATCGAAGAAACACACGATCCACTAAACTGGATTGACCTCCTAAGGAACAGAGGACTGAAGGAGAAGAGAAGATAATAGAAAAAGAGACCACAAGTGGCAGACATGTATGGAAGCATGATTTGAAGATGTTGGAGAAGAGAGCTATTGAGAAAGGGAAGCTTGTTTCAGTGGATAAATAATACGACAGGTATGAGGAATCTGATAAAACAAAGATTGAAGACATAGTAGTAAATCATTTACTTGTTTTCAAGAAGAATCTACTAGAGATAAAGGAAAGTATACGTGAGGAACTATATGGAAAACTAGAGATAAGAAAATAGATAGCACTTATTGAAGATTAGGGTATTAGGAATCATGTTATTGATGACATGTTTCTTGTAGTTTTAGTTCAAGAGAGAGAAATAATATTGGGAGAACTCAAACCCTTTTTTAGAACCAAAGAAAGATTAGTAAAAATTATGGGCATGAAATATGAGGAAGTCCTAGAGGAGACTTAGAAGGCATTAGATCAAATAATTATGAGTGAAATTCCTGAGAATACTCCACCTCCTAAACATACTATGCCTACACCTATAGGAATTGGTGAATGTTCTAAGGCAGGTGGGGTAAGTGTTTAGAAAAGAAAAGATATCACGCAACCAGATTTCTATGTTTCTGGTGTGCATATGACCTTTGACACTTCACTTGATGAGAAAGACCCATTTGCAGGAAATATTGACAACACAGTGGCAGATGAAGAGGAAGAACAAAATGTTGAAATTGAACAGAGAAATGAGACAGATGCAACAAAATATGAAGATGCAAGAGTTGAGGTAAAACATGAACCTCACATGTCTACTACTCTATTCTTGGAAAGTAAGGATAAAACCTTAAGTACTGATGTTGATAGTATAGATGAGGATGAATTGATGAGACTATCTTTCATTGCATTCACAAAAGCAAAAGAAATATCTGAGAAGAAAGGAGATAAGAAGACTAAGGTAATAAATAGAGAAGTTAATACTGTGAACAAACTACTCCCAGTACCTATTGTCTTTTAAGGAAAGGATGAAGGAGATAATATGATTTTGGCACTAGATGACTTTGATAATCACTATGAGTCTTTAGTGAAGATCGCTCAAGAGAAGGTAGAGAAGAGTTTTCCTGTCTATTTCATGGGACTTGGGCATTCTGAGAGTAGCTACATCAAAGGCTAGAAGTTGTGTTACACATGGAAGGATACTATTCAACTACTGTATGAACCCTATCAAACACATTTATAACATTGAAGATGGTATTGCAAATGACAGGGCAACTCTGAACAGCATAATGGGCAGTTGTGGGACCTCCTCACAATCTATAATAGAGATGGACAAAGATTTTACAAGGATTCTTGAAAATTTGAATGTCTTGGATATTGAGAAAGGGAGAGTGATGACAAGATTTGGTTTGTTGAAGAGCTTAATCCCTCCTAAGCTATCAATTCTTTAGGATCAACTATATAACATGGAGAAGACTACAAAATCATTGATTAACTCTATGCCCACAGAGTTAAAGGGAGAAGAGATATCATATTATGCACTCAATGGACTAATACATATTATTAAGTTATTGGTAGAATCATGGAGTGCGTAAGTGAAGATCTTGGAAGATTCCTTTCAAGATATTCTGAAATTGGTGAGAAAGCACTAAATTCTATATTTTGTAAATTTTTTATTCACCTTTGTAATTTTCGTCGAAGGGGGAGAAGAGAAGATAAATTAATTAAGGAGAAAAGAATATATATATATATATATA
>MU226578.1:689685-713930 GCA_018584345.1 Thuja plicata | reverse complement strand
TACTAAAGACATTAGAGATCAGACAAGGATTTTAAGGATATAAACTACATTTCAGTAATCAACTTTCAGATAGAGGCAAGACTACCGAGCATAACAGAGCAGAAGGTATTATCATTAACTTTAAGGTGATATGTTTTGTATGTACTTAAAGGGTCTGTATCAGAAATATTGAGATTGTATATGTTCAGATCAAAATTTTGTTACTTTCTAACAATTGTAACAGACCCCATAATCTCTTAATAGAGTAGACTTAACAATCTTTTTGTAAATATCTTAACTGAGTGCACACATAATTTGTGCTGCTAAATCCTCACATGAGGTAGATCTAATCGATCTTATTATTACTCCTACTAGGGTAAGATCATCAGAAGTGATCATTCTTTGTAAGCTTTAACATGCTACTTTATTTACTGCAGTAGTGAAGTTTTGTGGGTCTCATCCCCACCGCATTTTTACCATCTAACATGGGTTTTCTACAATACCAAAATACTAGTGACGTGAGTACTTAATTTCATGTATGTGTATTTTTTACTTTACATGCATTTACATTTCAGCAGTGATACTATATGTTTGGTGTATGCAATCTACTCAGTCGGTTATTATAGAACAATTGGTTACAAAGATTTGATTAAAATTTCTTAAGGGTACCGATTCACCCCTCCCCTCTCAGTACACACATCTCCATTATCCCAACACTTTCATTAAAATCTACATTAGAAAATAATAGCCTAAAGGATTGGTCTTGCATGTCAATGCCTAAAAGTATTATTTTTCTATAATATAGAGCATCTTAATATCAAGAATTCTCTTAATTATGATTGCATGTATTTTGGATTTTAATCATATAGAAAACCACAATAATGTCAAGATCTCTCTAAGCTCTTTGACCATGTATTTTTTTTGCATTTACATTATGTTTCTTTTGCTAGCTTCTTATTTTTTCTCAAAATCATATGTAATTATTTTGGGTGTAATTTATATCCATTTATCCAAGTTCAAATTAAAGTATATTTTGACATTTTAGACTTAATTATGTACTCATTAAAAAAATATTTTTTCATAATTTTGTTTTAAAAATAGGGAACTTGCATGTTCAACTTTTTTTAAGGATATGTCCACTTCAAAAATCAACAATAAAATAATTTATTATGTAAAAAATGATAAAAATCTTAAGAGATAAACTATGTAATGTTAGCTAACTTTAAATTGAAGTGTTTATAGTTTGAAAAGTTATAATATCTTGAAGTCACACGAAGATAGAGTAACAGGGATACAGGACATGTGAACAGTCGTGATGATTGAGCAAGTATGACATGGACTCCTAGCGTGCTAAGTTGAATTGTAATTGTGTATTACCTATTCTTCAGTAGTATAAGGTTGCAAACTTTCTATTTACTTGTTGATCATATATTAATTCTATTTTGTAATATAATAGAGAGTCGACTGAATTTTATATATATATATATATATGAAGAGATTTTTATAAAGTGAAGTGTGTAAGTAATGAGATGATATAAAGAAAATGGGATGCATGGATGCATTGCGATGTAAGATATTTGTGAGCTACAATTGGAACTATCTAAGTATAGCTGATGCTTGTAATGTTCACTACTGAGAATTGATTATAACAAAACTATTTTAGATTTTAAGAGCACTGTGATCAGTATACCTTTTTCAGGGTTTTGTATTTTCCTAATAGGGAAATGTACATACGTAATATTCATCTCCTAACAGGGATAGATCTCCTAACAGGGACACTATACTTTTAGTGCATATTTGTGGGTACCATCCCCACTGGGTTTTCCCTTGGCGAGGGTTTCCTCGACAATAATTCATGGTGTTATGAGTTATGTGTTGTGTGCTTATGTTCTTTTTATTCCGGTAATTATATGGTTAAGTTGGAAATTATTAAGTTCATGTTTAAATTGTTGTAATACTGATTCACCCCCTCTCAGTATTACTTAATCCTAACACCTAAGAGGGAAGTACCATAAATAATAGTCTTTAATGAAATCCACTTTTGGATTTATGTCATATTGGTCATGAATAGGGCCTAGAAAATATGATCCAACCCCATTCCACAAATTCATATGGCTTCTTGTATGTCATCAAAAGTTGTTGTACCCAAGTAGGGTCATTGGGAGTGATTGTCCAATCAACCCAAAATAGGAACTTGAATCATCAATTTGGGTGCTATATTGAAGTTGGAAGTTGTTTTCAAAGGTTTAGAGCATCTATTAATGGATCTCCTTGAAGGGTTGAGAGATTTAGTCATGTTGGACAAAGTAAACCTATAAGCTATGCATCAAGTGGTATCATATCTCGGTAAAGAGTTCTTCAGAGAAATAAAAAAATGTCATAGGGAGATGGATAAACTAATCTCATAATGACTAACATGGAGTTATCCAAACTAGTTGTTGAGGAAACATATGGTAGATAATAGGGCAATGAGGGCTGATAATCAAGCCATAAGATATGAGTTAGAAACACTTAAGGGAAGACTATACAAGAGAATGAATGGACACTTTGGAAATGATGAAGAAGGGGAAGAAGAACAAGTTCCTGCAGACCAGATACCCCTTTTGAATGCTCTTAAATCCATGGAGAGAAGAAATTTGGAGGGAAAGTTAGATTTTCCTATTTTTAGTGGAAGGATGGACCTTGATGTAGCAATGGATTAGATAGAGTCCTTGACAAGTTTATTCAAATGTGAAGATACACCAGAGAGACAAAGAGTTAAAGTTGAAAATTCCATGTTGAAGGGAGCAGCCCTAACGTGGTGGAACTTCATCCAAGCTGAGAGGGTGAAGAATGGGAAAATTATGATATCAAGATGGAACATTATGATTACCTTAGTTAGAGAGACATATGTTCCTGAAGACTATGTGGTGTAACTCCATAGAAAGAAGAAAAATCTCAGACAAAGAGATATGGATGTGAGTACATACACTGAAGAGTTTCAAAAATTGTGCATGAAGGCTAGCGCAAAGAAAACAAAAGAAGAAAAGTTGAAAAGATACATTAATGGATTGAAATTCCCAATACAAGAAGACCTAAGTCTATACACGCCAAAGATAGTGCACAAATGCTATCAATTAGCATTGAAAGTAGAAGATAAGTTGAGGAGAAGACAAGAGAAAAAGAATAAAGGAAAGGGTAGTAACAATAATACCATCAACAAAAAATTTAGGGGTAGAGGAAATTCTTTTGGAAGATGACAATCTTCAAGACCATTTGAAGAACAAAGACAAAAAGACAAAGAACAAGGAGAGTCAAGCTCTAGAGGAAACTATAGAGGAAGAAGACCTTTTGGAAGGGGAAGATCTGGTGGAAGAAAAAATGGCCCTTTTAAATGATTCAACTGTAATCAATTGGGACACCATGGCACTAGATGTCCAGAAAAGATGGGATCAAACTATCAAGGAGAAATAAGAGTACAGTTAACTCAAGAAGACAACCAAATAAATACATCAAAGGAGCTTGAACCTTAGGAAGGCTTATGCCCAATGATGAGACAAAACCTACTACAGATGCCCCAAGGCAGAGAACCACAACAAAGAAAGTCAATATTTAGAACCAATTATGGAAGTCATGAAAGGGTATGTACACTAATAATTGATTTTGGTTCTACTAAAAATTTAGTGTCTAATGAGGTGGTTCAAAATTTACAATTACAGATATTTCCTCATCCCTATCCTTATAATGTTTCTTGGTTAACTAAGGGTCAACAAACATTGGTAAAAGAAAAAAGCATGGGTAGAGCTTTCTATTAGTGATTACAAGGACAAAGTTCTATGTGACATAGTAGAAATGGATGTCTACCAGATACTCCAAGGTAGACCATATAAATATGATGTGGATGCCAATCATAATGGTAGGAAAATAACTACACCCTTGTCCAGAATGATATCTCTTTCACCATGAAGCCTATACCTGATACAAAATAAGAAAAAGAGCCAGTAGTTATAGTTGTGGGAGAAAAATAAATAGTTGAAAAATGAAAGGACCGGATAAGGGAGGATATTTTTTATTCAAAAACCAAAGGACATAATAGTAGAAGAAAAATAGAAGCCATTGCAAAGGAAGTTCATAAACTTCTTGAAACTTACCATGACGTAATCGCTAGTGAACTACCCTCATCCCTCCCACCCATAAGAGACATAAGTCATCAAATTGACTTTGTACCTAGTGCTTCTTTGGCCAATAATCACCCCCACAAGATGAATCCCACTCAAAATGTAGAAATTTCAAACCAAGTGAATGATCTTCTACAAAAAGGATTGATCAAAAAGAGCTTAATCCCTTGTACAGTCCCATCAGTCCTAGCCCCAAAGAAATATGGCACATGGAGGATCTATACTAATAGTAGGGAAGTCAATAAAATAGTAATAAAGTACATATTTCCCATCCCAAGAATTGAAAATATATTTTAACTTAAGTATTGATCAATTTTCAATTACAACTTATACATGATCATTACAATTGTGAATTCAAACTGAATGTAAGAAAAGATCTTGTCTTTATTATACATTTTCACATTGAAAACTTAGGGAAACATATGAAAGATAGAAGGAATGATAGATATATGAGAATGGGAGTTCATGCATTGCCTTTTGTGTCTTTTGCATCCTTTAGGTTTGTTGCCTGCATCTTCTTATGTCCTCCATATCCTTTACATATCCTCTCATCTATCCTGCATACTAAGTCTTCATTAGGTCTTGTGTCATGCATTATTGAAAATGAGGGGTTAGATCCAAATTAGATCCAAGCAATGCATAAAAACCTGAGAACATCATACAATAATCATACTTTCAGGATTGCACATTTGCCAACAACATGAATGCAAGGGAAAAATATGCATCTACACAAACTAAATAGCAGTATCAAAGGGACATATATCTCTATGAAACCTTTTACTATATATGGTTATCTTCCTGCATTATGTAAAGAATTATTGTTTTACAAACTAGCGATCTGAATTAAAGGGACATATATCTTTATGAAACATTTTACTGTATTTAAAGAGGCCATGGAGAAGAGGATAATAATTAGATACCTTTACCTGACCTACTATAATGTGTGTAAAATCATTTCTTTCATCATACAGACACTGTAGTATCTCAAAATAACATATATGGTTCTTATCTTATTCCCCATCTTATGGAAAGTAGAAAACATGAACATACTAATCATAATTAGCACTGAAAAAAACTTGTTGTTATGCAAATGCAAAGAATATCGGGTGTATGCAGAAAGGAAGTGGTACTATTATTAAAAGAAGTGGGTCTAAGTACCTGCTAGTGGAAAAAAATGAAAGGAATAACTATAGTGTTATCAAACAGGGCATCAAGTTCAACAATAATGGAGCAACAATGAACAAATCAATAATTATTTATATGACAAAAGGAAGATTGGACTCTTAATTTATCAAAATTTTGTATGATGGTTATGGTCTGAACAATCAACATCGTTCATACGCTAGGATATATAATAAAAAAGTTAAGGGAAAAGCATGTGCATATGGTTTCAGAACGTTGTGCAAATTCAGTGGATGCATCAATGCAAGAAGGAGTGATACAGAGAAGATCTGGGAGCTTACAGTATAACAATGAAGGCTTAGATTCACCTATGTTGATGCCAAGGATACTGCAAATGATCAAATGCATAGCAAGTAAGGTTTATAATAATTGTATGTGAGAACAAAGAAAAAGAAATGAAAGTGTCATTTAAGAGTAAAAAACAAAGAGTGCATTTCAAGTTTCGACCAAGAGATGCATAGATACAGTCATGCTTTTGGGTGTCATGAGCCTGTTCTTGAATCCCACAAATATTATTTTCCTTCTTAAGCAAATATAAGAAGACAAGTTAGATTTCATGCTTGGTCATATTTTAGAAAAAATATGCATGTCTTGCCACTGTCGAGCTGCAAATAGCCAAGAAAACAACCAGCCGACAGTCAAAAGAAGTCGATAGTGCAAATAAAACTTCCCCAAATGCATATTACAAACACGTCTAAACTTCTGGTTTGAAAGCAACAGATATGCAGTAATTGCTCGAGCTTTCAAGCTACAGATTGAAAATGATAGAGTACGGAGAATAAGCATATAACTTTAGATTACCAATAGTGAGGTAAAATAACACTTCTTCAATATCCTCTCTAGATTCTTAGCCATAATCAAAGAAAATGATAAGCAATGCAAAGAAGTTACATATTATAACAGATTAAAATGAAGAGGTGAGACTTATCTTCATAACCCAAGCTCCATGTTCAAACACAAGTTCTAGATCCAAAGCACATGGAGCGATTTAATGCCTTGAAATTTGTAGTGCTCAACAACGTAGCCTAGGGATTGTGATATTTTCAGCTAATCAAGCCATGTGTCATTCAGGGTCACAAGTAGAGATAGAAAATCTATGCCACATTAGAAAATACTTAGCTAAGTAAATGATTGTGGAGATAACTCATATATATCATGTCAGTCATTTTGGCATTAGGGAAGGCCAAAGGGGATTGATTTATATTTTTTTTTTTCTTGGGATTTTGTTTATGAGACATCATGTATGTCTATTTAAACTAAGCAAAGAATGTATTTTGAATATTGAGTTAGAGGCATAGATCAAGGCATGTGTTATGCCTAAATTTAGGGGTTTAAGCTTGATTGAAGGAGTGTTTTTGGAGGGAGAGATCATTTTTTGAATTGGCATGAGGGGACCATTTTTGTATATATGTCAATTTCGTATCCATAGAGAAGGGTTCATATTTTTGTGCAAAATGGTGTTAAAGTGAATATTTTTATTCCTTGTCATGTTTTTTTCATCATATTATGTATCCAATTATAGATTGTGAAGATAATAAAGATGGCATTTGAATCTATTATGATTTATAAGTGTTTTATTTCAATCATATTCTTCATTTCTGCACTCAATTTGTAACTATTTAGATAGCAAAGATAGCGAATTGTTGCAATTCCTTTTGAGCTACTTTAATTTAACCTATTTGCAGATAATGTATGTTTGTTGACCAGTTATTCCTTGTGGTTCTTACCCTTTAAATAGGAGATATATGTCATCCTATATGTTGTATAGAGAGAGTTCCCTACCTCAAGCTTAGTTTTCTATGTTAGATTCAAAACTGTTCATTTTCTGATCTATCTGAAAATCAATTTGGTGTATCACTTCCTTTTCTAGTTTTATTCAATTTCTAGTTATATTTTCCCCTTTCCCTTAAAACAAAAGTCAATTTTTAGGTGATAAATAAAATTCAAAGGAACCGGCCTAGAATCTAGAGACTCCTTCCTAATCAGAGGTACCCACAACTCAGGAAGGTTTCTATTTTTCCATGAAATGTTTTTGATAAAATAAGCAGCAAGAGGGTGCTGGCCCGTGAAACAGGGGACTAGAAGCACATTAATAGCATATTAATGGCACCAGTCGAAGCTTAAAGCAGATTAACAGTTTATCATAGGCATTAAAATTCTGCCTCTATCAAAAACAAAAGTTTCAGTTCTACTTAAAAAAGTAAAACCAGAGAGCTTGTTAACAGTAACGTCTTTAAAAATATTGACACTAAGCCACGCATGGCTCCACCAAAACAAAATTCTAAACTTAAAATTAACCCCCATAACAGAGCAGGGTAACCAAGGGACCATCCCAGACAAAAAAACCAAAACCATCGGCAACAAAATTAATTTTTCTCTCCCAACTTTTTGGACAGTAGGGATCATGCCCATTCCTCCTGGAGAAATAGAAAAAGGTCTCTATTCTCCTCATTCGCTTCCAGTTTGTCGTCAACCAGCTTCTCCTGCATGTTGCAAAGGGTTAACGCCGAGGCATGCATCACTACCAGAGTAAATTTTTTTGTCCTCCTATAGAGGTCCATCATGTCCTGCATACCCTTTTTGATCTCTGCAATTTCCTTCTCAATATTCACAAATTTACTTTTGAGGGTGGCTGAAAAATTGTATTTTTCCTCCATTCCAGCCGAGAGGGGTTTAACCTCGGGGTCACCATGGGGGATTTGGAGAGGGGTAGGGATCATATTTCTCTGGGGGATGGACAGGGGGGTGTTAGCGGTCGGGCTCATACAGCCTTCCGAGGAAACCTTTCTGGAATTTGTGGATTGGGAGGCATTTTCTGTTAGGGAGATCCCTTTGGAGGCCGTCTCCAGCATTTTGATTTTGCATTTCTCTTTGGAAATTCTGTTAGACCTCCTTCGGCCAGACCTGCTAAGATCCACCTCTAAATTGACAAGGGTTTCGGTAATTTTCTATTTTTTGGGCTTAAAACCTGTCTCGGGTGTGCTGTCAGCCCCTTTTTCTTCCATGCAATCTACAGAGTCCGAAACATGAGAGTCCTCCAATCTATCCAACTTATGGGTGGGGATTTTAATAATTTTTTTCTGGGATTTTTTCTCAGACTTCGCAGGCCCCTGTGTTATACGGATGGACCGGGAGGAGGAGTTGGAGGTCTTTTCAGCTTTTCAGCGAGTGTTTCCTGGGGCATCATCTGAATAATCAGTGGGGGTTGGGGTGCTGGGAAAATGGCTTTGTGGAACTGGAAGAGATAGAGGAGGAGGCCTTAGTGGAGGATGACTCTGTCCGGGTTGCTTTTAATATCAAGGATATTGCTTTCAATGGAATGCAAAAGATAAAATAGAATGGAGATTAAATCTTTATTCCTAATGTGATTCAGGAACGGAAGGTGGTAGTTGTAGAAGACCGTAAACTTACCTTTGAGAGTGAAGTACTTCATAATAATGAGACAGATTTTGGGCCAGAAGTCTGGAAGCTCCTCTCTGTTGAAGCCCCCTATTTTCTGACCGGCAGCTCTCCTTCTTTGAAGAATTGTTTAAGGCTGGTAGGGTCTGCAGTCCAACTAGTTTTTTATTGTACTTTCTCCCCACCATAGGGAGCCCCGTAGCCTCAGCAATGACCTCCTCATTTAGCTAAAAAAAGATTCCACCCATCGAAACATTTCTGTTGTTCCAGGATGAAACAAAATTTTTAGATATTCTCTCATCATGGCCTCCCTTCATACATTCCATGAAGCCCCAAATTCTAGATTCCTTGCAATAGTGGGTGACCAGCGGATCAGAAGTAAAGACTTCATCGATATTATCAGGTTCGATACGGAGAATATTACCCCCCATATCAAAGGTCTGGTCTGCACTCGTCGGAATATCTTTGAGGAGTGTACTCGTCAGAATATCTTTGAGGAGCCGACTGTAGTTGCATGCCATAAAAAACCGCTCTTTTTTACAAATCCATTTCAAAAAAGGCATATACATACCCTGCCGGTTTTGGGGATTTTGGAGATCCAGCTCCATACTGACATATCTATCAAATCCCTGGGTAACATAAATAGTAATAATAGCATTACTATCCATAATCACTAAAAATGCCTTTTTACACTGCCATCGATCACACCACACGAACAAAAGGTAATTATTGAACTTTATGGGGCTTTGGGTTTTGTCTTTCATAATCACCCAGGTAACTCGAAAATGCCAACACGTGATCGAGGAAGGAAACATAATGAAGATTCCAGCCTGGCACATTTAGACAATTGTCTTCATTTCCTCCTCGATGATACGCTGAGTCATCAGAGGTAAATCACCAACTATCAACCAACTATTAAGCTTGGTTTGTTTTAACCCCATAGCCACCAGAGAGTCAGCCATCGAGTTACCCTCTCTGTAGGTATGTTTTATAGATATGTTTTTCCATGAAATGTTATTGTTCCCTAATGCCTAAGTTTGGGTAACATTTCACCTACTTAACAATTTTTGGCATGCCCGGTGGGACTGCTCTCAAAGGAGCATGTCGGATTGCATTACTTTTATAGATGATTTTGATCCATTGGATAGTTTCCATCCTTGTCAAACCATATAGTTGCACATGTTGCAGGACTTGACTGTGTAGATTGTAGATATCAAGAGGCAACAAGAATCTGAGTTCCAACAAGAATTGAGGATCCAGAAAGAGGAGATTTCCCACCAAGAACATACACAACAACAAGAGAAGTTGGATTATCAGGAGAAATTCCACATGAAGTATTTGGTGCAGCTGCACATACGTCATGAATCAACTCTTCATAAAGAGCTGGAGATGCAAAATAAATATTTTGAAGAGGTGTTGCTATAGTCTAAAGATAATTTCCAAAGAGAACTAGTAGCTCATGAAGATTTTCATGATAAAGAGATACAAAAGCATAAATTGACAATACAACTCTTGATTTCCACAATGATGAAATATAAGGGAGTTGTTGATCAGATACAACTTAGAGATCCTATTTGCAATGAATAAGATGAAGAAAGTTTTGAACAAGAGATGGAGAAATTTTTTCTAAAGAACTTCTGAGATATGATGAATAATGCACCATGCCTCAACTAGCATCTCCATCAAGCCCCGGCCAGCATAATGGAGCATATGAGCATGAGAAAGTTTTATGTTTTCAAGAGCTAGGAGACTGAGTGATTTTTCAGGCTGAATTAGTGCAAGAAGGTAATTTGGATGAAGAAGAGGACTTATTCTGGGATGATCTTGAAGAGTTCTGTTTAAGCCTTAATGATAATCTAGTCTTAGTTTTACCTCAACTCATTCCATCAAAGGAGCTTAGATTAGTTCATATACATCAAAAGGAGTGTGATAAAGAAACAGAGCACCAAAAACAAATCGCCAAGTTTGCTCTATCTAGAGGCTGCTCCATCGGGAATTTAGCAAGGAATGAGTCTAATAAACAAAAGATTGGCATGTTCACACTTAAGCATGCTAATCCATTGGAATATGTAGCTAAGGAAGGATCATTCCACCTTGTGGATCCTTTTTGGAGGGTATTTTCCTCCAAGCTATTTAGCCAAGTGAGTGGATACTTTGCCCAACAAAATTTGTTACACCAGCTAAATACATGCATGGTATTCACCCATATCAGTCTGGTTGGCCTTAAGCATGTTTGTAATTCTAAGCTAAGGATAATGGGCAGTTATTTCTCTCAATCAGTTAATGGCTTTATCTAGCATGTATCACTACTAGATAGTGTTAGAGTAGGTTAGGTTTCAGTTTCAATAAAATTCCCTCAGGCACAAAGTCAGTTGTTGCTGCATGATTCATTAGTTTAGGTGTATTTTCATTTTAGTCATGCTTTCTTAAGGTCTGTTATAGTTTCAGAATCCATTTCCCAATGACTAAGGTCCATAGTTTCATGTCCAGTAGGCAGACATCCAGCAAAAGTTGCCAAAATTGTTATCCTTATTTTATGCATGCAAGAACATAACCAAAAATAGTAGAAGATTGCGTAAAGGTACATTCTCTAAACACTAGTATTCAGCTAATGTAAATGGAGATACATTTTCATTGCATTCATATCATCAAATATTGTACTCTATATTGATCAATTTTTAATTACAACTTATACATGATCATTACAATTTTGCATTCAAACTGAATGTAAGAAAGGATGTTGTCTTTATTATACATTTTCACATTGAAAACTTAGGGAAACATATATCTGGGGTCATAGGGATCCCTATTGTTGGCGAAAAATCTAAAAAGACCAAAAGATTTCAGACACCACAATCAGCGAATATATTAGCAATGAGGAGGAAAAGAATGAACTCACCAAAGTCGGCACCCACTACCTGCCTGATGGGCTAAATATTTTGTGGAGGTTTGTTCTCTGGGATATTATCTACAACATCACCCTCGATACCAAGTTTGATAGAGTCTGCACCTACCATTTTGTACTTCTAAATCATTTTCGCCATGACATATAGGTGTCTATTCCCTTTTATTTATATGCCTCTATAAATGAGAACATTAACGGGTATAGAGAGAAGGCTATTTCTAACCCTGCCCTGCATGAAGGGTTTCTTCTATTGATCTATGAATACTTCAAGGCCCAAATCCTAGGCAACGAAATTGGTCAGAAAGAGTAGAGGGAGGCCTTGGTGTCTGATTATATGCCCTCAGAGATGAAGGACAATGAGGGCATGCATTCTGATGAGAATGAGGAGTATGTTACAAAGATGAACTACCAGGGCTCCTCATCAAAGAAGAGGAAAGGTATCCAAAAGAAAGTTAAAAAAGAGATCGTGGTTATCCCCAAAAAATAGAAAGCTATGATTATTTCCTTGGATGAGGAATATGATGAGAATGAGGAAGGTATGGAATCAGAAGGAGAGGAGGGAATAACTAACAGGAAAGGCAGAATGAGGAAGCATACTATGCCTGCAAAACTCTTATGCAGAAAGGAGATAGATAGGGAGCTGAGCATTGATAGGAACTCCATGGAGGACAAGATAGGCAGAGCTTCCCCTATTTTAGACTCCACACCCCAAAATTTGGGTGAGGACCAGGAAAAATATTTCAGCCGTTATATGGCCGATAAGGGAATGATTGTTGGGTTGAGAGACTTCAACATTATGTCGGCCAAAATTGGTATCACTAGAGAAATAATAAACCCCAAATTCAAACAAAGTCAAGGCGGGCAGGTTAAGGTGGAAGAATTTATTGACCCCTCAATGGTGGTGCTAAGAGAAAACACCAGGGAATTTGACTTGAACCTACTCAACAACACCAGAAACAACATGTTAGATAATTACAGAACAATAAAATGGCTCTACCATGAAGTTGAGGACCTCAAAAATATGGTTTGCAGCACCAACAACTAGAAAAGGGATGGAGAGCAAGGGGAACAGAGGAATTTGATCATCCGAGTCAAGAAGATGGAGGATAACATGACCAAGGTGGAAACCACTCTTAAGAACATAGCTGAACAAGGATATAACATCCTTAAACATACCAGAGAACACACCAACACCATCATTGAGAAGCTGGAGGAGGGGATGGATGTGGCTAGTAATGAGGTTGATACCGATCAGAACACTGATCAGGGACCTGGCAAAAGAACTAGGGACATAACCAAGAAGACTAAGGAAAAGGATGGGGAGAGTACCATACAGAAAATCAAGGAATCGACATCCAACATGGAGCTTCTTGAGTCCAAGGTGGCCAATCTTATGGTGGACCTTTCTTATGGCCCCATGGGCATTTATGGTACTTTATGGTTTTATTTCCCTTTTTAGAAGTTGTAGTTGTTCTTTTGTTCTAGCCTTTTAGGGTTGCTCTGCTCTTTGATTTGAACTATCTTTAGTTGTTTTTAATGTTTTATCTCTAAATACTTTGTTTCAGGTTTCAGGAACCCTGTAAAACTTGTTTACTTAATCAAAAACTTAGGGAAACATATGAAAGATAGAAGGCATGATAGATATATGAGAATGGGAGTCCATGCATTTCCTTTTGTGTCTTTTGCACCCTTTAGGTCTGTTGTCTACATCTTCTTATGGCCTCCATATCCTCTACATAGTCTCTCATCTATCCTGCATCCTGAGTATTCATTAGGTCCTGTGTCCTGCATCATTGAAAAAGAGGGGTTAGATCCAAATTGGATCCTTGAGCAGTGCTTGAAAACCTAAAAACATCATACAACAATCATACTTTCAGAATTGCACATTTCTCAACAACATGAATGCAAGGGAAAAATATGCATCTAAACAAATAGAATAACAGTATCAAAGGGACATATATCTCTATGAAACCTTTTAAAATATATGGTTATCTTCCTGCATTATGTATAGAATTATTGTTTTACAAACCAGAGATCTGAATTAAAGGGACATATATCTTTATGAAACCTTTTACTGTCTTTAAAGAGGCCATGTAGATGAGGATAATAATTATCTACCTCATCTTGAGCTACTATAATGCATGGAAAATCATTTCTTTAATCATCCTGACACTGTAATAGCTTAGAACAACATATCTGGTTGTTAACTTCTTCTCCATCTTATGGAAAGCAGAAAACATGAACATACTAATCATAATTAGCATTGATAAAAACCTGTTGTTATGCAAATGCTAAGAATTACTGGTGTATGTAGAAAGGAAGTGGTACTATTGTGAAAATCGATGGGTCTAAGTATCTGCAAGTGGAACAGAATGAAAGGAATAACTATAGTGCTATCAAACAGGGCATGAAGTTCAGTAATAATGGAGCAGCAATGAACAAATCAACAATGGTTTATATGAAAAAGGGAAGATTGGACTCTTCATTTATCCAAATTGAAAATGATGGTTATGGTTTGAATAATCAACAGTGTTCATACACTAGGATATATTAAAAAAAATAGTTAAGGGAAAAGCATGTCCATACGGTTTCAGAATGTTTTACAAATGCAACGAATGCATCAATGCAAGGCATGATACAGAGAAGATCGGGGAGCTACCAGTATAATAGTGAGGGCTTATATTCACCTCTGTTGATGCAAAGGATACTGTATATGATCAAAATAATAGCAAGTAGGGTTTATAACAATGGTACGCGAGAATAGAGGAAAAGAAATGATACTGACATTTAAGACTAAAAAAGAGAGTGCATTTCAAGTTTTGGCCAAGAGATGCATGGATACAGTCATGTTTGTGGGTGTCATTAGCCCATGCTTGGACCCCATAAATATCCTTTTCCTTCTTAATCAAATACAAGAATACAAATTAGAGTTCATGCTCGGGTAAGATTGCAGAGAAAAGATGCATGTCTTGCCACTATCGACCTATAGATAACCAACAAAACAACCATACGACAGTCAAAAGAAGCTGATAGTGAAAATAAACTTCCCCAAATGCATATTACAAATATATGTAAACTTATGGTTTCAAAGCTACAAATCTGTAGTAATAGCTCAATATTTCAAGCTATATATTCAAAATGATAGAGTATGCAGAATAAGCATATAACTTTAGATTACCAATAGTGAGGTAAAACATTAGTTATTTATTATCATCTCCAGATTCGTAGCCACAATAAAAGAAAATGATAAGCAGTACGAAGCAGTTACATATTATAACAGAGTAAAATGAACAGGTGAGACTTATCTTCATAACCCGAGCTCCATGTTCAAACAAAAGCTCTGAATCTAAAGGTGGAGTGAAGTGCTAGTCATCATGACCAAGACCCAAGTCATGCAACCCATATTCCAGTTCTAATACAAGTCTGATCCCCAAAATCAATAGAGAAGAGCCCAAATCAATAGTATGCGAGTCCAGATTAATAAAGTCTATCTCAAGTTCAACAACTCGAGCCTCAATGGAGCAAGAAAAACCCCAAAATCACTGTGTTCTCATCTCCATATAGTTAGATTTTTCAAACACTTCATTGTGTTTGTTAAATAGTTGTTCGAATGGTTCCATAACTAATGCAAAAAAAAACAAATAAAACTTGATAAGTTTTGGAGTCCAAAGTACATGGAGTGATTTAATGCCTTCCAAGTTGCAGTGCTCAACAGCATAGCCTAGGGATGCTCATCCTCCTAGATAATCAAGCTATGTATCATTTAGAGTCCCAAGTGGAGATGGTGAATCTATGCCATATTTGAAAATACTTTGCTAAGTAAATGATTGTGGAGATAACTCATGTCTATCATGTCGGTCACTTTGGCATTAGGGCAGGCCGAAGGGGATTGATTTAGGGTATGTTTTTTTTTTCTTTGGATTTTATTTATGAGACATCATGTATGTCGGTTTAGACTAAGAAAAGAATGTATTTTGAATATTGAGTTAGAGGCATAGATCAAGACATGTGTTATGCCTAAATTTAGGGTTTTTAGCTTGATTGAAGGAGTGTTTTTGGAGGGAGAGCTCATTTTTTGAATTGGCATGAGGTGACCATTTTTGTATATATCTGGATTTGGTACCCATGGTGAAGGGTTCATATTTTGGTGCACAGAATGGTGTTAAAGTGAATATTTCTATTCCTTGGCATGGTTTTTGCATCATATTATGTATCCAATTATAGATTTTGAAGATAATAAAGCTGGTATTTAAATCTATTGTGATTTCTAAGTGTTGTATTTCAATTCTATTCTTCATTTTTGCATTCAGTGTTTATGTATTTAGATAGTAAAGATAGTGAATTGTTGTAATTATTTTTGAGCTATTTTCATATAACCTATTTGTAGAAAATGTATGTTTATTGACTAGCTATTTCTTGTGGTTCCTACCCTTTCAATAGGAGATATATGTTAGCCTATATGTTGAATACAAAGATTTCCCTACCTCAAGCTTAGTTTTCTATGTTATATTCAAAAATATCCATTTTCTGATCACTTCCCTTTCTAGTTTTATTCAATTTAAAGTTATATTTCCTCCTTTCCCTTAAAAGAAAAGACAGTTTCTAGGTGATAAATCAGATTCAAAGGAACCAACCTAGAATCTAGAGATTCCTTCCTAATTGGAGGTACCCACAACTCAAGAAGGTTTCCATTGTTTCCATGAAATGTTATTGTGCCCTAATGCTTGAGTTTGGGTAACATTTCATCTACTTAACAATAACATGGTTGAGGTCGAAATGTACTAGCCACTTGACAATAGTCGGCATGATGAAAATTTTGTGTACACTCTTACATAGTTGCATTTATAATGCATTCTAAATAGTTTTATTATGAATTTTACATTATCATGGATATGAATTTTGAATTATTTATTTTTCCTTTAACAATGTTTATGGTTATGATGATTTGAATAATGAGCTTACATATATGCAATTATGTTTACTATGAATGCTTATTTGGAAAATAAAATCATCTCTTTTACTCTTTTTTGTTATTGTCGTTACATGTTATGTATTTGATCTAATTTAGAAAGATAAAAATATTTGTCTTCATTTCTCAATTCAATAATTTTCTTTCTCAACTTCTATATGTATGTATGTATGTATGTATGTATGTATGTATGTATGTATGTATGCATGTATGTATGTATGTATGTATGTATGTATGTATGTATGTATGTATGTATGTATGTATGTATGTATATGTCTGTGTATATCAGCATGCTAGCACGAGACCTAAAAGATAGGTTTCACATATGGAAAACTCATGCCATGCTACTATAGAACCTAAGAATAGGTCTTAGATGAGATAAACACGTTACATAACTTAAGTACCAAAATACAAATATATTTGGGATCGATGGGAATGACACAACCAAGACTATGTCTTGATCACCACAAAATTTAGTGCCAGTCAAAGAGTAGAAATAGAAAGAAATGGTCCAAAAATTGAATACAATTGTTATACAAAAACTCATGACACACTACATTAATGACTAAATACCAAAGGATACTCAAAAAGAACTCTGAATATAGTAGCCATACAAACTTCATCCATGGGATAACCAAAATTATATACCATCATTACCGAACCAAGGATAACTGTCCATAATATTTGTCTACATAGGATAGATTAATTATCTTCACCACTGAGAGCTCAACCAACCGATATGTTAGTTTTTATATCTATGAAAACAATGGCAACAATAATTATCTCAACACTAGCTTTGCGTGTGTTTATTTGTGTAATTATTACTATATCTTAGTACTTATCAAAATTCAGATACATGAAATAAAATTGCTTCAAAATTTTGATGTGGGTGCTCATTCTAGTGACAATGATATCTTTGGTGGTGGTCAGATTGAAACAAACTTAGGTGGCTAAGAGGATTATGACCATAAGATGCATATGTACACAAACAAGATATGTGAATTAAAAGGGAAAAAAAATATAAATACATTATAAAATCTCAATTTCATTATGTAATGATATTTGTTTATAATATATTAGTAGGATGCATTTATAAAACATTAATCTAGCAACACCATGGATCCTAAACTAATACTTTTAATGGTGTGTGTATCTCATTCTGCTCTTCTAGTTCATTACTCTCACCTTTAGTGTGAACCCTAATGTTACCTTATTACTTGCATTGTTCCCAACCGATTCCCTTCTGACTTTTAATTTTAAACAAGACTTATTAAAAAATTGTGCTCCACCTTTAATTGTGCCTCCTAATATACCAATTCCTTCTATTATTCTTCCTAAATTTACCCTATTACTTCCATAATTTATACTAGTATACTTTCCATCCACATAATCTACAACTCTCCTCATCCCAAGTCATAACCACTAATTTCACACTATTCATGGATTTGTTTTGCAAATTAAATATCTTAAAATCATAATATTCTCTTGGGGAAGAGCACCATTTGGTGTTTTAGCTAAATTCACGCACTCTAAGCCTCCAAATGGTACATTCAATTTCAACATTTATTTTAATGTCTTCGTATGTGAGTTAACTTCTTATAGCTATTGTGTTGGCTTTTGAGTAGTCAAGATGGACACTATGAGATTTTTTATATACACAAAGGTCAAAAAGTGGTCATTTAGAAGATGTCGCATGTTACGTATTTAAAGATACCCCAATAACTATGCAATAAAACTACATCAAAATTTTGCACAACTAATCCAATGCAAATTCCTCTAAGACAAAATACATTTTCCTCTAATAACTTATTTACCAAATACTTATGTGAAATTGCCCCAGTAGTTGTCCACTATGGGTACCAATAAATTTAAATAAATCCTCTAATGAAAGTCTACAAATTTTAACTACAAGGGGTGTTAGGCTACCCCATTTTTCCATTTGTCATTGATGAAAACACTCTAGACATTTTGGTACAGCTTGCTCACCGCTACATCTATTGATCTAGTTCCATAGTTCACCAACAGTGGCATCAATTGTATGAAAGTTACTTAGTTTTCATTGACATATGGGTATTTTGGTCCAGATCTTTATTTGGCCAAACTTCTAGAAAAAAATTTCTATGACTGACTGCATTTACACATTTTTATTGTTCACATTCTTTTATCTCTTTGGTCTCATCTAACACTGATTACTTCAACCAACATGACAGTAAGGCATACTAATGATGGTATATATATTTGGCAATCTCGATAGTATTAATGAATGATTTTGATCTAATAAAATATGTAATGATCTATGTATGAAAAGTGTTGATATAAATAGTTAATTATTACATATGATGTACTATTGATAAAGAAGGATTATGACACTTTAATGAGAACTGTACTCTATGCATATCTTGATGTACTATCAATTAAATTTTCTATCTCATACTATTATACACTTTTTTTTATATTGGGAAGTGAGAGAAATCAATAGTCAGTCACATCATTAGTGACCCACCCTCTGTATTATTTAATTAGTTATTTAATAATTGAGGGCTAACCCTCTCCGTAGTATTTCCCATCTTGGACTTCCACAAAAATGTGGTGTTTTGTGTTGTTGTGTTATTTAATTTTTATTCTCTTATTTTATACATACCATGAAATATGTTATGTGGATAGATACTTAAATGTTTTTTATTTTTTAAGGGTGTACATATTCACCCCTTCCCTCTAAGTATACCATATGTTTAAGAATTGATATCAAAGCTAGTTCCTTTGAAAGAGTCTAACTGCTTGAAGGAGACCCAAGAGGTTGAACATTTAACATCTACATCCACCATATATGAGAATGATTTTATATCTTTTTATGAATATTAAAATCAATTGAAGATGAGGACAAAGTCTTATAAAAAAATCTTCAAATGGAAAATGAATGTATTTGAAATTTAAAAGAGAAGATCTGAAAGTTCAAGTAAAGACACAAAGAAGTATGCAATGAACTCAAGCTAGAAAATAAAACCATCATTGATCTAAGAGAAAAAAGTGGAAAAGATCAAAATTCATTTAAATAATATGATCAAGTACAAATTTGATCAATACAAAAAGATGGAACAAGAATTCAAGACTCTCAAGTAAAATCTAGAAGAAACCAAGAAGAGAATACAAAGAGCCAAATTCAATTAAGAGAAGTTAGACAAAATATTGAATCTTCAAAGATATCCAGTAGATAAGAAAGAAGTTGGATGTGAAACTGGTGAATGTTCTCACAATAAATTGAAAGAAGAAGAAAAACCGATTTTGAGATGTGAAGATAGAACTCGACCTGATCAAATGAACAAAGACAAGGATATGGTATAACCACATGTAAGTATGAAATCTTATTATTTTGATGGTTCTTGTTTTAGTTACAATAAGCTAGGGTATAAAGAAATAAATTTTAGAAATGGGTAAAATCAAAATAATAAATCTTCTACTAGTAGATGTTTTAACTGCAATATATATGGTCATAAGGTAAATCAATGTAGGAAACCTAACATAAGCTATAAGTTCACTGGCTATTCTTATACTTGTTACGTATATGGACACAAGGCTAACCAGTGCATGTCAAGGCAAGACAAGAAAGCTAACTGATGCTTTGAATGCAACAAATGTAGACATATATTTATTTTTTAAGGGTAAAAGAAAAATAATCTATCACCTTTTAAGCTAACTTGATTGACTCAGTCAAGTTAGACTCGACCCAGTCTGACTCGGCCCAGTCTAACTCGACCGAGTCAATGTGGCACCAAATGGTGCTTATGTGGCCTAGTCAGCTTGTGTGCAAGCTAATGGGAGGGCCAGTAGGACTCGTCTGAGTCCGACTGGGCCGAGTCTACCTAGGTGGCATGCCATGTGGCAACCTAACCTCCAAAAACATAAAAAATCTAGAAGTTTACACTTCTGTTGTTTTTTGTCTGCTCAAACTAGACAATGTCAAAAAACTAAAAATACCATTTTCTAGATCTCAGAACTATGATTCTTGACATATAACTTTTATATTCTTTCAACTACAAAACATTGAACAAATTCTTTAAAAACTACATGTAGGTTATTAAAGCTTTCAGAAGTCGTTGATTCAGATAGTATAAAAAAATTCTAAATCATTTCAGAAATTGTTTAAAATCATAGATAACACTAGAGAAGAGAGTTCTCTTTAATAATATGTAATTTATTTCATTTTTGGTATGTTTTTTATAAGGGAAAAATGGTAGGAGACAAAAACTGTTGATTTCAAGTAAGTTCAACTTTGAATGCTTATAACAGGAAAACTATACATCGAAAATACTTCTTTCTTTTTCTGCACTACCTATACATGTCATCTAAAACGTATTCTTAAATTGGAGGAAAAAAAAATGTTTTACTTATAATCATTTCGCAGGAAGTAAACTACCTAATTTATAGTATTTTCAGAAAATGAAAAATAGACCTAAAATTTTCAAAAAACATATTAATTTTGGTTCAATTTTTTTAAATACAATTATAGGCATATAATTCATCTTATTTGACACATTTCATCTGTTTACATCATCTTCAATTCTCAATAGAAATGTTACTTTTATGCCCTTGAAGTTTTACAGTTTTGGTGATGTTAACCTTTTCCTTTGTAAAAGGGTAACAAATTATTGTGCTTTTACCCTTAAAATTAGCTGATATTAAGCAATCAGAATTGAAAAAGACAATACATAAAGAAGAAGTTAAAGAAGAAATGAGAAAATTTTGGATAAAGAAGATTGGCGATTTCTCTGATTCTAGAACTAAAATAGGTTTTGGTAATTATTAGTCTCACGACTACTTGTTAGGGGGATAAAGTTTCTTTTTTTTGTCTCTTATCTTTCTAGATATGAAAGAATTATGAACATGAAAAATTTACTCTCAGAGAAAGCTATTTGGTAAAAACAAAAAGATAGGAATATAGACTTCAATGAAAGTGGTTGTAGTGGGTCTACGACACATTAAATGTAAAATAAAGGAATTTTTTGAGGTTATACTTTAAATATGACATTATTAAGTCATTTTACCTCATAATGCAAAAAAGAACTCTGATAAAAGTGAAGGTGAAGGGAAGAGCAATTGTGAGCTAGGCCTTTCTGTATCGAATCAAGGTTTTCAAATAGTTTCAGAGGTATTTTTCTCAGCTTCCTTCACTTACTTTTTTTTTTCTGCAATAGATGGTTTTTCTACTCTAGTTATGGTTGATGTGTCCACCAAACCTTGTCCCAAGTTCAAACCTCGTATGAGCATTTCCGACGAGAATGACATGCTAGTCTATCCGTCATAAACTATATATAGCATTGTTCCCACATAAGATGTAAGAATTCACTTGAAGTGTAAGTTGGATTAATTTGATCATTTCAATTTGGGAGTTGTGGAAGAAATAATATCTACCAAAATGGAGAGTTCAAACCTAAATTTAAGGTTTTAGTCAATAAAAAGTGAAATGGTTTCCCTAATTTATGTGATGATGATAAATGGGTAGGAATAGAATAAGTTGTCTCCATGACAATTTTTTGTGGCTAGATGATAGTCACATGTTGACCAAGGAAGTAATGAATATTGTAACATGAATGAATGGTATTGGTACTATATACCAATTATTAAATCTATGAAGGTGAATAATGTTCAAGAACTTACAGGTGCAATATCTGATCGAAGATCACTTGCAGTCGATTCGATACTTGATCCAATAGTAACATGTATGCTAATCCAGTCATTGGGAATAAGGTTTATTGTTCAAATATAGTGAATCTAATGGTGACTTTAACAAAGAAAAATTTAGAATCTATGTAGATCAGAAGAAAGAGATAAAGGGAAAAAGAAAATGAGGTATGCTTAGATCCTCTTGATCCCAAAATATTGTTTGATATTTTAGCAAATAGTGATAGAATTCAGGTACACAATTTGTATTATCTTTCTTCCTCTAAAGAAAGGAAAGTTATTATTGAAGCATTTGTACATTATGAAGCTAAGTTAGATTTATATATTGACAAGTATAGAGATGAAGTACCTGAATCACTATGGAATGAGTTGCATAAAATAAACATGGAATAAAAATAGATAGAAAGCATATTCAAAATAAATTTAGATGAAGTATGTACCATCCAGCTAGGAGAACAATATTTATCATCATTTTCTTCAATTGCAAAAGATGTTGCTAGAAGAACAAGGAAAATAACACATATACTTGCGAGCAATAAATATGACTTAGTTCAATTAAAACAAGATCTTATAACTGATTTGACCACCTTGGTTGGCCAACTAAACATGTTATCCTATAATGATAATATGAGTCCTTCAAAGCAATGCAGAGAAAATCCTATTTCTAAGTTTAATGATGAGGATGTATAAATTAGATCAAAATCCTCTAAATGTAGATCTATCTTGCTTTCTGGTGAAAGATGTTTCTCCGGTAGGACCATCTATGGCCCTTGAAAAGATTCAAGAAGAAAAAGTATGAGAAGTTGAAGAAAAGGAAGAAGAAAAATTTGAGGAATGTAGAGAAGAATTCCTATCAGAAGACAAGGAAGTACATAAGAAAAGGGAGAAGGAAAAAAATGAGAAAGGAGATGAGCAAATAGTCAGAAAATAAGAAACTTTCTAAAAGTTGATTTCTACCAACAACGTTGTGCATACTACTTTAGAGAAGAGTATAGAAAAAGAGCCTGAGGTGGAAGATATTAACTAGAAAGAAGACATCGTTAATTGTTCCAGCTAATTTATTAGGAATTTCACTCATTCACCTTTCAAGATACAACATGTTATCTCTTTCAAATTTTATATTGATTTCAAAAAGGTTACCCCTTAAAAAAATCTTTAAATAGGGTAGTCCATCTCATTTTGAGCTCAATAGGAGTCACTCTAAGAATCATAGAAAAATGAAGACATCATTGAGGATACTATTTCTAGTCTTCAAAGTATTGTTCCCCTATACTTAGTTAATTTTTCCTCCAAGGCAAAAGAAAAATGCAAAACACTTGTGAACACTATTAAAGATTTGACAACTTCTATAGATAATCAAATTAGAATGCAAGAATTGGAAACAAGGCATGAGCCTCTATTGGAACTTAAAGGAAAATGTAACAAAGATTTTGATGATGTTTAGTCCCTTATCTAGGAAGGCTTTGAATTACTTGAAGATGGAAACTCATTGTATAATTATAGCTTGCAATGGTCTGAGGACACTGAGATTATAAAAAAGGAGATTGATACTATAAAATTATCCATCCGACAAAAATGTGCCTCATATAAATTATCAGAAGACTTAGATGGCATCGATAAATGCTCCTTGGAGAAAATCAAAAAGAAATTATATTATTTACAATACAAGAGAGAGAATATCATTATTCCATTAGGCGATCTTCAGGATATGTGCACCCCATCGATCTCTTCTCCCAGTTGGGCAATACTTTCTTTGTAGCCAATCACTTTGTCTGATCTAGTTTCCATTCAAAGTGGTGAAGACTTACTTGCAACAATTCATGTTCACATATACCTTCTTGCATAGGCTAACAAGGAATGGAACAATAATAAAGAAAAGTGGATTTCTGAGCTTCACATTTTAAAGTATGCATTTTTGTCTTCTTAGACTGTTGATGCCTAATTTCTTCTGGTTGTCAGTTTTCTTGCATATATA
>MU226578.1:669837-689635 GCA_018584345.1 Thuja plicata | reverse complement strand
CTTTTTCTTCTTTTTGGCACCTTTTTCATTGATGCCAAAAGGGGGAGTATATATGTAAATGTACAGAAAACAAAAATGGTCCAAAAAAAGTGATAAAAATAGAAACAGGGTTGCTCCTCTTAGGCGCAGTTTTTATAGTTTTGAATATTTTTCAAAGTTTTTGCAATTTTAGCATTTTGTGGTGATGTAGTTATGGAATTTTTTTGAAATTTTTGTTTTCCATCAATGAAAAAGGGGGAGAATGTTTGGTTACCTCATTTTTCATTTTTCATTAATGACAACTCTCTAGGCATTTTAGTGCAACTTTCTTATCGCTACATCTATTGGTCATGTTCCATAGTTAATTGATAACGACATCAATGGTATTTGTAGCACTTACTTTATCATTGCATGTGGGTATTTTGGTCTAGACCTTTATTTTTTTGAAGTGTTAGAAACTTTTTTTCTATAGTTGAATACATTTACACATTTCAGTTGTGGACATTTTTTTTATCTTTTGGGTCTCAGCCGAGATTGATTACTTCAACCGACATGATAGGAAGGCATACCGATGACAGTATATATTTGGCTATCATAGAAATATTTATGAATGATATTGACATGATAAAATATGTAATGATCTGTGTATGTAAATATTTGATGCAAATAGAGAACTATTGTATATGATGTACTATCGCTAAAGAAGGATTATGACACTTCAGCAAGAACTGTACTCTATGCATAGCTTGATGAATTTCTATCATTTCAATTTTGTATCTCATACTATTATACACATTTGTAGTTTGGGTAGTGAGTCACAAGGAGAGTGAGTGACCATCTGTATTATTTAACTAGTTACTTACTACTTGAGAGTGAACCATCTCCGTATTTTTTCCCATCTTGGGTTTCCATGAAAAAATTCTAGTGTGATGTATTGATGTGTTAATTAATTTTTGTTCTCAAATTTTCTACATAGTGTGAAATATGTTATCTAGACAGCTACTTAAATGTTTTAAATGTTTCTAGGGTATACTGATTCACCCCTCCCCTTTTAGTATACTGGATGTTCAACAAGGGGTACTAGTGGGTGGCTATTGATACATGTGGAATTTAGTAAACAACTTTAATTTTTTTTATTTGTTTAAAGTTTGTATTTGATAGTTGAGTGACAAAGGAGTGAACGACCATTGGAACATGGGTGGTGTCTGCACCCTCCCCCTAATTTTTGCTAACTTTCAATTAGTAACTTAAGAAAAGAATTAACATAAATTCAACACTCTACTCTAAATAAAAATACAATAGGCATGGATTTTAAGCCTAGTAACTTTTTTCATCCAAATTCTGGATAACGTGGGGCGTGTTTCTATCCACAGAGCATCATTAGAGGAGAGACCTAATATTTGAACACTCTAACTTCGCAGGTTTCAAATTTCTACATGGATATTTCAAATCACTCCTAATTATTTACATTAGCTTACTTGACAAGTCTCCTACTTATAACTAAGATTTGAAGGCCACATTATCAAATATGATGCCGCATCATCATGCTTTTAGTGAAGGTGTCCAATGTGAGGTCAATACTTGTGCCTTAAGTAATGTTTTATTGGTGCACCGATATGACATCACATAATTTGTCTCCTTTTAGATCGAAGGAATTACATTTCATTCAATTATAGATAGTCATTATCAATAGTAACAACTATTGATATAATATTGTCAAAAATATTAGACATTAATAAATACTATCACAACTTGCCTCCTCCACTCTATTAAGTTTTAAATATATGAAGCGAGGACGATCAGTGACTTTTAAATTGACCAAATAAAATCATAGAAAATTGCAGAAGAGCGACCGGCGAGTTTTATATTATTTCCCACTTCTCTCAATAATATATTAATTTTCCGTTTGCCATGGACTCTAGAGGTGAATCCGCGAGTTACGTACCCTTCGAGACATTTTAACCCGGACAACTTTTAAAGCGACATTAATACTAGTGTTGGGATTCAATCCATCCAAGCCAGTTTTTCGGGTTATCGTATTCGGATTCGAAAGTTATCATTTGATTTGAGAGTTGAGAGGATTCTGAGCATGGATTCCGAGCAATGGAGGAGTACAGGGGGTCACTGGAAGCTATGGCTTGCATGTCATCGGAGCCATTGATGATCGCTTCGACTATTTCGTAAAGGATGGGGTAGATGCTTTCTTTAAAAAGCGCATTGGGAAATATCAGAGCACCGTATTCAGAGTGAATATGCCGCATGCTGCTGTATCTGGACCCTTCCGAAGAAAATCATACCAAGCTCAAGCATTTCTGCTTCCATGTACACAAGACAAATGCAAACAGTAGGAAATAAGCCCTAAATTTCTGTTTCATACTCTCAGCAGGAAACAAGCCCTAAATTTATCAAGAAAATGTGTATGAAATTATACTAAATTTTGATACGAAACTATTGTACTTGTAGAATATGTTGTGATGAGCAAAACTAAGAGTCGTGGGTAATTTTTATGAGAATTCTATAGAACAAATGTCTTAAAGGGTTGCCCAACCTAAAAATGTCTTAAAGATCTTCCATTTGCTGATATCTTAATTGGTAACTTTCCTATCAATATACATGGTTCTGCTGTGTTTAAAACCATTTGGAAAGCATGGGAGTCTTCTAGACACTGTATTTCTGATAAATCCTTCCATTCTGACACCCTTCTGCATGGTGAAAGGTCCATTTGGTGGAACCTGTACCTTCAGGAGAAGCCTCTTGCCCTGACTCAAGGCTGTTCGGCTAAATTTTGGAACAACTTGGGTATTTCCACATTTATTGATCTATTTGAGAATGACTGTCTGATTAATTGGGATGAGTTAAGAAATAAATACAACCTTCTGGCTGCTCATAAAAAAACTTATAACATGATCTCTAGAGCTTGCTCTGCTATCCCTTCCTCCTGCCTCATAGACTCACATAGATACCTTAATATCAAATGGCCTAATGGTACTTTGCTTAGCAAAATCAAAGCCAAAAATGTTTACAATACCCTGAGTAATAATCCAGATATCATAAAGCATATCAATGAGCTTTGGTACACCTCCCTGGATACCAAGGACTGGAGCAAAATCCTTAATAGATTCTGGAAATCTTCTATTGATCCTAAGATCAGGTGTTTTAAATGGCTTATGCTGATTAATAGACTCCCTATCAGCAGGTACCCTGTTCTTGATGATGTGTGTAGACTTTGCAATAGACCTGAATCCTGTAGACATATCTTTTTTGAATGTAAATTTGCTAAGAAGGTTTGGGCTTTATTTGGAATAACTTATCCCAAGTTCATCGATATTTTTGAAATCATTACTGGTTATATTCAGGGTCTTAAAAAAGATTCTAATATTTTATGGCTCATTATTTTTTCTAACATTTTGTGGCAACTATGGAAGTGCAGGAATGAAGAAAGGTATCAAGGTGTACATAGATCTCTTACTGAGTTGTTCTTAAAACTCACTCTTCTGAAAATATCCTCGCAAGTTTGCATCACGATGATGATCGAAAGGGAGAAACTTATCAGATTCCTCAAAATGGGGCATTCCACTATGTTCGTATTTGAAATGAAAGACGGTTACGACTATCGTAATCATATGAACAATATGGCTCTATTCAACAAAACGGTGAAAAAATTACACAAGGAAATCACCAAGAACAAGAATGCGACTGATGATCAGATAAAAATGATTGCTCAAATCCAAGCCAATAAAGGCATTGCTTGGATGGAAGGACCCCTTGGTTGGACGGCATGGGTGGAACAGTTTGAAGATCTGCTTCATTAAAACTTTTTTGAATATATGGCTTTTGTGTATTACGGTTTCCTTATGTTGTTTGGGTAGCATACTTGGTTTTCTTTTTTTCTCCGTGTGAGGCATGCCTCCGGAGCTGAAATACTCATGGGACTTCTTGGTGTTGTAACTTTTTTCTGATATCTCTATAATTAATATAAAAAAAGTATGCATTCGTATTTTTACAATTATTATTTTGCATTAATATAAAACAAGTTTTCACAAGTTTTATTATTTTAATGAGTACAACATATATCTATCCTAGTGTGTTTCTTGCTGGTTATCAGCACTCCTCGTGCTAGTTGTGTCTGTTCAGTTCAGCCCCCAATTTCGGTTGCTTTTTAAATCAAAAACATATATCTATTCTCTATACCAAGATATAATTCTATTCCTTGTCCCTCATCAAAATATTATTTAAATCTTAGCCCATATTGAGTTATTATATACATATACAATATGACATTTAAATGCTTGTGCTACAAGTACGCTACAATGGTTCACAATTTCCTATCTAGGATATGAGATAGTATGTTAGAGCATGTTAACCTAAGTGAAATTTTCAAAGAGAAAGTGAAAACCTGAAGAAGCCTAATTATAGATTCAATTTTTGCTAGTTGTTTAACACAGGTTATTGGTTCACATCCCTCAACATAATACATTGAGCTAATTTTAGCATTCGTAAAATATTACCAAGAAAATTAAAGGATATTTAGTTAATTTCTTAGAAGATAGTATATAAAATAGGTGGCCCTTCCATCAAAATAAGTCTTAGGCTATTGTTAATGGAAGAATATGTTAATATATATTCAATCATTATTGAGTACTTCTTCCAAGAGAAGAAACTCTTGTTCATCAATAAAATAGAAAGACATTAGATAAAAGTACCAGAAAGGAGGAAGTAATAATTACAAAAGGCATTATAGAAGACATAATTTAATGAAGACACATTTGATATGATCAACCTATTGAATGGGGCCATAGGAAATGAGGATACAAGATAATTAAGCAAGTATATTTATCAAAATAAAACAATGTTTTATTATGGAAATTAATACATTAATTGTGGAAATATAAGTAGTGATAAACATGAATGAAAAATTAGTGAACTTTCTTGCAAATAATTTTTTTTTTATCTTCATATTTATTGTACACAATTGTGAGCATGAATCATAGTTAGAGATAGATATGTGCATGGAAAGCGGGATAACAAGAGGTACTTTTTAAAAATCAATAAAAACTCATCCTCTATGAGAAATTGAAGATAGTTGCACTCAAAATTTTAAAATAAAAAAAAGAAAAGTCATGCTTTGAAAAATTGTAAATGAAAAATTGACTTTGCTCCCAACAACATATATTAGCATCCAGAAGGAGAGGAAGGTGATAACCTTCATATGCTTTTTCCCACTATAATGGCTTCCATTAAATCCTAATATATTCATGGTGGCCCCTCTCGACTTCTATAGGGAAATGCAAAATAGATAATTTAGGAGGATGAAGAATCGTCTTATGTTCCATAATTTTCTTCTAGTAATACTACTTCACTTTTGGAAATTATATGTGATGCCCCTGCGAGGCAACCCGGGATGAAAACTAAATTTACTAAGGAAATAGATAATATATATTTCTTAAAATAGGGAATGTGGCTAACATTACAATTATAACTGCATGATACATGAACATAGTAGTGATACATTACTTTAAATGCAAACACAAATGCTAAGAATAAACCAATTAGCTAAGTCCTCTTAGGTTACTCGATGTCACTACTCACAATGTATGGAATACATGACTAAGTCAAAGACATCCATAGTATCTATGAAAATTATTACATGATAAAATAATCTATTTGATTCTTTTCAAACAAGATGGCATATAGATACAAGACAATAATATCTATAATCAAATCATCATTTCTCCAAATATAATACATATAATCATGGCTACATATGTGTAAAATCTAAATAATAACATCACTGCTATGGGATTATAATTTACATCGTTACATTAAAGTTTAAGTTACATGGAATGATACAATGAAACATAATAATAATTTGGTTGCAAGAACAAGAATCTGTAGAGAAGAAGATGCAGGTCCAACCAAGCACTCGATCAAATTCTAAAAACTTGATGGGAAAAATATTTGCCAGCCAACCATATGGAAACTTGAGACCCGCTCCCTTTAAGATAGGAGATAGAAACAATGTCCCAAATCACACAAGTATACACATGCAAGGAAATAAGCAAGCAATACAAAATTCAAAGTATAACATAAGGAAATTAAAGATAGTTGCACTCAAAATTTTAAAATACAAAAAGAAAAATCATGGTTTGAAAATTTGTAAATGAAAAATTGACTCTGCTCCCAACAACATATGTTAGCATTGAGAAGGAGAGGAAGGTGATAACATTCATATGCTTTTTACCACTATAATGGCTTCCATTAAATCCTAATATATCCATGGTGGCCCCTCTCGACTTCCACTAGGAAAAGAAAAATATATAATTTAGGAGGATGACGAATCATCTTATGTTCTATAATTTTCTTCTAGTTATACTACTTCTCTTTTGGACATTTTGTGTGATGCCCCACGAGGCAACCCGAGATGAAAACTCAATTTACTAAGGAAATGGATAATACATATTTCTTGAAATAGGGAATGCAACTAACATTACAATTATAACTGCATGATATATGAACTCAGTAGTGATACATTACTTTAAATGCAAATACAAATGCTACGAATAAACCAATTAGCTAAGTCCTCTTAGGTTACTCGATGTCACTACTCATAATGTATGGAATACATGACTAAGTCAAAGACATCCTTAGTATCTATGAAAAAGATTACACGATAAAATAATCCATTTGATTCTTTCCAAACAAGATGGCATATAGATACAAGACAATAATATCTATAGTCAAACCATCATTTCTCCAAATATAATACATATAATCATGGCTACATATGTGTAAAATTTAAATAATAACATCACTGCTATGGGATTACAATTTACATCATTAGATAAAAGTTGAAGTTACATGGCATGATACAATGAAACATAATAATCATCTGGTCGCAAGAACAAGAATCTGTAGAGAAGAAGATTTAGGTCCAACCAAGCACCAGATCAAATTCTAAAAACTTGATGGGAAAAATATTTGCCAGCCAACCATATGGAAACTTGAGACCTGCTCCTTTTGAGATAGGATATAGAAACAATGTCCCAAATCACTCAAGTATACACATGCAAGGAAATAAGCAAGAAATACAAAATTCAAAGTATAACATAAGGAATTCAAAAGGGTAGACAATAGGGGTAACACAAGATAACAGAGACAAACCGCATGTCTAACTAGAGGGAATCCTAAGGTAAGTAGGAGAGTGTCATCACATAGTTCCCCACTCTCCTGGGCTACCCTGTGAGTCTCTCAATAGACCCTAGCTCTCTGGTGAGAACTCATGTGGAACCAACATTCTATTTGTGAGGACAAGGAAGTTGATTTACCATATTAATGCCCAACAGATGGCCAGGCCTTCTCCAACCCATCCTTAGTTTGTACAAGCACTCAAGTCCATGGGTGAGGTATCTTGATTAATGTGTAACTCAACCTAATTTATTTTAATTTAGTTATAACTTGATTATCTACCCACAATAGGTTACCATGGCAGCCACTTAAGGCTTCTTCCATGATTGCGAGCCACTCCCCTAACTATACTCCTACCTAAAGAAAAAATCACAAATCAAAACCATAGAAAATCGTCATACATACATTATTTGCAATGAAATCTCAAAAGCAGGGTTTGGAGTATAAAACACAAAATGGTCAAAAGGATCCATAAATTCCATCATAACAAAATAGGCATCAAAATAAAAATCATAAATGACTCATGGTGAGAATCTTATAGGAACATTTCTAAGTTCCCAAATAATAAACAATAATCTAGATAGAACATAGATCATGCATATGCCCTCTTTTGGATCCAACAAATCAATAACACAAAATAATCATCATCAAAAAGATAAAATAAAACAATAAATTCAACCCTTCTATGACCTTAATTAAACAATAGGACCTCGCATTGACATGATACAATGAAACATGATGCACCAATCATACAGAATCATGAAAGAATTATCAGTCAACAACAATATAAAATAAAAACATCAAGACTAATTCTCAGCCTCTGGTAATTCAAAAGAAACCCAAACATCAAACCCCCAAAATCATATCTTACATTAACATAATGACTTGATCACAAAAATAGACATCATATCCTCTTGTTGATAATAGCATATATGATATATGAGATTACTATAACATTAACAACAAATAACAGATTGGAGTCGATGATATATGATAAATCGAAGAATCAAGATGCAGTCTAGTATGCAATTTCACTGTGGGATTTAACTGGGTACATTGAAATTGTCCATGGGGTTGATTCCCAAGTTATACAGACCTTCGTAGCATCCTATGTGGTAGATGCTTGAATGATCCCAGAACACCATATTGAAATTTAGTTCTTCTGATTCTTGAATGCTATGAATTTTGAGGGGGATATCTGATTTCTTGTCATCTTGACTCTTGCAATTAACCTGCCACTAGGATTTCTATTCAATATTGTACAAAAAATATTATCAAAGTAAACTTTGTACAAATTTTTGCATTAGTTGTCCAACGCTCATTAGATTGTTTTTTAATAGACCAAAAATAAATATCAGGGATATACTTTTTTTCCATTTTTTGTCAAAACATTTATAACACCTTTTCCCATTACAAATACTTTACTTTTATTTACCAGTTTTACATCTGATTTTATAGAATCATCCAAACTAGCAAATAACTCTTTATTTCCTATCATATAGTTACTACAACTGCTATGTAGAAACGATATATCACTAGAACTTTCTTGAGAAATATTGCAGGTTATGAATTTTTTTTTAATATGTAATTGAAATAAATATTTAATTATATAGCTCATCATCAATTAAATAATTATTTCAATTAAATCAAAATATAGCTCATTCATGTCTAACCAACTCATCATAAGGCACATCATTTATGACTAAATTAATTCTTTTGAATTAATTAAAATCGTAAAATCTCTCACCAAACACAAAAAGACAAAAGGTCAAACTTAATCAATGAGAGATAAGCTCACATGGATCACCAAATAGCATATTTTATCCTAGCCATTCAATCTCAACCAGTAATCTTGACCCTCTTCTCCTATTTTACATGAGGGCCTTATTTTTATCATTATTGAACATGTGAAAGCCCTTCACGTTGAAAGGTTTCTCCCCTAAAACTAGTATTGAATTGAAAAAAAAAATAAGGTTTTATTATGGAGACACATATTCTCAATATGTCCATGTAGATTCAAACAATTAAGAAGTATTTCATATTTATAAGTACCAACAAAAGTCTACCCTCTGCCCCACAACCTCTATCCCCTCTTCTTCTTAGAGGAAGAAAGTGGTATCCTTAGATGATGGAAATTCTGAGTATTTTCCCCCAGAGGATGTCATTTTGAATTCCTTGGAACCCAATGTGGGAAAGCATAAAGGGAAAGAGAAATCTAGTGAGACCAAGAAAAAACTCAAAGTAAAGGCTACTAGGTCTCCCTCTAAAGAAACTCTGAATGAAAAAGGGTCTACTATTTAGGATGATTCATATGTTAATACTAGGGTTAAATATCTTATGTAGGACTAGGAAGCCCCATTCGACTGGATTGTCTTAGAGATTAATATTCTCAAGAATAAATCTCCATCAATTTATAATTTGGATGATATCTTGGCCAACACTGGGTCCTTGGCTAAAGTGATTAGTGACCTCAAGCAAGATCATGAGAAAAAATTGGCAAGCTTAGTAAAAAAATTAGGGAAATGCAAGAAAAATTGAATGTGATGGTGACTGTAAGTAAGATGATAGTGAATGATGCTAGTGAGGGTTTGAGAAAGTTAAACAAGAAAGAGTAGGTTGTCCATTTCTTTTCCAAAGGTAATTCTTGAGCTACAAGTTCCAAAGCACAGAGGTGTAGGAGGACATGGAGCCGAAGAAAAGGAGCAAAACCATCGATGTTGAGTAGATTACTGAAATGGAGGTAGAGATAGTTTCTTCCATGCTAGGTCCTACTACAATATTAAGGAGGAAGAGTAAGTGCATGACCCCTCTCAATAGTATAGTCAGGACACTTAAGGCTATTAATGAAATATCATTAGGAAAAATGACAATTTGGTAAATATTCTATACTTTGGTTTGGGACTTGTGATCCCTTATTTTTTGTGTTGTTTTTTTTGTATCTGGATCATGTTTGGTTCTGTCCTAGTTACTTTTTGAGACATTATGTTTTGTTATTTTGTTTAATATCAAGTTTCTACTCCCTATAAAACTAGTTTTCCCCTAATAAAAAAAATTGTAGCTTATGAATAAACTTTTTGAATTGCTATCAGATACACTAGACTAATGAACACCATGTTTTTCAATCTCTTCTTGAATTTAAAATTTGTCAAACCTTGATGATGGATGCTGAAAAAAATTTATCCCACATCCTTTGTTGAAACTTTGAATGGATTGACTTGTGCTTTGTTTAAGTGATTTGGACTCATATGTCCATCGATGATTCTACCTATTCCTCTTCCACTATAGTTCGATCTTCCTCTTCCTCCTCTAAATGATACTTGCGATCTAAAATAATTCTCGAAGGAAGAATTATTATTCCTATTCATTCTAGATTGATGAGAGAAAAGTGACCCCATTAACTCATCAATGGAGAGTTTTATCAAATCCTTAGACTCTTCAAGGAAAGAATAGTGGCATCAAATTTAATAAGCAAAGTACGAAGTATTTTTTCAACAACCTTTTGACTAGTTAAATCTTCACTAGATATGATCTAATCTGATTAGCCACATTCATTACTTGATTGAGAAAATGATCAACTGAATATGAATCTTTCATGCATAGATTTTCAAAATTATGCCTTAAAGTTTGCAATTTAGCAACCTTAAATTTTGATGTCCCTTGATATGCTATTTATAAAATATCCCATGCTATCTTAGATTTTTTTACTCTAGATACTGTAGGAAAAATTAATTCATCTAATGCTTGTTGAATTAGAAATATGGCTTTAACATCATTTTTCTATTATCTTGTAATTTATATTTTTCATCTTACGATAATCCAGTCTCATCTTAAGTATCAAAAAAACCTTTTTCAACAAGAGCCTCTATGCCTTGACAACAAAGAAACGTTTTCATTCTTATAGCCCAAAATTCCTAATTTTTGCTAGAAAATATTGGAATTTGGGATTGAGCTATATAACTTCCTGATGTCAGATTAGTGCTTACTTTACCTTCTTTTCTTTTTTCTTTTTTAAATTATATTCTTACACAGTTAAAACTGACAATTTAGAATATCAATGTGTTTTGAAAAAGTGAAAAAAGATGCCAAGTCTAAGACAAAGAGATATAGCTTAAATTTTTGACAACATACCATATTGAAATACTTCTTTCCCCCTTTTTAACAAATATCCTCTTGTTGAACTTAAATCTTTGAAATTAAATTCATACCTTCTTTCAAACATTAAACTGACAACTTCTGTCAATCATTGCGCTTCAAACAATAGATATTTATACTCCTTTACAAAAGCTAGTCTCCAACTCTAAAAGCTTATGTGGTGGCCCACCTCTAATCCACAATCAACCTAACATTAGAAACTCCATTCAACTGCTATAATAGTTTTAAATTAGTATTCTTCAAAAACTCAACATATATTTTTCCTGTCCAGGCTCGGGCTCTTCAAGCTTTGATACCAAAATGAAAGATGAAGGAAGACAAATATACAAAAGAACAAATGTTATTGCTTGCTGAATCAGTTACATAATGCCTCTATTTACAAAGGTTTTTAAATACTCTAGAATTCTTTTTTATTCATATAGAAGCTATTACCCATTTGGTTGGAAAACATCTAGAAAAAGAAAGACACAAGTCATAATTATGTGAATAGACAGAGGTTGGCAATATGTGGTGGGAAGTTTCTAAATTAAATACATATTTTCATAATGATTAAATTTTTGTGGTAGTAATTAATATATGCCAACACTCCAAGTCCACCATAACTATGGGTTCTCAATTAGGATACCTAACTAAATAATGGGTTACACTTCTCTATTCAAGTTTCCTTCTTCAAACTAGTTCTTATCTTCAAAAAACTAGGTAGTGGTCTACTCCTTTATGGGCTTTGATAACCCCCTGCTAATTGGTGACAATATACTTCATCAGAGTCCTTACCCACCACTAGATACTACCCCTCCCTCTATTTTTCCTTCGATATATTCTTCGTTTTAACATGGGCATTTGTAGGCATTTCTTTGCCCAATGACCCAATTTTAAAAAAAATAAAATAGATAAAAGGGAGTGTCTCAAACTCAATAACATGACTCAAGAAAGCCAATTTGGATTTAAGGTCAATCAAGGATGGGAAATTAACATATTGGAAAACACCCACATAGATTCTAGAAAAAACTAGACATTTTCAAGTCAGTGTCATCTCATTAATAGAAACTGAGGTCCCAAAAGAATCCATAATACGTTTAAAAACATTCCTATTCAAAAATTTCACTAGCAAGCCATGTAATCTTACCCATATAAGGACCACATTAAAGGTGGAATCATTGAAGTCCAATCTCAACCCCCATTTCTTATTAATACTTTTTTAATAAAATAATAAGGTTACATAAATATCATTTTTTTATTTTATATATAATGGGTTATATGACTATAAAATTATATATAATTAAAATTTTGTTTTTATGTATTACATAACATTTTATTAGCGGGACATTTAGCACATGAAAGTCATTAAAAAATTAACTTTGATCCAATAGTATCTTGATGGATTGCGTAATAAGGAACACACTATTATCTTGATGGATTGCGTAATAAGGAACACACTATTATTACTACCTAAGATATAAGACTATGATCTTGTTGTAAATAACTTTGACATAATGCATATATCTCAATCCTTAGCTCTCTTGAATGAATAGATTCGAGCCAAAAATCTACCACACATTAGATAATACATATTTGTACAACCTATCTCCTTGAGAGAATATAACCCAACTTGAATATCTTCAATTCTAAATAAAACCCCTCATAGGAAAATTATAAGAAAAAAAAGAACTTCAACTTCAGAGGACAATTTCAATCTTGGTTAAGTGATGACACTTTCAAAGAAATCAAATGATATACAACTATCTGTTTTATTTTATATTTGTATTTAAAAATAGGATGATATATGTAATGGTCTTTGGTTTGATGTTGAAGTTGAATTGTTTGGAATGAGCCTACACGTGATCAAGTCTTGCTTTGTGCAAGGCTTCATCTTCATAAGGGATGAGGTTTAGATTGTTTATTGGACAAATTCGACATAATGGATGATTATCAGTCCTTCAATCTTAGTGAAAGAGGTTTCAACCTATAAGAATTGATGAAAAAAATGTCATACATGTTTTGGTTTTTTAAAAGGTGATGATGTTTATACTTCATTCTTTGTTTTGTTTAACCCACTTTCAAGGGAGGTCTTTTGTATAAGTAATAAAATTTTCATTTATTAGGGAGATGATGAAATCAATAACTCTTACAAAACTTGTTTCTTTAAAGCTCAAGTTTTTTAATGAAATAGTATGAGTAGTTGTGACTTAAAAATTATTAGTGTTGATTATGAGTACCAATAGTTGAATGAGATGTATTTTATAGATCTAGAAAGAAATAATTCATGTGATACCAGATCAATACACTAATAACACATAACTTAGTTTTTAGAACAATGCACCAATAACAAATGACTTAGTGCATACCTATCTATCGATCTAACCTTTTTAAATTTTATTAAAACCTCCAAGAAAAAAAGAATAAAAAACATGCTCATTTGATATCCTATTTAATAATGCGAATCTAAAACCTTTTAATTAGTACGAATCTAATCTAAAACCTTTTGATTTGTACGAATCTGAACAATATAAATCAACAAAACCAAAGCATAGGCAATCCTCTTTAAATAATTATTTATTAAAATAGTATGGATTAGGCAGGTGCCAACTCCACCCACTTCTACAAGTTGTATTACATTTAGTAAGTAATTAACTGCTCAACAACGATACAAATTGTCACAGCGGCTATTTTAACCAAACTTATAAATTAAATGCTAGATTGAAGGGAGACAAAGATTAAATAGAAACGCTGTTTGGAATTCCCCTGCCAGTCAATCCGCCCTCCTTGGAGAGATCAGTAGTGCCCGGGTACAGCCGCGTGTACGGAACTGTGATGGCCTGTACCTGTTCTTCAGGTTTGCATTCTTGTTCCTCTCCGACACATTCTTCTCCACGCCCGCCAGAGTTGCAGAGAACTTCCCAAAGGCTTCTTCAATGCCCTCATCGTCCGTCCATTCAGGAGTTGATCCCTTCACCTGCCCCAAATACACTTCATCCGTTGAATGCTTCGACAGAAGCTCCAACACTGCCATCACCGTGGTAGCCTGATTAGGGTTGGACACAGATGAGAGCATAAACGCCTCTGGGTCTTTCATCATTTCGGCGTAGTCAAGGGAATGTTGCTCTTGAATGAGGCGTCTGCTGAGAGTGGGGAGATTGGGCATGTATCCTCCGTACGCATATTGCCCGAAGTTGACAGCTGCATGGTGACCAGATGTAATCCAAATGATGGTTGTAATTGCTTCCACCGCTTCCTCCACTGACTCCATCTGATACCATCCGCTTTCATTCTTCAGGTCTCTATGCCCCACGTTCACCGCCTCCTTCCACCATGCTTACACTTCTTTGTCTCCCTTGATTGCATCGTCTCTCTTGTAGTACACAGACAGGTAATCACTCACCCATTGCTTTAAAGCAGCCCAGATCTCCAGACCGTCCACTGCATATGGGTAGTCTTCTATCACAAGCCTCAGTCCGTGAGGTGCCGCTAAGTCCGCAACTGCCATCCCTCTGCAATTGCATAGGCTCATCTCTTAGCTTAGAATTTATTTATATTCAATACATGGGGGTTTGCAGTAGAGAGTAATAGGGGAAAAAAAATACTACACCTTTTGATTAGATCGGCGGGCAAGCCTTGTTCGTTAAGTTTCCACTGTTTATATGCTTTAGAGGACAACTCTGTGGCGTATCTGTAGGGTATGAATCCAGATTCAATAACACCATTGCATTGATCAGAATCTGACGGGCAGATTGGTTAATGTCCATGGTGTCAAAATAACGAGGGAGCAATAATTTGTGAAGGGGATGCATTTTGCTTAGGTGCCTGTGAGTAGCAATGATGAAAGGCTCGATGATAGCATGAGTTCTTAGCCTGCGTGAAGAATGGAAAAAATTAATCATCGTGATGTAAATAGAAATATTTGTCTTGTTTTAATTTTCTCTTACCAGTGACTGATTAACTGGTGATAGCCTGCATCATTAACCCTTGAACGTGCCTTGCCGAGCAGCCACAGAGCGCCTTCTTCTCCCTCTTGCGCAGGGGTGTAAACATTTCTTTCAGATTGGGTGAGACTTGAGTGAGGCAAACACAATTTGATCGCAACAGCTCTCAGAATTCCTTTGTCTGTGAGGAAGAAGAGAGTGCGGGAGGCATACATTTTACTATGATCTGATTCTTTGTTGATGCGTTCGATGTAGGGTATGTACGCATCGTAGTAGTCCAAAATAAACAGTCTTTTTGCTTCCAAAGCCTAATCAAGTCATTCACATTTAATTAGGGATCAGAGTTTTATCTTCTTCCATTTCTGATATCATCAGCAACAAGATGAATTACCAAAATGGACTAAACATACCTGCTGCACGGTAAGGCCATCCAGGTTTTTCTCGATATGCTCAGCCATTATACTATTCTCTTGAGGCCCATATAACTCCGCGTCCAATCTGCTTGATGGAGGAAAGCTCTGTTCCAAGTTCAAGAGAAGAACATTATCATTAAATTCAATATTCGACTACAACATTAACATAAGCATTAGATTAAAACAAGGAAAATTTTAATTTTCTTGCCTGCAGACATTGAATGACCATCGGATTGAGACCGGAAAGGGCTTGGCGCGCAAACTCTTCGTCCGTCTTCCACGCATATTCGTCAGCTGCAAGTCAGAAATGAAAACTCGAAATATTAGTATCATCAGTTAGAAGTAATTTACTAGAACGAATCACTAATATTTAGTCAAATAATTAGTATTGATCTCCGACCCTTGCTGACTTGGGGAGCTGTGAAATGTATGAGAGCTTGGTCCTGTGTGCTGAGCAATCCTTTCACCGTTTGAAGAGGAAATAGATCTTGACTAAGATCCATAACGGAATTGATAGCCTTGGGGACTCCTTTGCTCTAAATATCTCTCACGTCTTGGAGCGAGTGGAACTCATCACCAAATATGGACTTGATGGTGGGTATCACCTTTTTGGCGAAAGCTCGCACCAAATTAGACCTGTAGTCGGACAGGTTGATATGAGGGAACTTCTCGTCTGGCGGAATGAAGTATTGGGTCGTGAGCAATCAAGGCAAGCTCTCGAACTTCCGGTCTGACATAGCATACACATTATCATTGATTCAATCTCGGAACTAATTTAAACTGAAGCCAATCAAAACTAGACAAAGGGTTGAAGCTCTAGAATATTTAGAGAACCTGTTTTGCTGGGGGCGCGTCCAGTTCTACATCTTCTGGGATAAGGAAGCTCCTGCGACCCACCAAGCACTTCCCTGCGTAGATCGGGATCACTATCTGGCTTACCCAGATCATTGTAAAGATCGTAGTCATACACACGATCGTATAACTTTCTTTCTCCAGTACCGTGTCCTCGCAGCGAAGCCAGCTCTCGCTTTCTCAACGTCAACAAACCCGCTGGTGTTTCATTGGGAAGATGACTCTGAAATCACCAAATGCACATTAATAATACGTTGTTGCGCGATTGCTTGCAAGTTCTCAAATTATCTGTTTCAAGGTATACCTGAGTAGAAAAGAAGACCCGGTCGGTTTTGTTGAATAGATAGTAAGGGTAGATCCAGGAGTTACAGACAAATCGAAGTGCTGGAAGTTTTCCGGGAACAGCGGAAAGAGAGAGTGATTTCAAGATGAACTCCCTCAGGTGCGCGTTCCTCACAAGCAATGCACCGGGCATTCGCTGTTCAGAATTCATTGTGAAGCTGACGGAGAATTTCGAGTCACCAGCGATGGGACCATCCAGTGCGTTCCACCTTATTGATTCCTCCTCCCCTTTCGTCCCCAGTCCCGAATCTACACCATTACCAGCCAAACATTGGACAATGCTATAAATTAATTATGCCGGAGGTGCAGAAGAATAAAAAACCAAATTGATCGAAGAAATAACTAATGATAATTTTGTCGCTACTAACGAGCTGAAGAAAGACTTTCCGCCCGAGCAATTCAGAGACCGTGTCCTCCATGGTGGCAGAGTAATCTGTTGCATCGGCATCTCTCTCTCTCTCTCTCTCTGAAAAATGTGTCTAACGCGTCACCGCACCAGAAAGATATGCAAAATCAACTCTCCAAACCAATAAGATGTGCGACAATATATCATTGGCCTATGCCTGCCTGCCTATGCAAAGATTCGACAAATTTGAATTCAAATAAAAGGGTTACAACGCACGTTGTGCAACTTGTACAGATGACTCTGTTGTCAATATTAAAAAATATGCTCGTTTACAACTACCTTTTCCGTCTTCGTCGATAATGTTTTAGCGACACAGCGATCCGAATCTAGGTATACCACATGGGCTAATTTTGAATGATTCTTGTTTACGTTTTAAATTAAATTTTGACATAAAATTAAGTTGTTTTCGTTCATTATAATTTTTTAAAAATTCACTACTGAT
This sequence comes from Thuja plicata, assembly GCA_018584345.1. Classification (NCBI taxonomy): domain Eukaryota; kingdom Viridiplantae; phylum Streptophyta; class Pinopsida; order Cupressales; family Cupressaceae; genus Thuja; species Thuja plicata. The sequence continues at coordinate 671,944 of MU226578.1, read as the reverse complement.
CAGTTTTCTAATATAATTTTACTGGTGAAATTTTCACACCTTAATAATATATTTAGTTACTTTTTATACTGGTCAACAAAAAGATTATAGGGACGTGGATTGCCTAGAAAGAATGTGAACTAGCCAATGGAATCATACGTGAAAATATGATATTAATAATACAGATACTTTGCTTCACAAAGAAAGAAGGCATTTTAGATTTAGGGGCATTACTTCACATGTCTAGGGATAGATTTTTTTAATTAATCTTTATGAATTCAGACCAAGAAATTACTATTGAAAATAAAATTAAACTTAACCTATAGTATTAGGTATTAGGAATATGGACCATTAATGTGACAAATAGATCTTTGAAAAATGTTTTATTAGTTGAAGGATTAGGAGTGAATCTTATTTCAATATTTAACATTGTCCAAGCTGGATATGAGGTGGTTACTACTAATCAAGTTCTTAGAGATAAAAGAAAAGACCTACGATGCAATTGCTATTGATAGAGATGACCATAAAGAAGGTCTCTTCAAATTTGCTGGGTTTTTTTTGGTGATGAACATACTCTTTCCCATGGTTTTATTGCTCAAACTAATTAAATGTCCAAATGGGCAGATTTGGGTTGGGCACAAGTAGCTAGGGATCTGTTGGCGCAGTCCAAAGATGAGGAAAGGGTGACAGTTGCATCCTTAGAGCAAGAGCGAGACACAATGTTAGCATAATGAGACAACCTACAAATTGAGCTAGTCGTGGTACAAGCAAAGAGGGACACAGAGAGGGTTCATGTGGATAACTTATAGACAGTCGTAGACACGACAATGCAGAAGGCCGGTAGAGAAGAGGAGGATTTAGGAGGCCATGGTGGAGACGAGGAGGATTGGGTGGAGGTAGGGTCTGGAGGTATGGATGCAGAGATAGATGAGGCCACATAGGAGATTGATAGATTGAAGGCTGAGTTACGGGAGGCACAGGGTTTTATTGTGTATTATAGGACAAAGCGAGAGTTAGCCCGACAGATGCTAACTCTGTTGGGATTCTCAAAGGGCTATGCAAAGTTGGTGGAGAGGGGAGCCCAGGAGGAAAAGTATTATAAGGAATTGTATTTTTTGGCTATACCAAGGGATTCAGAGCTCCTTCCTTTGTTGAGAAATCACGGACAGAGAGGACAAGTAAAGGAGGCTCAGTAACCTCAAGAGGGTCAATCGGCATGAGGGCACTGCAGCTGTCTGGGAGAGATGGAGGTGAGGTTGGTGGAGATATACCCACGGGTTTAGGAAAAGGCATTGTAGGATAGAGTACCACACCACATACTATATAAACACATTTTATATATATATGCACGAGATATATTTTTTGTGGCTATAATGCTCATGTACTTATTATGATATACTAATGAGAGACATAATATTATGGTTTTGGATGATGCAGGATGATTATTCTATAATTATGAGCTCTATGTGTATGGTTTGCAAAAGTTGGTGGAGAGGGCAGCCCAGTAGGCAAAGTATTATAAGGAATTGTATTTTCCAGCTGTACCAAGGGATTCAGAGCTCCTTCCTTTGTTGAGAAATCATGGACAAAGAGGACAAGTAGAGGAGGCTCAGCAACCTCAAGAGGGTCACTTGGCATGAGGGCACTGCACTTGTCTGGGAGAGATGGAGCTAAGGGTGGTGGAGATATACCCACAGGTTAAGGAAAAGGCAGTGTAGGATAGAGTACCACACCACATACTATAGACACACATTTTATATATATATGCATGAGATATATTTTTTGTGGCTATTTTTCTCATATACTTATTATGATATACTTATGAGAGACATAATATTATAGTTTTGGATGATGCAGGATGATTGTTCTATAATTATGAGCTCTATGTGTATGCTTTGCAAAAGTTGGTGGAGAGGGGAGCCCAGGAGGCAAAGTATTATAAGGAATTATATTTTCCGGCTATACCAAGGTATTCAGAGCTCCTTCCTTTGTTGAGAAATCACAGATAGAGAGGATAAGTAGAGGCGGCTCAGCAACCTCAAGAGGGTCACTCGGCATGAGGGTAGTGCAGCTGTCTGGGAGAGATGGAGCTAAGGGTGGTGGAGATATACCCACGGGTTCAGGAAAA
>MU226578.1:626942-669035 GCA_018584345.1 Thuja plicata | reverse complement strand
CATATGACCGGAAATGTGTCTCACACACATTACTGGTATCGGAATGTTCTTTTGGTCTGATGTTGCTCATAAATCTTTGGACTGAAACTTTTGGTGGCTCTTTACATATACGCTTGGGTTGCAGGAAGGACCGATATCTTTGGGGAATGAGATTCCGTCTCCACAATAGTAGCTTGAAATTTTATGTCCAGTCTTTGTTTACTCCATTATAATGTTGATGTTGAAGGCAAGAGTTGTTCATGAGAATTCTTGCCTTCATTACCATTTTTGCATTTTGCACATATGTGCTGATTTTTTCTAAAATCACTTCTCTCGAAGCAACCACTGGGGGATTTAAACTTATTTTCTGGTGTTTGAAAAGGTGATTCTTCTTCTCAATCATCACTTAAATGGTTCTGGTTCATGTCCAGATCATGGTGGGCTTTGATTTTGTGACTTTCATTTTCAACTAGTTTTTCTCTGTTAGATCACTTCTATCTTATACTTTTGTGGGTTTTCGATGAAAAATAATTCCTATCTCAATTCAGTGCATAATTTTAGGCAAAAATGAATAATGGGGTAAATCTGGCTCTGCAATTAAGCGTCCGTCAATTAATTTTAAATTAGTGCATGATTTCAGGCAAATTAAATTAGCAGAAACTCTGAAATAGAAAACATTTAAAAGGGACAATATTGATTTCAGGCAAATAAAATTAGCAGTAAATTAAGCTCTGAAATAGAAAACATTTAAAAGGGGGAATATTTGAATTTTTGATGCTACAATGAAAGATATTTTGTTCAAAAAATTAAATGAAGAGGTCTGGGAGAAAATATGAAAAAAAATAGATAACTCTTGTTAAAATGATCTCATATCACTCTACAATCGTAGCTCCAAATCACTAAACTGATGTTAAAATTACTGAAAAACATGTACACATAATAAGTTCTACACGCCAATTTTGACTAAATGACATTAAAACTAATCTCATTCTAATCTCTTTGTAATATGAAATGCCAATTAGGTGGGCACAACAAAATAATAAAACCGGTATCAATTTTCCCCATTGAGAGATATGACTGATATGCCCGACCAAAAAATAATCCGGACATCTGAAAAGTGTAAGATTAACAATTTTCTCACTTCATTTTTCATCTGCCTAATTTAAATCTTAAAAATCATGTTTCACATATAAATTTTATTGGTTACTAAAAAATGAAAATTGTAACATTTCTTGAATTTATTATGTTTTACAATAATCTCTTCCAACAAAAGGTTGTGTGTAGAGAGCACTTTTAAAAATAAATGCATTTAAATATGTTATACTTTATATAATTTGAATTGTTTTAAAAAATATTCTAATCATGTTTATTATTTTATATAATGTTTTGATATAATAGATTATTTAATTTAAATATAACAATAAAAATCATTAATTATATTATAAATTATAGTATATATAATATAAGTATACATATGTATAGCTATTAAACATAAGTATTAAATTACTATAATTAATAGTTAATATTTTTATATAGTATAAATTAATTTTAATTGATATAATTGTAAAATATTTTTAGATTTGGCAATATGAAATTTCATTCACTAATATGTTCAACCATATCGTATAATTTATTATCAAAATGAAAAAAAATATAATCATACCACTAAATATATATGAAAAAAAATTATAGACAAATTATAGCTTTTAAAAATTGTAAAATTAACTTTCAAAATTGTAAAAAATTCAACTGCTATATCATATATATAAGCTATTATAAAATATATTAATATATCTTTTATGCACATATTAAATTATCCTCTTTAAGGTATAAACATAGATAATCTCCTATCGGCTAACCCTTGTATCTTCTTTAGATACAAGCACTAGTATGTATATATGCTGGATGACCACTTGTGATGGAGGATGGGGTATGTTGTGACTTTCTGACATATTTGTGATACAGAACGAACGAATGATCTATATGTGATATTGGCATGTTTTTGATGCAGGTATACGTGCATGTATGATATGATATGGATAGTATATGAGATACAAAATATATGATTATTCATGTATAGTGTACTAACAAGACTGTGATATAGGTGGATATGAAAAATGTTATGATGCATATGTGAGATGGATATTGATATGATATGCATGGTTATAATATGGGTTTAATGTAATGGTGTAATGATACTAGATGTAATAATATGTATAATGAATGAAAAATAGATCTATGTGAACAAAAATTAATTAATGGTATACAATGTATGGATAAAAAAGGTTAATGAAATGGTATTTACTATAACATGCAAATGTGAACTAATGGATGCAATTATGGTATGGTAAATGCAATGATAGTAAATAGAATATGATAGATGCAATATTATAAATGCACTATGAAAAATACAATATGATGGATAGAATATGGTTCATGCAATTACTAAACAGGTTAAAGTAAAAAGAGATGCAAAATGAAAATGACTTAAACTGAAAAATACCTTAAAATTCAAAAAAGCCCTAAAATGAATAACTAAGTGGAATGGAAAATAAATAACTATGTAAAATGTAATATATGGTAAAGAAAATGAATATGATAACAATGTGAAATGAAACATGTAATGAATGTGATAATTCCAAATGAAGGGTAATAAATATGATTAAATATGCAATGTAATGATATGGAATGAAGTGTAATAAATGAATGTAAGGCACGAATGGAGCATACTAAAATAAATGCAATTATGCAATGATCCCAGGGCGACTAGAATGAGTGTACCTATATGAATGTAATGCAATATTTGAGTGTGATCCATAGTACATGGTAGGGACAAGGGTCAGATGGGGAGATATAAATAGGAACCTCTAGGAAAGTGCAAATGTAAATGAAATAAAGTAAGAATGCAACAATAAATGCAAGATGGATGGGGGATATTAATGTATTAAATGTGTAGAGAATTTCCTAGTTTTCTATTTTGCAAGAGGATTTATGCACCACGAGTTAGAAAAGAGAGAGTGAAAAGGCTCCTTTGCATGGACTCCTAAAATAGGAGTTGCGTAAAAATAAACTGAAGGAAATAGGGTGTTGTGTCAAATATAAATTGACACCATTCTGAAACCTATAATTAACTAGATACCTCATATCTTTAGGTTTCATATCATATAACCAAGCTTAAAAGCCTATGTGGACACCTATATTTAATGTAGGTGTACACTAACATGCTCCCTTAAGCATAGCTTAGCTGAGTATAATAAAAAATGGGTCCTAGCTATAAAATCTAATGAGGTACCCATATACAATGAAATCTCTAACAAATGGAGAAAGGTAGATAGCCTAGTGGGAAAAATTATCCTCCAAAAAAGAGATAAAATGAGAAGAAGCATATAAGCCCCCCCCCCACACCCCCCAAATAAAAAATAAAAAATATAAATTGATGATTTTTCTGATGTAGACTACACACAAAGAAGAGCTTCTAGCCCTTCTTGAAAATTTGCATGAATATGAATTTCGTCTAGTGAATCATCTGCATTTGAATTTGTTTTTTCATGCATTAATGTTAGATTAATAATCAATTTTGTTAAAAAAGGAACATTTAACTCTCTCAGTAGTTGATTTACTTTATTGAGATGAGTTATCCTTTTTGAAGTTGTCAATTTTATCTTCTTTCTTCCCTTCCTTGTCCTTTTTAGTGTTCTTTTTCTCTCCTTTTGAAGTTGATTATTTTTTATTTTTTGTGGCACAACTAGAGCTTGCGCCTTTGTAGATTTTAAAGTACCCATTTGAATTAAATTTTCTTGTTTCGTTGTAAGTGCATGTGTTAATAATGTGCACCTGTATCTACAACATAATACTTCAATAAATCCTTAATTCAACTGGTTAGTTCATAAGAAATCAATTAATAACATCAAAACACATTTGAAGATGATTTATTACTTCCTAGTCATGAAGATTATGATATAATTATTGACACTCTCTAATTTATGCATATTAGCTCAGTGAATGACACTCGTGAAATGGAAGATTTCAAAGAATTCCAGATAAATGAATGCAAAATTGATGATAATGATGAAGACATTGATGAAATTCAGACTAAGAATGATGCAATTAAGCAAGAATGAAAGCTAAATATATTGAATTATGCATCCACATGATGAATTTATATGTGAATTTCTATGATGAATGATATACAATGATGATTTACTAGTAAAATGAGGTCTGAAATGCACTAATTCAAACTAGCATTATGTCTATGAAAATGATGGATGGATGAAAATGCCTTGAATTGAGCTTGCTTTTATAATTTTCCTTGGAGAAAAATTTATTTGAATTTGAATTCAATGGACGAGATGAATCCTCAATGGATGGTTGGGATGAAAACCTTGAGTGGTCCATGTGATTAATCCCATTGGTTAATTTGTTCAATTTATGTCATGTTGAGAGAGTATTAAGGAGACATTTAATTAAATCAATTTATTTTTTATTTTTTATAAACAAAAGTGGGCTAGCCACTAAACATATTTATTAATAAAAACTGGTTCAAGAGCTCATCTGGGAAAGAACCAGTAAGAAAACCCAGAATCCTTGCTGAAATATAGTAATTACAATCAAGGACAAATTCACCATCGAGATACACAAAAGTTGCATAGTACCATATTAAAACCTACTGGCCGGTGCTACTCATCAGTACTGGTAGTTGGTTATAACTGCTAGTCGATACCACATGTTGGTTATGTCGGTCGATCCATCAGTGACCGATAGCCTTGTTCATCAGGTTTTTTGGTTGGTGTCAGTTCTGGTTGTTGCCAGTGTCAATTCTAGTCGTCATCAATGTCGGAGCTAGTCATCGACGGGGAACATTAGCACCAATATGGGTACTAGAAGTCATGGTGCCCGTCCCATAAACAACCCCCAAAAAAGAAACCACTTCGGTGTCGGGACTATTCATCATTGGGGAACATTAGAACCGATATGGATGCCTCAAGTCATGGTACCCATCCCATGTAATCACTCCACATTCGAAGTATTTGCAATTCATAAGTTCACAAAACTATGCTCAGAAGCCAAAAAAGGATTTACAAAAAGATATTAGCCAAATATATGTCAAAAATGATTTAAAATATCTCTTTACAACCCGCTTGTATGGCATTAATCCCCCATGATAGCTGGATCTTCTTGCTGGCAAGCCACAGTAGACAGCCAAGCGTGACCCATATTAGGAATTTTGGTAACCCAGCTGTCGAGCTCCTCCTCTTGCTAATCATGAAGGGTACCCTGTAAATAAAAACCCGCATTTGGGTGTGTGCCCAAAACATATGGAAAATTAAGGTCTAGGACATGATTTGGGGGCTCAATATATTCCAAGTTGGAAACTTGAGCCATCGTCTGATTAAGGGTCTGTAATGAAACCTTTGGAGACCTGAGGATGTCAAGCATGGCATAGACAATACATTTAATATTTTCTTCAGTTTCTTTTCCCAAGGCCCTGATTACAGTCGGCAAAGTGTTTTTCACAAGTCAGAAGCTCTATTTTTCTAGGGATTTCTTAATGCTATCATATGTAGTCAAACATTCATGATTAGAGAGTAATTGAGAATGGGAAAACAATCCACCGACGATGGCAGGTCCAAACCATAAGTTGTATTTATGGATTGCTAACATCAGCCGATTACCTCTAATATATTTCTGAAGAATAACCTTGTTTGTAATCAGAAGCAAGAGGTCTACAGACTGGAGTAGGTCCATTGCATTTGATAAGAAAATTGAAACAACTTTAGATGGGAAGGTAAACTATTTTTCTCTTGGCGTGAGTATGTGTTCTCCAATTACCCGACGGATGGCTCTGCAAATCCCTGGAGTGTGGCATATGAACATTTCTTCCAGCTGGTAGTCATCAATTTGAGCAGGGAGGTGTGTCTTTGATTCATCTGGGAGAAGAAAGATTTTGTAATTCCATGGTAGTAGGTCTTCATGTAAAATCCCACAGGAAGCACATTGCAGGAGTTCTCCATTGGGGGTTTCCATCCTGGTGATTGAAGATGGGTGCTGCTAGAAGTCCAAAGCTGCTCTATATTTCCAATGAGATTATTGTGCTCTATTTTGCATAGATAATTTGAAGTTACCAACATTAAACATTAATGGAGACTTCATGAGCTATATTTTATGTCAGCATTTGCACAGTGCAAGATCTTTCATCACATTTAGAGGTGATATTGATGAGCTTCAATTTAATGGTCTTAAAGATCTCAGGGATTGAAGGTACTTTCTAGGTCCATAGGTGGTATTCCACATGTCCAACATGCGCATGTGAAGCCAAGAAAAGAGCTAGTAATTAAAAATGCCATGTGATTTTTTGATTTCCCGTATTCTAACTTTATATCACGCAAACTCAATCTATGGGCTGGGCTAATTTTCTAAATCTTATATGTTGTTGCCATATGAATTTATCATTTTTGAGCATTTTATAACTTCAATGTCCTTTTATTTATGCACCATGAGTTGGCACTGCAATGTCATTTAAAATGAGCTTTTGCAATTCGATTTTGTTGCTGATGAAATCTAGAGGACATGTGTCATCAAATTCAAACCCATCACATCCCAAGTTAGAGAGGTAGTCTACAACCTTGTTCCCTTATCATAGGGTATGGGAGATGGAAGTGGTTGGGAAAGAATCAATGAGTGTCCAGGTTTGTTGCAGAATGTAACTTAGTTTCCAGTTATGAATCTCCCGTTTAATGCACGCATCAATGATAACCATAGAGTCGCTTTCAATATGAATGTTTTCAAATCCTCCTTTTTTTGCTAGTATCAATGCATGGAATAAGGCTTGTGATTTTGCAGTATTGTTAGTTCCTATAGGCTGTGGGGATTCCATGATGGCCAGTACGTCACCTTTGTGATCTCTAATGCATACATCAATCCCTGACTGGCCTTGATTGCCTCTTGATGCACTGTCAAAGTTGATTTTGACAATTTTTGGTTGAGGGGGAATCCAATGAGTGGATTCACAACATGATGTTTGGCTGGCTTGCTCATGGTGACCCCATCACATTGGTACATGAATGCCTTTCCATACCTGAATGACTGAGCTATCCCAGCTTGTTAGAACGAGATTGCATTTGGTCTTACTATGACTTGCATTTACTACTTCGGATATGGAGTTATCTATGCTAGTCTAGAAAGATTCTAGTGAGGATGAATTCTATTGGAATATTCTCTTATTTATTTCACACCACAAAGACCAAATAACTATGGCTGGAATACACTTCTAAAGGCTAGAAAAGAGCGATTTTGCATAGAGCACTGGCCACGCTTGGAAGAGATCCCATAATGTATTGGGAAGGGGAGAGGAGTAATTCAATTTGCCAAGAACATATGTCCAGCACTGTTGTGAAAAATGACACTTTAGGAAGAGATGGTCCACATCTTCTAGTTCAAGATCACAAAGCAAACATTTGAATGGTTGAGAAATGTGGAGTTTGTTTAACCGATCACTAGTGAGTGCTCTCTTTCTCAAATCTATCCAAGCAAAACACCCAGCTTTAGGGAGTGTTACCTGATTCCAGAAAAATGAGAATGCTCGATGTGGAACTTTGTTAGTTTATTGCTGCTGGATAATTCTGTAACCATCTTTGATGCTGAATGACCCATCCTTAGCAGGAGCCTACAGAAGTTTGTCCTCTTTGTTTGAGAAGATAACCACCTTACCTTGGAAAATTTGATTCATTCTATCTCTATCCTATGGAGAGATGGGCAGTTCATCTGAGTCTTTCCAAATAAATTTATTGAAAAATAGGCATACTACAGATATATAATCAACTAGGTACATTCCCCAATGTGCTTTAGAGTTTAGTGCCAAGTCATCCTGTTGTCCTATTTGAAGTAAGGGAGGTGAACCATTCCAGGAATCTCTCCAAAATTTAAATTTTTTCCCACTGTTTACCTCCCATGTAACATATTTAGTAACAATGTCTCTCAAGGCCATCATGAAATCCCAAATGGCAGATCCTTTAGGAGGGTCCCTGACAATGAAGATTCTGGAGGGGCAAGCAATGTCTAGATATTTCTGTAGCATAATTTGGCACCACTTGTTTTCTGGTTTTTGGTACATTTGCCAAACAAGTTTTCCCCCAAAGGCTTTGTTCTGATTTGACAGATCATGTATGCCTGCCCCTCCCAGGGCTTTCACCTGTGCCATTTCTTGCAAGGAAATAAGTGAAATTTTCTTTTCTCCATTAATATTTCATGTCCAAAGAAAGTGGCAGATTAGATTTTGGATTGTCTGAATCACTAAAGGGGGAGCTTTCAGTACTGAAAGGTAGTAATTAGGAATAGTAGCTAGCACTATTTTAATTAGGAGTATTTTCCCTGCTAGTGATAGCCATTTCATTTTCCAAGCCACTATTCTGGACTTAATTCTATCAATGATTGGAGACTAGTATGTACAATTGTTTGCACCCATGAAGAAAGGAATGCCAAGGTATACGGATGGTAGGAAGTCAATTGTGAAGCCCAAAATATTTGCAATTCTGTTTGAGATAATCAGATTGGTGTTGAAAAAGTATATTTTGGATTTTTGGGCATTTATGACTTGTCTAGAAGCTGCAGAATACAAATCCATGGTTTGTTTGATTTTTTTTGCCTCTCTAATATTTGAGGCTCCAAATAGCAGAGTGTCATTTGCAAATAGAGAGTGAGTGACTAATAATTCTGATTCCCCTATTTGTGAACCTATCCAAAGGCCAAGAACCTGTTGAGCATCAATGTATCTACTGAGAGCTTCAACTATTAAAATGAAAAAGACTGGGGATAAAGGGTCACCTTGTCTAATTCCTTGCGTGGATGGAAAGTATCCAGCTGGGACCCCATTGATTAGCACTGAGAACCTTGCCCCTGATATACAAGATTTAATCCATTTAGACCAGCTATTAGCGAAGACAAATTTTTTAAGTACATTAATAAGGAAAGTCCAATTGACTTTGTCATATGCTTTCATCATGTCTAGTTTAATGACAAAATTTGGTGACTTGCTTGTATTAATTGACTGCAAATTCTCATAAGCTACCATTGCACCCTCTATAGTTTCTCTTCCCGGGACAAATCCTCCTTGTTCAAGAGAAACTAGTTTTGGGATTAGTTGTTGTAATCTCAGGTATATCGCCTTTGTAATGATTTTATATATTCTGTTGCAGAGTGAAATTGGTCTAAAATCTGAAAATGATTTGGGAGCTTTGATCTTGGGGATTATTGCAATATTTGTATTGTTAAAATATTTTAGCATACCTCTACTTTTCCTTGCTTCTTCAATCACTCTGAGAACTTCCCATCCTATCAAGTCCCAGAATACTTGGTAGAAAAGGGCCGTGAATCCATCAGGCCTTGGAGACTTGTCCGAGGGCAAAGAAAATACAACTTTTTTCATTTCTCTCATAGTGAAAGGTGCCATAAGATCTGCATTATCAACTGCTATAATGATTGGAGGAATACCTTCCAAAATTTCTTGGAGTTGCTGATCAGTAGGTTCTTGTGGGTAAGATAATGTGAGTAAGTTTTCAAAGAAGTTGACCCCTTCCTATTGAATACCTTCAGGATCCGATACTGTGATTCCATTGCCTACTTTATTAATGGAAAATATGTGATTTGCAGCTCTTTTCTGTTGTGCAGAGGCATGTAAGTATTGAGTGTTTTCGTCACTCTCTTTTAGCCATAATTCTTGAGATTTTTGACACCAGTAGACCTCTTCTCTTTTGCATAATTCTTCCCATTCTTGCTGGAGTTGTTTCTGCTTCTCAAAATTGTCCTTGTCCATACCTTGTTTGAATGTCATCTCAAGAATGTTAGCCAACTATTGCTGGACCTTTTCTTTTTCTTTGAAAATATTTTTAAAATTTAGCTCATTCCATTTTTTGATTTGTTTCTTGATATACTTCAATTTGGTTGCAAACTGGTGTAATTTGGACCCTTCACACCAAGGTGCACTGATCCACCATTGATGAATAAGGGGGTGAGAATTGCGGATGATGGAGCCACATTTTATCAAATTTAAAGGTTGGCTGATGCTTGGCTCTCTGATTAGTTGTAGGAGCTTGGAAGTGGAGAGAAATTGGAAAGTGGTCTGAACCAGGCATGGCCAAAATTTTAGATTGGAAAGCAAAAGCTGAGAGATTCCATTCTTGTGATATTAAGAACTGGTCCAGTCTTACTGCAATGTGTGAGAAGTGAGCTCTTCTATTCATCCATGTGAAGGATCCATTGTTTGGTTCTATATCCAACAAATTATTGTCTTCAACAAAATGCGAGAAATCTTGGATTGTTTTCAGCGGAGGGCTAATTCCTCCAATTTTTTCAGAGGCTTTGAGTATAGCATTAAAATCACCTCTCATGATAATGTGTTGGTTCAGTTGTGCTTGAATATTATGTGTTAAGTTCATCCAAATTCTCTGCTTATTAAGGGTTGCCATGGGGCCATATACATTAATCAAAATGAAGGCTAAGTAAAAAAATTTGATTGACAACATTTGAAAATGATCATTTTGTACTAAGAGCTTTCCTTGCGCTGATTTGGGGTCCCATAATACTACCAAGCCACTCGAGGCACCATTCCCTTGCATATGTATAGATTGCCATTTAGTCCATTTTCTTATTGTTTTGTCGTAGCTATCCTTTGAAAGCTTTATTTCTTGTAATAAAATGATGTTAACCCTCATAGAATCTAGCACCTGCTTGATTCTACTTCTTTTGTCAGTGGTGTTTATGCCTCTGACATTCCATGAGGCTATCTTCATTGTTGACAAGGAGATCCCTTAGACCTCCTTGTCACTCTTTTCAAAATGGAAAATTTTCCATCTAGGGTGGACTGAATTCCTGGAGCTATTTCAACCTTGGTTTGTAATGATTTAGGTTTTCTGCCCCTCTTCCTTAGCGATGGGGTAACCTATTCTTTTTGATATGGCATTTGGTCAATTGATAGTGTAAGATTTGGATCATAACCACCTAGTGGTATGTAAAGTTCTATGCTCTGGGTTTTTTGAAAATGCTGAAAGGAGATTTCCTCAAGGCTTGTTATAAATTCCTGGTCTATTTTGCAGATTGGGGGGAGTTGGAAGACTTGTCTAAGTTACCAGGTTGCAAGATTGGGTCTCAAACTATAGATTGATCAAGGTCTTTTCTCTGAGAAGGGATTTGAAGCCAATTCCCTACAAATGCATTGATGTCGTAGAATAGCATGAAGTCCCCATATTGGTTCTATATGGTTTCTAGGGAGTCTGCATTCTAAAATGCACACACTATATCTTTTATCACTTCTAGGCTTTGGGCTGTATTTGAAGTAGTCTGAATGATTTCTAGGAACTCTTCAGAAAGTAAAACATTCCCTAATTCTATTGACTCTTCTGGGCATTGTGCTTCATTTGTGACTATAGATTTCTGCTTCGTGTATGCATCTGTTTGGAACTGGGAGGCATACCTTGGTATACCACCTACAATTGTTTGATCTTCCTCAAAAAAATATCCTTTAGACATGGCATCTTCATGAATCATTTTAGAGGCTAGATCAGTAATCATGGAATCTGTGTATTTCCTGGCCTTAAGAGTGACTATAGCATTTTCATTAAGGGCTACCTGCATATCTGACATTTTAATGGGGGTTTCTTTGTACATTAGATTATAGACAATATTGTCTATGTTCAGGAAGTTTTGCTCAATTTCTTCCCAACCGATGGCTTTATCCTTCCTCTCTCTATCGTAGCACATGAAAATATATCTTAAAGTGAAGAAGAAATATATAGACACTTTGTATGAGGGAATGTAAGCTTCTGAAGCATTTAAATTTGCAGGAGGCATATCTAGATCCTGTGAGAGTGTATCTATGAGATTTAGAAGATCTGAAGCCCATGCTTTACAAATTATTGTCTCTGAACAGTGGTCTTCACAAACCTGGATGTCATGATGGTTACCCTTGTTACATTGAGATGTAAGGTGCCTGAGTTTGTCTTGCAATTGATAGATAGTTTCCACACTTTGCAAGACAATTTGTTGGTCCCAATTGCCCCATTTTAAGTTGATCTTAATGTGGTTTGGTACTTTTTTGAAGTGATCAATAATGATACAAACCCTGGAAACTCTGTGAGGATTTTCAAAGGAGATGAGGTCATGTCTGATGAAAATTCCAATTTGGTTGGACATTACTTCAATAATCTTTGGGTCTTTGTATTCTAAAGGTAACAAGGGGAGGGCATACCAGAATGGGAAGAACTTGCAGGCTGAAAGGTGTGGTTTAAAGTTAGGGGACCAATTTATTGTATATAAACCCAGGCCATGGCAGAACCAACCTTTATTTTTATGAATAATATCCCTATGACCTACAGATTTGAATATAGCTACAAAAAAACCCAAATCTGCTTCCAATTCCAAAACATCTGATATTCCTTCCCAATAAAAAAAATCCCAATCCCTTATCTCTGAAAAAGGTAAAGAGTTGGAGTAGAGCTTACTGAAGAGGGATGTTTGCCGCAAGATGTTAGCGTGATTATTTAATTTATTTAGCCATGGGGATTTTGGACTCTGAATTTTATTAAATGGATAAGGTAATTAATTAATTAGGATATTGAATTATGTAATTAAATTGAAGGAATTTAAGAACATAATTATGCCTTTGATCTGTGATTTAATTTTGATCACTTTGATAACAACGATATGATTTTTGTCCCTTGACTATGCCTTGACCAATTTTAGGTGATTACATTTTCCCCTCTCTGAATCGATGTGTGGGCACTATTTTTGATTTAAGGAATATCTATTGTTGCTGCTAATAGAGTACTAATAAAATGATGTTTCTCTGATTTAGTGAATAGCTTGATACAGGTTCTGATGAAATTGTTCACAACATGAATGATATTGAATCTGAAAACTTTATGTGATACCTTATGATAGTTTGAGACCGGAAGAACCAATTTGATGTGATGCCATGAAACTGATTATCTGTTTGATACTGCTAATGATGATATTTGATGATAACAAATAACTAATTTGATGTGATGTAATAAAATTGATTGTCTTTAAGAATATTGTGAAAGCATTAAGGTTGATGAGAATACATAACCAGTTTGATATGATGTGATGAAAGTGATTACTGTTAATAGGAACTATTGATTGAGATAATTAACTTGATATCGGTCCTAATAAATCAATTATCTAATGATTTTTGATGCAGACACAATCAATTTGATATGATTCTCGATGAAATTGATATGACACTATTGATTTAGTGATGAAGATACTGATACTAATGACACTGAGAAATTTTATATGAAACCTGCGTAAATTAATTGCTTGGTGAGATTGATGCAAGATAATGAACTTGGTAGGGATTTTGATGAATTTTATGTGCCCCTTGTAATATGATTCTTTTTGATTTAATGTGAAACTTGATTTTTTAACTCGATTCGATTGATGACTCATGCATGATTTATTAACAACAAGATTCAGTTTGATGACTGATGTCCTCATTGGTGAAGAATATTTGATGAATTTATGCTAACAATTTATCCATTGCGATGATATCTTGATTATGTTGTTGATTATGAGAATGTGTTGATTATGTTGAGAGTAAACTACAGACAAAGAGATTAAAGTCCAACACAATAGAATGTAAAGCATAAAAACAGAGAGATGGTCCAACACAAGTTTATAGTGGTTCATCCATTGCTGGACTATGTCCACTCTTCAAGCAGAGGATATCAGTTCTTATTATCTCAGTACAATACAATTACAGCAGCTTCGTATGATGTATATTTTACATGCACATAAAATAGACTAATTTGGGCATCACAATATTTAGGAATATGTAACGGTTTTAGCATCTTGAGATGGTGGGAAGAGAAGAAGGATTGGCCTTCACAGTCTCTGCCAGACATGATAGGAGGTAGAGTCATTACAATCTCCCACTTGAAGTCCAATCATTTCTACGATGAGAGCTACATCATGATATCCCCCGCTTGGTGCTTATGGCTATGTCATTACAATTCCGAGAGAAGTTCTACAGAATTCAAACTTCTCTCAAGGTACAACCTTGGTGAATGCATCATCCGGATTGACCTTTGTATCAATCTTCTCTAACTGTAATCTTCCCTCTTCAAGAGCATGATGGATGAAGTGAAATCTGGTTTCTATACGCTTTGTGCGACTGTGCAATGCAGAATTTTTGGCCAAGTGAATGGCACTATTGCTATCAAAAAATAGAGTAAAGGTGGATTATTTAAATCCCAACTTTCCAAACAATCAGTGTAACCATATCAGCTCTTTATCTCTCTCAGTGAGAGCAATGTACTCAGCCTCAGTAGAGGAAAGAGCAACCACTTGTTGCTTCCGAGAAGTCCAACTAATCACTGCCCTAACAAAAGTAAATACATAGCCCATTGTTGACCTCCTGTTATCTAAATCTCCAACCATATGAGAATCAGCATATCCAAAAATATAGGGGGTCCTATTGTTAAAACATAAAACATGAGAGGAAGTGCCTCTCAAATACCGAAGAGTCCATTGAACTGTTGCCAATGAGTTTTACCTGGATTACTCATAAAACCACTCACAACTACCACTACATGAGCAATATCTAGATGTGTGCTAACCATGGCGTACATTAAACTCCCAACTGCTAAAGACTAAGGAATATCAGCCATCTCTTATTTTTCTTCTTGAGTGGAAGGACACATTTTTGAAGACAATAAAAAATGATCAGCCAATGTAGTGGCTACCGATTTTGCATTTGACATATTAAATTTTTATAAAAATTTAAGAATGTACTTTTTTTGAGATAATTTAATTTCTCTTTCCTATCTATCTTGGACTATATCTATCCCAAGAATCCGCTTGGCTGCCCCTAAATCTTTCATGGCAAAGTGAAGAGCCAAATGTGTCTTCAGCTCATGAATGACTCTCAAACTATTTCCAGCAGTCAACATATCATCAACATATAATAGTAGAATCACAAACTCACCAGTAGGAAGCCATTTGTAATAAATACATGGATCTGATTCATATTGAGTAAATCCTTGCTAAGTCATGAAGTTATCAAACTTCAAATACCATTGACGCAAAGCTTGCTTCAGCCCATATAGACTCCTCTTTAATTCGGAATATAAATGCTCCTGCCCCTGTTTCACAAATCCTTTTGGCTGCTCAACATATAACTCTTCTTCAATATCCCCATGTAAGAATGATGTTTTGACATCGATTTTCTCAAGCTCGAGGTCCCATGCTGCTACCATGCCTAACACTAAATGAATAGTTTGCATCTTGACCACTGGAGAAAAGATCTCATTAAATTCCACACCCTTCTGTTGAGTGGACCCCTTTACTACCAATCTGGCCATGTATCTCTTTCGACCTCCATCTTCCTCTTTAATGTGATATACACATTTATTTTTCAATGCTTTCTGATTTGAAGGAAGAGTAACCAAATCCCATGTCTGATTTGAATGCAATTAATCCATTTCATCTTTCATGGCATCCAGCCAGAACACTGAACTAACATCAGTACATCCTTGCTTATATGTCTGTGGCTCTGCCTGATTGGAACACAAAGAAAATAACAGTTCATAATCATCATATTTCCTTGGACGCTTTCTTTCTCTAGTAGACCTTCGTAGTGAAATATCTTGAGTGTCATCTTGAATGGGATTTACATTAGAATTCTCTATTTTTGCAAAGTCTGGTGTATGACTATGTTTGCCGTGTTCTGTCTCTTGGAAAATTCGTGGTGCTTGACCTCTAGATGATGCACCTTGTAGCATATGATAAGTCACACATGGGCAGGTGGTTTCCTCATGCAACAGGGGTGATTGAGCTAGCTGTGTAGGCAGCAGCGTATGCTGCGTGCTTTGCAAGTTATGCAGGTACTGGGAAGAGGAGTCCTCGCTAGTCAAAGAAGGCAGGGAGGTTGAAGAAGACTCTGCCCACGGCAGAGGAGGTAATGTTGGCTATGCCCATGGTAGAGAAGAAGGTTCTTGTGGTAGAGGGGACATGGTATCCTATGGCCAAGTGGAGTGAGGATGTTGTGTGGGGAACAAAACATCACACGCAACAAAAATTGGAATGTTTACGAGCACTTTAGGCATTAGGTGAGGAGGCTGCATGAGATACAGAGTAGCCTGCTCTGTAGCAGCTCCACTATCAAACAAGGTGTCTATGGGAAGTGTGTGAACAAGTGGGGGCTAGGGAAATAATGAATGGTTTAACAACGTATAGATTGAAATTGGCATTGAAGTAGTGTGTGAGGAAGGATTAACGATTCCTGGGGGTACAACAACAGTAGATGGATGAAAAGTGACCTGGGAAACTCTCGAAATCTGATTTCCATTATCGAATAAATCAATTTTAATAGAATCATCAGAATTCAAGTTCTAATTTTTCAAACCCAAGAATGTTTTCTCATTAAATATAACATCTCGGCTGTGAACCACTTTATGAGAAACTAGATCCCACAACCGGAAACTGAATTGATCTTCTCCATACCCCAGAAACACACATCTTTAGGATTTAAAATCCAACTTTGTCCTCTATTCTTTTGGAATTTGGACATATGCATCGCATCTAAAAACTCACAAATGAGAAAATGAAATTCTCTTACCAGTCCACGTTTCTTCCGGAATGTCAAAATCTTGATGTGATGAAGGAGCTTGATTTATTAAATAAACTATTGTATTACACGCCTCTACCCAAAATTCCTTCCCCAAGCCAGAATTGGACAACATACACTGAGCTCTCTCTAGAATATTCTGATTCAACCTCTTAGCTGCACCATTTTCTTGAGGTGTATAAGGGACTGTTTTGATCCTCCAAATACCATGATCTGCACAAAATTTATCAAACTTC
Organism: Thuja plicata; assembly: GCA_018584345.1. Lineage (NCBI taxonomy): Eukaryota > Viridiplantae > Streptophyta > Pinopsida > Cupressales > Cupressaceae > Thuja > Thuja plicata. The sequence continues at coordinate 652,184 of MU226578.1, read as the reverse complement.
GAAGAGCAATACTCGCCTCCATTGTCTGTTAGTAAACATTAAATCTTCCTTCCATTCTGACTTTCCACCATAGCCTTAAAACTTTTAAATTTTGAAAAAAATTCAGATTTCTTATTCAACATGTAAACCCAAACTTTTCGAGTGCAATCATCAAGAAAAGAAACATAGTAATTTTCACCACCGATAGAAGTTACCTCCGTAGGACTGAAGACATCAGATTGAATGAGCTCTAAGGGAGAAGATTTCTTCTCATGACCTATCTGAGCAAAGCTAGTTTGATTTTGTTTGTCATAAAGGCAATGTTCACAAATCTGCAAATCAATAGATTTAAGGCCCGGAAGTTGATCTCTTTGAAGCATAACTTCAAGACCTTTCTTTCTCATATGATCGAGCCTCTTGTGCCAAAGTTTAGCATTGCTATCCGCAACTGCCATGGCTGTTCCCACTTCTTCGTTAGATCTAAAGTGTATAAACTTCCAATTCTCTGCCCTTTTGCTAAGATTAATTGACCTTTGGACACTCTCAAAGAAGCGAGATCAAAATTGACATTACAGCCTTATGTAAATAACTGACTGACTGAAATTAGATTATGCTTAAGTGTGGGAACATGCCTAACATCTTTTAAAACCCATTTACTTCCATTTTTCAGCGATAATAAAATATCCCCTTTGCCGACACACTCTTTGTTATCCCCAAGAAAAACTTTGCCAAACATACCTTCGTTGTAATTTGTGAAAGCACTCCGACATGGAGTAGCATGAAAAGATGCTCTGGAATCAAGAACCCATGAGCTTGAATCCATGTCACGAGCTACGAGTACCAAGGCTTCATCAGTTGTAGCATGAGCGCCGCCATTGATAACATTATCTTGAGCCTTCTTGTATTTTCAGCATTGCTTCTTTGTGTGCCCAGGTTTTCCACAAAACCAGCAAGTGCCATTTCTTCCTCTCGATTTTGAGTGATGACTCAATCTTCCTCTTCCATAATTGTTATTATAGTTTCTTCCTATTTCATGACTTCTACCTCTATTACTTGTGCTCATAGCTGTAAGAGCATCACCAGAAGAGGATTCTTGGTGCTTCCTTCACATGTCTTCACTAAGTAGTGTGGCTACAACTTCATCAAATTTTAGCTTTGTCTTGGTTGCTACTGAAGTGCTCACAGCCATTACTACGCCTTCCCAGTTGTTCAGAAGTGAGCATAATAGTAAGATTGCCTTTATCTCATCATCTAATGGGATACCAACTGAAATCAACTGACTAACTAATGTATTAAATTCATTGAGATGATTTGATATCACTCCTCCTTCTTTCATTTTCAAATTATATAACTTCTTCATTAGAAAAACCTTGTTTGAAGCTGAAGGTATTTCGTATAATGAAGATAACTTTTCAACGAGATCTCTTGTTGTCTTCTCTGCTGAAACATTAAACAACACATTGGGTGAAAGAGCTAGAAAGATCGTTGCCCGTGCTTTCAAATTCATTTTCTCCCATTCTTCAGGTGTTAGAGATCCTTGACCTTTTGCTTTACCAAGCAATGCTAGATGCAAATCTTGGTTGATAAGCATGGACTCTATCTGCACTTTCCATAGCCTGAAGTTTTGCCCAGAAAACTTTTCAATTTTCCATTTATCCACCTCATCTATGGCGTCTGCAAAATCTTCACCGATTTTCTCAAAAATCAAATGAGCTTAACCAGCTCTGATACCAATTGTTGAGAGTAAACTGCAGACAAAGAGATTAAAGGAACATAACAGAATGTAAAGCATAAACACAAAGAGACGACAACACAAGTTTATAGTGGTTCATCCATTGCTAGACTATGTCCACTCTTCAAGCAGAGGATATCAGTTCTTATTATCTCAGTACAATACAATTACAACAGCTCTGTATGATGTATATTTTACATGCACAGAAAATAGACTAATTTGGGCATCACAGTATTTGGGAATATGTAACGGTTTTAACATCTTGAGATGGTGGGTAGAGAAGAAGGATTGGCCTTCACAGTCTCTACCAGACACGACAAGAGGCAGAGTCGTTACAGATTATACCCCCTCTAGAGTGAAATCAAAATACTAGAATGATATCAAATGATTTGACTAATTAAAATTGATTGCAGATGTTGACGAATCGATTTTGATTATATTTGACCAAGTTTTGATTTTGTTGACTGAAATTGACCAAGGTTGAATGAAGATTGAATTGATGTTGTTGACTTTATATTTCTATCCCGAAGATGACGTCAAGACATATTAGATAAAAAATTGATTTTTTATTAGGTTTGGTGAAAAGGTGAACTCAAAATATGATAGATTGGATAAAAATTAGTGTAAAATAGGTTTAATTAGGGTAAAAGTATCCTTTTCAATATTCATTTTAACATTTACCCTTGATCGAATTTAAAAACCCTCGAGTGAGAACTATGGCAATTCTTGTTGAATCTTACCGATTTTAGCTCGTTAGACAACATCATTGACCAAACCATTATCTAGCAGTAGTATGTCGACGATCCTGTACTCTTATTTTGTACATTTATTCCTTGTACTATCATATTTTTAATGACTTTTTGATTGGTTGTTTTGAAAGTTTATTTTCGGAAAATTTTGTTTCATAAATGAGGATTTTTATTTTGTTTCGAGTGATAAATGTTCGTTTATGGTGTGCAAATTTTTGTTTTTTGTTAGGGTTTTGATTTTGTTTGTTAGGGTTTTGATTTTGTTTATCTTTCGTATATTGTTATTGTATGTTTGTTTCTGGTAAAATAACCTTTGTTTCCTGTCTTCATGTTTTCATCTGCAGTGTGTTGTTTCATCTGCGGGTTTCGCATTATCTTTTATGGTATTGTGGTTTGTTTACCATCTTTTATAGTTTATTTCCTACTTAAAAGTTTGTATATGGTTGTTCAAGGTTCGTTTGTGGTCTAATTGATTCTATACCTTGAGTTTTTAAATATGTTTGATGTCATTTTTTTGTGACATAGGAGTGAATGATGATATCGTATTTGATGCACGTTTGATCAGATAATGCGAGATTTATGAGCAAGATTTATTGATTCTTAATTTGTTTTTTTTATAGGTGGATAATGCGATTGTGAAGTTTTGGGGTCAATACCCAAAGACATTCAGTCTTATTAAATTTATGTCTGATGAGGATCGTAGGATCATTCAGTGATGTGACTTGGGAGCTCTACTAGACATGTCAAAGTATGGGGTGAACCGGGGATTATTGACCACTCTCACAGAGAGATGACATTATGAGAATAACACATTCCATCTTCCAACTGGTGAGATTAGAGTGACTCCCAAGGATGTGTATAGGATCTTACGAATTCTAGTGATCGGTCAGATTGTATGTACTATGATCACACAACTCATGATGGTATTGAGGCATTGCACCGGCTGTTCCAGGACGATGACAATAGTCAACATGCTATCTCATGGTAGGAAATGGAGGAAAGTTAAACACCCCTTCCATCAGTGTTGTCTGGTTTGATCAACGAATTCCTTGTTTTGGACATGAGTGTTCAGGGATTCTGGTGTGGATGGGGCCGATTATTGGAGGATTTACTGGAGAGACCATGTCGCTTTGATTTAGTTTCGTTTCTTTTAGCATATTTATACCATGAGTTGTACCGGGTGGTTTAGTGATATGACATGAATTTTTCGGTTGGAGTCATTTTGTTATAGATTTAGGAATGGGAGCACCTGCCAGTTACAAAACCTGTGGTTCTAAGGGTGAGATAGCCAAAGAGCCCTATATTTATATGTATAGAGGAGTGATGATGCAGCCTCGCAAAGGATGATTGGAGTACTGGCATCAAGTTCTTGATGATTTGACAATAGTGGATTGGATGCCCTATTGTGGAGACGGGATCATATAGAGATTTCGTTTGTGTTCATGACTATATACCTTATCGGGCACACACGTTATATTGTTGAGTAATTTATCATCACCCATGTACTGAGGCAGTATGTGCTAGTATAGGGTATGCCTCAGGATATTGCATCTTATGGTAGGAATCGAGAGGAGGAGGCATTATATGGTCTACAACTCCAGTATGAGAATGTGGTGCATGACTTTTTGTATTTGGTTCCAATGGGTTGGGACTTTGCTCAAGATGTTGCAGATGCAGGTATGATAGATAATTATGCTTAGTAATTTGCACAACATTCATTTCCTAGACTGATTGCCCCATAGGAGATTCCACCGAGAATAGATGATCCAACTGATGTTGACGATGATAATAAGGCTGGTGGTGATCGAGGTTGTAGAGTGATAGGTCATGGGGGTCAGACTAGAGGACCTGTTGGTAGGGATGGAGGAAGAAGAGATGGAGGGAGAGGTAGAGGTGGAGGTATGGATAGGAGGAGGAGTGAGGGTAGAGGGCTTGGAGCTGTTGGTGGTGTTGATGGAGATGAGGGGAATGTTGGTGGGAGAGCGAGGGTGGTGAGGATTGTTCCTCCATCTATCGATCGTGGTCATTTGGTGAGTAGAGATAAGAAATTATGACCTATATAGGGTGCCCCACAGAGATCGACAAGAGACAGGGAGCCAGAGGTGTACAAGGGGGTACAGGTGATCAGGGTACACTCTCGAGGCTATGATAGGAGAAATCACAACTTAGGACACGTGTAACTATATTGGATGCTCAGGTGACTATGTTGATAACCAAGAGAGGCAAAGTAGTGCTTGATGCTGTCAGTGCATGGGCAGAGTCAAAGAGAGCATAGATCGATGTTTCTCTTCTGCGGAGTAGAGCTGCGTACTACTAGGAAGTTTATTTTATGGTTGTTCCAGATCTGGTTGCTAGAGCACCATTGTATTTTCAGCTTGTAACATAGTCTCAGGGTGCACCGCCAGTTCCTACTAGATCATATGTGCCTCCAACGAGTGGTCGTGGTCTAGATGTGGGTATCCAAGCCTGATGTGCATCATAGTCTAGTGTTGAGTCAATGATGATGTCCTTTTGTAGCTCGATTGTGATGATGTATCTTTATCGGGACATTTGATATACTGTCAGAGTTGTTAATCTCATTATCATAATAAGTACATGAGCATAAGAGCCGATATATATATATATAAAATGTGTATCCATAGTATAATGTGGTGTGGTAATCTATCCTACACTGCCTCTGTCTGAATTTGTGGGTCTATCCCCACGACCCTTAGCTCCATCTCCACTAGTAACTTGTTCCCTCATGTCGAGTGAGCATCTTGAGGCTATTGAGCCTCCTCTACTTGTCGTCTCTATCCATGATTTCTCAACAAAGGAAGGAGCTATGAATCCCTTGGTATTGCCTGAAAATATAATCCCTTATAATACTCTACGTCTTAGGCTCCTCTCCACAAACTTGTGCGTATCCATGACCTTTGTCATACCCTATGAGAATCTCAACAGAGTCAACATCTATCAGGCTAAGTCTTGATTTGTCCTAAACTGCACAATAGAAGCATGTGCCTCTTGATTTGTCCTAAACTGCACAATAGAAGCATGTGCCTCCTGTAACTCAACCCTCAGTCTACAAACAAAAGTAAAATAGATGCAAAATAAAAACGACCTGAAATAAAAAAAATACCTTAAAATTCAAAAATGCCCTAAAATGTTCATAACTAAGTGGAATGGAAAATAAATGATTATGTAAAATGTAATATAAGGTAATGAAAATGAATATGATAACAATGTGAAATTAAATGTAATGAATGTGATAATTCCAAATGAAGGGTAATGAATATGTTTAAGCATGCAATATAAATATATGAAATGAAACGTAATGAATTAATTCAAGGCACGGATGGAGCATACTAAAATAAATATAATTATGCAATGATACGAGGGAAAATATAATGAATGTGCCTATATGAAAGTAATGAGATATTCATGTGTGATCCATAGTACATAGTAGGGACATGGGTAAGATGGGGGAAATAAATAGGATACTCTAAGAAAGGGAAAATGAGAATGAAATAAAGTCAGTATGGAACTATACATGCAAGATGGATGAGGATATTTTTGTGTTAAATGTGGAGATAATTTCCTAGTTTTCTATTTTGAAAGAGGATTTAAGCACCATAGGATAGAAAAGGGAGAGTGTCAAGGCTCATTTGCATGGACTAGACTCTCAAATAGAAAAGGTTAGCTTAGCTCATGCATACCTATAGTCATCCTAGGTGGAACCTTGGTAGTGTGACAACATGAGGAGATTCCAATGCACCATAGCCCTAGGCAGGGACTTGGTTTGAACATACAAAGAATATGCTCATAAGTACACATGCAAAACCATGGTTGAAAAATAAATATGTGGGATTATAAACTAAACAACCAACAAGCACATCACACAAGAAAAGACTTTTCCCCAATGTAAATCAGTCAATACACACCAAGATATAGATAGATCAAGGAAACCTCAAATATGTATAACACTAGGACACAAAATATAATACCAAAGAAAAAGACCACATGACGAAGTAGTCATTCAACCCACAATTCTTGCCATAAATAGGATCACAAGATGATAGGAAAATTGATGATAGCCAGATCCCTAAGCGCAATGATTGATAATGTAGATCACGTCAAAATATAGGCAACAATTATGGATAAATTATAACTTTGAAATGTAATCTAAAGATTTTATTTAATATGAACCATGTAGAGTAGATGTTTGTGATGTGAACATTAAAGCTCAGAATAAAGGGAGTTAAGGTTAGTGTCATGGGATAAAAAGGCCAGTGTGCTAGGATAGAAAGCTTGGGCTAAAATCTCAGTATGATGGGTAGATCATTATTCCAAATAAAGGTAGATCATTGGTTGTCATCATATACATGGGTGGATAGGAGTGATGAAAAGTGGTGCATAGTGATAGGGACATAATGTAGAGGGGGAGGCAAGCCTCCCACACAAAAAGAATGGTGAGGGTGAATGCATAAGCTATTACTTGGAATGAGATGAAGAATTAGGGAATACAAATAGGTGAAAGGATTTGGATGAAAAAGTGACCAAATAGATGATGGACCTAATAATTACACATGGAACCTAAGATAGGTTTTCACTATGGTACTTATCCATAGAGTCACTAGAGTGATTTTTACTAATGGACAAATTTTATTTCTCTTTTTATATTTTATTTTTATTTGGATTGTATTTTATGGGATTCCCTGGAAAGATACACATAAAAGCATTTGAGATGCATAATGTTCATGGGGTGAGTGAGAGGATCTCCCTATAGTATATTCAGATGGTATTCCACAACCCCATAGTTATCGATGATGACATAAGGAACCAAGCAATTAGTCTCAAAATTTCCTTTCTTATCATGGCTCTTCAGGCTCTTCAGATTTTGCATAAGTACAAGATCACCTACTTAAAAATATCTTGACTTGATTTTCTTGTTGTATTATAGGTGTAGGAAATTTTAATACATGCGTAGGTGATTCAAGGTATTGAGGTACCTCTCATCAAGGATTTGGAGATCTTGAAGTCGATAAACTTTGTACTTAATCTTGGAACAAATTATTCAAAGAGAACCTAAGCGATGGGAGCTCGATCTCAACATGGAGGATAGCTTCGGAACCAAAGACTAGGTGGAAAAACCAAAATCATACATTTTGAATGCAGGTACAAATGCAAATAAAATATCACATTAAATAATGAAAAGGAGAGGTGTAAAAATACATGTGATTGCCCTCACAAAATGAGTGATTGAATCCTCAAATAGGAGTGATGGAAAAACATAACCCAAGGAAATAGGGTGTTGTGTCAAATATAATTTGACACCACTTGCAAACCTATAACTAACCAATTATTGATCTTCAAGTTCTGTTCTCTATTAGTGTCACACACTTATTCATAATCAAGGCAGGTTGGTTGGTCATCACTGTGACCAATCCATCCTACTAAGGCTGGGAAATGTAATGATTTGTGTAAATATTATGTATTGACCTATCAGTAGTCACTGTCGACCAAGTCAGTGGTCACTGAGTACTCATTAGTTTCCAATCAGAGTGATTTCGAGTTGCATAGACAATTAGTGCCGAGTGATAGTTTTGACCGAGCATCAAGATTTACATATGCCAAGTGAAACATTTTTTATATATGTGTTTGGAATGACACAAACACCTAGGTAAACCATTTTGGCGGACTTCTATGTATCATTTAAAAATTGTTGAAGATATTTAATACATTAATTACATGTTATTTCTGAGATCATGAATCCCTATGCAAGCAATGTAACCAATCAAAATTAGGGATGCTTAAGAAGAAAAAGTGATGAATCTAGATCGTTGATCCTTATCTGGATGTTTCATTATATATATATATGTGTGTGTGTGTGTGTGATCCTTCAAACCCTAAATCTATGCATGTGTGATGATGCAGATGTGAAGAGAAGAGATCAGGTGTGTATGTATGTTTTGTATATCTAAAGCATAGACCAGATAGAGTGACTGAGAAAAGAAGTGAAGGACATAAAAGATATACATAAAATTGTGAGATCAGTTAAGAGTTGGAAAAATATTTGTTATCAACAGTTAGACTGTAGACCAAAGGATTCGGTACTGATACATTCTAGCAAGTGAATCAGGGTAGATCTCTTAATAGAGTGGTCCTAACATGCCTTTGTAAATTTATTAACTGAGTGCTTACTTAGTTGTAAGTTTAAATCCTTTAACAAGGTCTATTGTATAGGTTTGTAAGCTCTTAACAGTGCAGACCCCTCACAGGGTAGATCATTAGAAGTGATCAAACTTTGTAGCCCTAACAGGCACACTTTATTATTGCAGTAGTAACGATTTGTTGGTTTCATCCCCACCCCAGTTTTACCTTTCAAGGGTTTCTGGGTTACCAAATATTTGTGTTATGTGTTCATTATGGATATGATTAGATTTTAGATCTATTACAACATTTCACTTAATGTTTATGTTTACAAGCTAAATCAGTTTGTTTTAGAAGTGTAAAATTTGTATAGATTTGACTCACCCCTCGGCCCTCTCAGTATACTACTTTCCCATATTAGACTTCCAACAATAGGTATCAAAGCATTGCTCTCTTAGTAAAAGTCTAACCACTTGAGAGTTAAGATCTTTGAGATGGAGGTTTATAAGTTGGGAAAGATCATTAAGAATCAGAAGATTGATATATAGCTGGCACTGCACCAGCTTGAGACAACGAGAGAAGAATTGAGAAAATTCTTAAAGGATAGGAAATAATTGGCCACTCAGCTGAATGACACTTCACACAAAGAAGAAGGCACTTAAGGTATATTTGACAATGAAGATTCCAATGAAAGTAATGCAGAAATTGCAGATCTATTGGTGAAGAACAACACATTGAAAGAGCGAGTCGAAAGTCTAAAGATAAAACATGAAACTCAATCAATAACACTATGTGAGGTGATTGATCAGAAGAAGAAAGATAAGGAAGAGAAAAAAATGGAAGAAGAAGATAAGAAACATATGGCTACTAGACTTGATGAAAGGACAAGTGATCTGTAGAAGCTCATAAACAATCAGTTGGATATGGTCAACCAACTGTTATTTGCAAATCAAGTGGTAAATAGAAAATAAATTGAAATTACATATTTGAGATCAAAGAATAATCAATTGTAAAATGAGTTGAGCTCTGAGAGAGAACTCATTGAGATGATAAACAAACCTAATGAAGTCCTGAGATACTTTAAGGAACTAATGAGATCACCAAGAAGGACTAATTATAACTCTAGACTAGGACATACTGAGCACCTATCATCCATTGAAGAAGGAGAATCATCATAGAGTGGAGAATAGAGGAACACAATTCTAAAGAACAACAAACCTACATGTCATCAATGTGGGAAACCTGGTCACATAGAAAAAAATTGTTGAAGCAATAATGGTAAGTCCAATCCTAAGCCTAAATTCAATGGATATTGCTTTAACTATAAGAAGCATGCACATCAAGAACATGAATCCAGGTCAAAGACTAGAAATTCACCTACTTCACCTAGATTTCAACGACATTGTTACAATTTCCAGAAGTTTTGTTAGAGAACTCAAGATTGTAGATCTAATGCAAAATCAAAATGGACATCCAAGAAACAAGGAAATGCACTGAGGAAAGGTAACACATTCAATTGGCATTATAATACAAGGCATAGTTTTCATTATTTTGGTGAATATGGTCATATTGCAAAAAAAATTATAATAACATACTTTAGAGGTAAATCCAAGAAATGGATGAATGAAAGTTTGGTATTTTATAGTTGTCACAAGATTGGTCATACTAAGAGAGGCTGCAAAACCAGAGCCCAAACACCTACAGTTGAGCAGAGAAAGAATAAGATGAATTTGACATGGAGAAAGAAAGAAGAAGCAAGCAGTAGTGGACCAAGTGAAGCCGAGATCACCCAATCCAATGGATCAGGTGATCACACTACTTGCAATTCAGGAAAGAGTGTATGTAAGGAAATATTTTCTCTAATGCTATGTTTTACACCAGTTCCTAACATAAGATGTATTAAAGTCCATATATGCATAAGTTAAGATGTATTAGGATAGATCTGAGACAAGAATAGAGAAAAGAATTAATATGCACAATTGGTGTCAAGCATCAGTATTTGTGTTTGTTAAGCCCTATATTGACTGATCTAGTATGTTGACCGAGTGTCAGTAGTGATCGAGTCACTATTCTGACCATGGAAAGAGTTAACTGAGCTATTTATTCAAAGGCTAAGACAACTATTACACTGGTGAGATAAATTTTTCCATTAGTACACTTAGTGAAAAACATTGATAGAGATCATTGGTACAAGAACTATCAGTGGAATACAAGCATTACTGACAGACAGCAAGAATACCTGATAGAACAAAAAGGTCATGAGAAAATGCTAAGTATGAAATTGACCAATGAACACTGACAAGTGTTGCATTGACGAAGTGAACAGGACATCACCAACGGGTCAATAACACAACATGAAAATCATCACCGATGATACAAGTTTTGAGAACAAAACTGATGGAGGAGAAAAAGCATACCCGATGAACAGTTCAAGAAAGGAACACTGATGGAAAAGAAAACTAATCGTCAGAACCGACAGTCAGTTAGAGAACCTGCAAAAAGTGGATCTGAGTTTTACACGTCAGATAAAGCATTGTAATTCTATTTATAGAATTTTAATTTGTTTTAAATCATAACTTGAGGGTCAAGAAAGCTTTATCTAAATGTTTTAAAGCATCCCAATGGATCAAAAACATATCTAACTAAAGACAAAGGTCAAGTTGTAAACCTTGGATCTAGAGTTAACATGTGAAATCGTGAATCAAGAATTAAGCTAAAATCTAGTATAAATAGATGTTTAACCAATTGTAAATCATGAATTCATTATTATTGATAGCCATGAAGAGCATCTAAGGAGAACAAGGCAGAATTCATGCAAATTTTAGAAATAGATCACATCAGTTATCAAGAACACACAGAGCCTACCGACATGCTAGACAAAGGTATCATTCAATCATGGAAAGATGATTACTCATACATAGGAAGCTTTATTGGATATGTTATCAGAAATTGGATATTACATACATCATCAGATCAAAGACTTATGTAGTTGCATTCTAACAAGTGCATCACATCTAAAAAATTTTTGTAGAAGGTGGACTTAACTATTCTTTACAAATCTCTTAACAGAGTGCACACTTAACAGTGTTGCTAAAGCTTCAAACAAAGTAGATCTGAATAGGTCTCCAATGTAATACTCCTAACAGGGCAGGTCATTAGAAGTGACCAAAAGTAAGCCTTAACCGGCCCCTTCTTATATTTAGATAGTGAAGTCTTGTGGGTAACAATCCCCACCGCAGTTTTTACTTCCTAACTGGAGTTTTCTGCGATATCATATCTTGTGTCATGTGTTATCTATTTTCATGAATGTTTCTTTAATGGTTATATATTAAAGAACTTATGATATGATCGCATATACATAAAGAAAGATAAACAGTTAGACAACATAATTTACAAATTGATAAATTAAGGGTTAATGGGCTAACCAAGAAAAGTTTTATAGGTACTGATTCACCCCTCCCCTCTCAGTACATCATTCCAATATAATTCCAATAATTTGTATCAGAGTCAAGTCTCTTTCTTGAAAAGCTTAAAAACTTAAGAGAAAAGATAAGAGCAATCGAAAAGTATAGACTGAACATGACTATTGAGAATGAGCAGGTACAAATGCAGATAAACTATGAGCAGTATAAAGAGGCAAGAATCAAGTTAAGAAAACTTCTTGATGAAAGAAAGATTATGGAAACCAGGCTGGATGAGAAACACTACAAAGAATTAGAAATACAAGATTACTTTGATACAATAGAATCATCAACAAGAAAAGCTTCAGACGCATCAGTAGAAGAAATCACAAGTCTACAAGAGGTCAATCTACATCTGACAGATCAAATCAAGATGCTACAAATCAGTCAAGAAACTCAAATGGTGAAAATGATTGATGTTATGAATGATGCAAGAAAAGATGAAAATGAAAGAACACTAGCCATTGATGATAGGAGGAAAATAACAGAGAAGCTACAAGAGAAAGAATCAAAGATTCAAAGACCAACTGAGCATCACCATGAGGTTACCAACCAGATTATTCTTATGATTCAAGAAGAAAATAGACTAAATACAGAACTCATTAAAAGAAAATAGATCATCGTTGAGATAAGAGAAGAGAATGAAAAATTGAAGCATGAAATCAAAGTCCAGATTCAACACAATAAATTGATCAAAAAGACTGAAGATAGAAACAAAAGGATGGATGATTTTCTTGATGGGAAGAGAAGAGTCAACAAGTACACAAGATTAGGGTACAATGAGAATGGTGATTCTTCTAATCAACCAGATCAAAGGAATGCTTTCACAACCCCAAGATCCAAGGAGCTGTCATGCAATCACTGTTGAAAACTAGGCCACACCTCAAACATTTGCAGAAGAAGAATGAAAGGTATTTCTCAAGCATAATCTACTTTCATTGGTAATTGTTATAAATGTTAAAAGAAAGGACACAAGGCATATGAATGCAGATCCAAAGTGAAAAATACAAAGAGAAAAGCCTACATGGACAAGTACTGTCCTACCTACAAGATGAATGGGCATACACATAAAGAGTGCTAGAAAAAGAACAACAAGGCCTGAACACCAAAAGAAACTGATAACAACCATAAACCAACAAGATTAGGTAACTCATATGTTTGGGACTATAACACATGGGTAAATTGCACAACATGTGGAAGGTACACTCATATTGCTGCCAACTATATGAGGAAGTGGACCAGAAGGTCAAGAGGTTGGACCAATCCAGGTATGACATGTTTGCATTGTCATAAGGTTGGACATGTGATAAAAGATTGCAAAGACCGACTGAAAGACACAAGTACACATACCAATGGAAATACCATTGATGACGTCAAGAGAATGGGAAACAAGATGTGGGTAAAATCCACAAACACTGAAGGTGCTGGAATAAGCAATGCAAATGGTGACACCTCATCCAATGGATCCGGTGACATCACTACATCAAACTAGATTGCACAAGTAACTTTGGAACTGCATTATGACAAGTTACATTATACATTGGTTCCATTACACATAGTTCATATTGTAATATTAGCATGAATAAAGATGCAATATATTGTTATTTGCTAAATTATTGAAAAGCAACCATCGTTTATTGAGCAAAATTTGCATCGGTGAACAGACACAGAAAAAATCAGCACTACTTACCAGAATGTATTAGTCATTACAAAAATGCCAAGTTACTAAGTGTAAACCAATGGACATCAGTGAACCTTGAGTCAACAAAAGATGTCTTCGCAAACTTTATCGATAATCATCGGTGATGTCACCAAAGCTACTAGCTACCCTGATGCTTTACACAGACACCAAAGATGTTATGAATGCCTCTACCGATGAAATTTGTCTTTATATACTGACGAGTTGGTGAGCATTAATAACAATTTAGGGTACAAAAAGGTTATAAAAGCCTGACGGGTAAACTCATTTTCGCACCTGTAATTTTCATGCAGAACAGAGAAGAGTAGAGCGATTTCAAAGAAATTTGGAGAGTGACCCAAAAAGAATCAATTTGAGACAAATAATTCACATTCACAGGCAATCACAGAGAATTTGTAAGTAATCACATTCACCGATCATGTTGTTTTATTTGCAAAAATCCCTAAAATTCTGCAAACATGGTGGCATCAACTTCTAGAGTTGAGAAGATTAAGAAATATAAGAAGAAATATTTCAAGCTTGTTAGTAGAGGCTCGTTTGCTGAACCCAAATACAAGATACACCCTGAAATAGCTTCACAACCTGATGATTCCAGAGCATTCTCCAGAATCCCACATAGGGTTTTACTGGTAGAGGACGTAAGGTCCTATATTCACTGCAAGATCTCAGAAATAGGAGATCTAGACCTAGATAATGCCTATAGGGAACTGTGATGAAGATGGAAAGCTCAAAGAAGAGCACAAACATTTGGAAGTAAAGGGACTCACGAATGCACTACATTTTCCCAGAGTCTTCAAAAAAGAATGGATAAAGATTGTTCTTAGCAGAGTTCACAACAAGAATTTATGGCTAAATAAGCCAAAACCAATAACTAAGGATGTTATTCATGTGGTTATAGGTTATCCTACAACTGATAAACCACAATCTCACAAGCACCCATCCTTGGCAAAAGTGAAAAAACTGACTGGTGCTAAATTAGATAAAAGAGCACTAAAGGTCAACACCATTACTAACGTAGAGCTAAAGTTTGGAGCATGTGTTGTTGGATATAAAATATTCCATGCAATCAAAATGAATAGAATATCAAGTACTTCTATGAGCATAGCATACAAGATCATCAAATAGGGAAAGAAGATGGATCTTACAGAGATCCTGTTACATCAACTGGAGGAGAACATGTGCACAATAAGATCTTCAAGGACAAACACTTGTAAGTTTGGTTCCCTCATAATGTGCATATTCTTTTACTTTGAAGATTACTTTCCTTCCATCAGAAAAGTTGTATGGGACACAAGTAGACCCATAACCATTCAGATAGGTGAATTCATAGAATCACAAGGAACAAATTTTGATAATGTTATGAATGAGTATTTCAAAACCATTTAGGAAATGTTGCAAGCCAGAACAAGAATTCCTGAAAATCTGATAGAAGAACATAGAGAGAACATATGTTTCATGGTGGATATTGATTTAACGTACATCTAAGCAGTAGTACCTAGGAAATCATGGTTCTCAAAGTTAGAATATGAAATTAAAGCAGGACTAGCCAATGAGTGCATTGAGGCACTACTAAATGAACCAATGGACAACAAACAACTAAGATTTGGCACCTATGAAGAGGCCAAACAAAAGATTAAGACAAATCTTGTTATTAAGAAATTTGTAAAATAGTCAGGCAGAGTGGTGAAAAATCTAAAAAAGAACCCGAATATATCTTCTGAAGATGAATTAGAAAAGGAAGGAGAAGAGGAACAAGAGGGTAAGGAGGAACTCACCGAGGAACAACTACCCATTGGTGATACAGTAGAGAAAAATGAATCAAAGGAAGAGTAGTCTAATTCACCACCTCCTCTTCCACCTAAGAAGTCAAGAACAAGGAGTCAGACAGCAAAGGATGTAACTCCTTCTCCCATGGTAAAAGGAAAGGTGTATAAAAGGAAACCTAAAACATCAAAGGCAAAACAACCAATTAGGAAACCTATCAAAAGGAGGAAATTTGTTCATACAAATGAGGATTTAGAGGACTCAGCTAGGGATGAGCCTAACACTGCAATCAAACAAGAAAAGGAAACAATGAAGGAAACATCAACTACTGAAAACATTGATGAAATATGTAAGTACATTTATGGAGCATCATCTATTGGATATCCTAAGATTAGGAAATGGGTGAGATGGGATTCAGTAGAACAAAATAAAATTGAAGATGCAATTATTGCTAAAATGTGTAGACACTATTATGTCCCACTTGAGTTCACTACACGTGATGTACCTCAAGAACTGTTGATTAGACTATCTTCTAGGTTCACATTTGCACTACATGAGGAGAAAAGGATAAGAGAAAGAGTATGTGTTTCACTTATTCCTCTTGAATGAAAAAGGGAAGAAATAAATAAAAAATGGAGAAATATGAGAAAAAATTCTTACCCAAAATGAGAACCTACAAATTTATAGAAGAGAAGTTCATAGAGATAGAGAAAGAAGCTCATGATAAATAGAGCAAGATACTCAATCCTGCTAAGGAGAGCAGTTATGAGAAGGAAACTATCGCTCAAATAGATAACTCAACAACTGAGTTAGATAGTGAAGAAGTTCAAATAACTGGCCAGAAATAGGTTGATATTATAGATGAAGAATGGCCTAAAGATAGTGAGGAAAATGAAGTACCAGCAAGTCCCATTCACATCAGTTTAGAGGATGAAGAAGTTACCAAAGAAGAGTTAACGATAAAAGGTAACTTAGATGATGATATAAATGATGAATCATGGTAAGACAACATTGTCAATACCACTATAGGACAAGACCCTTCAGTAGAAGTACAAAATCATGAAGACATAAATATTGCAAAGGGTAATACCAATGGTCATGATAGAGCTATTGACACTACAAAAGTCAATACATCGACAAAGATGAATATATTAATAGATGTTATTGATATTCAATCAAGTCAGGATAAATCATCTAAGAAAGATGATGATATACCCAAGGATATGGGTACTCAAGAAAACAAAGATCCATCCAACACTCAAAAGGATACAGATACAGAAATGAAGGATGCAATTGACAATCAACAAGAAGTGTCGAATGATCAAAACAAAGATGCAGATAAAAAAACTAAGGATACATTGAGAAATGTTGAAGAAAAAGATAAAAGTGAAGGAGTCAAGCAAGATGAAGGCGCAAAACTCAAAGAAGATATATCTATTGATACACCTAAGGAAAATGAGGAGACATCTTCACCAAACAAGCTAGTGGAATCAGAACATATACAAAAGGATGCTTCATCATCTCGACCCTCACCTACCAAATCCACCCAATCTCAAGCTTTAGAAATGGTAGTGCATCAATCTGGCACCCAGCCAAAAAAGAAGAAGAAGAAAGTAATGAAGAAAGACATCTTGGCTGTTAGATTGGATGAAGTAATAGAAGTCCCAAACTGGAATATCACTACTTTAGATAGTGATAAACTTCAAGAGTTTGGAGTGCTATGTCAAAGGAAAGCCATTAAGAAGAAAATGATACAGGAACATAGGGAAACAATGGCACTTGACAAGGAAAGAGACATACTATAACAACTTGTTTTTAAGGTGAAACTTGAAAAAAATGCTATAGTTAAGGAAGAAGTAGTTGTTCTCACCGATGCAATCACAGACCATAATATAGATGTAGAACAAGCTATGGAAGATCAAGCAGAGAAGAAGTATCAATACAAGTTAATTGATAAAATTAGCCAAGAAGTGGCACTGAACAAGGTAAAGCTCTCTGAACTAACTGATCAACTAGAGCCAATAATTGCTGAGGCAATTACCTTAGTTCAAAATATGTGCACTCTTGAAAAGTTTACAAAGGAAAATAGTGACAAGTTAGTAGAGATAGATTCTGATGTCACAGCGAGTGCACAAAGCCTAACCTCAAACACAAATAGTATCAAGGCGCATGATGACAAGGTCATTAAGCCTAAGAGGCTAAGGAAAGAAATATGGGATGCTGAAACACAACTAAGAGGTGAGATTACAGAGCTATAGGCACACATATTGCCTAATCTTACTATTCTACAATAGCATATTTCTGAAGCAAGAAACCTTATTGCAACCCCTGAGATGTCTGTAGTAGACAACATCTATGATATACATGTAAGGATATCACTTGAGAAAATGGCTCTAGAAATGTTGAAGGAAAAATGGGAAAAGATGATGGAGGAGATCAAGTCCTCACATTCCCACCTTTTTGACAAGATGTAAGTACCTTTGCCTGTATTATCAAAAAAAGAGGAATAGAAAGGAAATGTATATTGTATGTACAGGAGGAACAGATATGTAAAAGATAGCTATGTACAATATATCAAAAAAATAGGGAAAAGAAAAGTACATAAGGATATGTATATATACTTACACTTATCATCATATACATAGGGGGAGTCATTCAAATGACTAAGAAAGGAGTATACATAGGTGTACATAATAATACATTTAGTATGTTGCACATATCATGTTTTTGATACTAATGTCAAAGGGGGAGATTGATGACATTAATTTTCCATTAGTACACTTAGTGAAAAACATTGACAGAGATCATCAGTACAAGCACTACCAGAAGACTACAAGCATTACCAGCAGACAGCGAGAATACCCAAAAGAACAAAAAGGTCACAAGAAAATGCTAAGTATGAAATTGACCGATGAACACTGACAAGTGTTGCACTGATGAAGTGAATAGGACATCACCGACAATACAAGTTTTGAGAACAAAATCGATGGAGCAGAAAAAGAATACCTGATAGACAATTCAAGAAAGGAACACTGACGGCAAATAAAACCGACCGTCAGACCCGACAGTCAATTAGAGAACCCACAAAAAGTGGATCTGAGTTTTACACGTCAAATAAAGCATTGTAATTCTATTTATATAATTTTAATTTGTTTTAAATAATAACTTGAAGGTCAAGCAAGATTTATGTAAATTTTTTAAAGCATCCTAATAGATCAAAAATATATCTAACTAAAGATCAAGGTCAAGTTGTAAACCTTAGATCTAGAGTTAACTTGCAAAAGTGTGAATCAATAATTAAGCTAAAATCTAAAATAAATAGATGTTCAATCAATTGTGAATCGTGAATTCATTATTGTTGATAGCCATGAAGATCATCTAAGGAGAAGAAGGAAGAATTCATGCAAAGTTAAAAAATAGATTACATCAGTTATCAAGAACACACATAGGCTACCGATGTGTAGACAAAGGTATTATTCAATCATGGAAAGATGATTACTCATACATAGGAAGCTTTATTGGATTTGTTATCAGCAATTAGAGATTGCATACATCATCAAATCAAAGACTTACGTAGTTTCATTCTAACAAGTGCATCACATCTAAAATCCTTTTGTAGATGGTGGACTTAACCATTCTTTACAAATCTCTTAACAGAGTGCACACTTAACAGTGTTTCTAAAGCTTCAAACGAAGTAGATATTAACATGTCTCCACTATAATACTCCTAACAGGGTAGGTCATCAGAAGTGACCGATTGTAAGCCTTAAGCGACCCCTTCTTATCTACAAATAGTGAAGTCTTGTGGGTAATAATCCCCACCGCAATTTTTACTTCCTAACAAGAGTTTTCTGCGATATCATATCTTGTGTCATGTGTTATCTATTTTCATGAATATTTCTAGAATGGTTACATATTAAATAACTTATTATATGATCACATATACATAAAGAAAGATAAACAGTTAGATAAGATAATTTACAAACTGATAACTTAAGGGTTAATGGGCTAACCAAGAAAATTTTTAGAGGTACTGATTCACCCCTCCCCTCTCAATACATCATTCCAATGTAATTCCAACATACACACCTACCACTATAGGGAAAATTTAATGAAGACATAATTAGACTATTTGAGGGTATATAACAGATTTCACTGTTCATTTTTCATTTCAAAGTGATTAGAGTTTGTAAAGAGATTCATAGGCAATTCTAAGAGAAATTTGAGAAAAATTTGTGAAGATTCCATTGGGTATCATCAACAAGTGTTGTGAAAGGTTTTAGACCCACTATTTCCATGTTACCTAGAATTCATTTCACAAACCCTAATCTGATAAATGGCTGCCAGTTCATCTACGCTAATGAAGAGACAAGACAAGTAAATGAAGAATGTTCATTTAGTCAGGAGCGACACATGTGCATTGCCAAATTTCCATGTTGTACCTGAGACTACAGTCAAGGGAGATCTTTCAGAAGCCCTTTCATCAATCCGGTCAAAATTTCTTATGATCCATGATGTGAGATCATGCTACATGTGTAATATTATTTAAGTTAGAGATTTTGAGTTGAGGGAAGCCTATAATAAAATGTCTAACAATGGGAAATTGAAGGCGGAGCGTTAGCACATGGCTGACAACGGGTTAGTCTATGGCTTGGATTTCATGTGCGACTTCAAAATTGAATGGATCAAGATTGTTCTGACCAAAATTCATTATATGAGAATATGGTTAGAGAATGGACCAATGAAGATTACCAAGGATATCAGCCACCGAGTCATTGGTTACCCTATTGTACAAGGGAAAAGAACAATGCGTTGTCAGAGTAAAGAAGAGGTTGAGAAGAACACTTTAGCCGGGTGGAACGGGAGAGGAATGACAATTTCAACGATCACACATCCTAAATTTGACTTTGCAGTTAGAGTGATTGCTCACAAGTTTTAGCATTCAAGAAGACTGGATAGTGTTCCTTGTGTTGCAGTTGATCACACATGGAAGATAGTGAGAAAGGATCATAGATATGATTTTTCCAAGCTACAAATGACTCAACTTTCTGAGAACCTATCATCAATCAGGAAGGAAAAGAATTCTATGTGTAAGTTTGGATCCCTTTTTGTTTACATGTTCTTCTATGTACATAATATTTTTCCTACTATAAGAGATATAGTATGGAGGGAGGACTGACTAGTGACACAACACATTAATGATTTTATACAATAGATAGGAGATAATTTTGTTAATGTCATGGGAAACTAATTTGTTGAATTTAAGAAAAAGATGAGAATAAGGAGCAGAATCCCCGTTTAACTAGTAGAGAATCATTATGATGATGTTTTCTTTCTAGTTGTTACTGATTACACTTATGTACAAGCTATAGTATAGAGGGGTGCATGGTTGAGGCCATTACCTTATGAAGTGAATAGAGATGAGATATTTGCAACAATCACAACAATACTTGCAGTGGAAGTTGATAAAATGATAAGGTATTTGGGAAGTGTGAAGAAGAAAAATCAAATACAACCATGGGATTAAAGGTTGTAACCATGTAGAGGAAAAGAAAGAGAATAGTTAAAAACCATGAGAAGATTTTTGAAGAACAAGAAGAAGAAGATGATGCACCAATACAGATCACACAAGGCCAAGGAGAGGACAAATCTAGTGATTCAGAATAGAGTGAAGATGAATATTTGGAAGTGGATAAGAAGGGTAAAAAAGAGATTGTTTCTGAGTCAACTAAGAAGAGGAGTTAAAAGAAGAAACCTAATCCTCCTTCCATACCTAGACTGAGAACCAGGGCATCAGTAGCTACAATAACAACAAATCCACCAAATAAAATTTTACTAAAGAAAGATAAAGGGGACAGTTCATGGAAAAGGAAACAAGTACAAACTAAAGCTGAGCCACGAAAACCTAAGAGGAAGCCAAGAAGGAAATACATTTTGGGTAAAGATGATGAAGATGACAGATACAAAAGACATCAGAAATTTACAAGTTTCTAAACAAAAACATCATACAAATGTTGATGAGATTTGTCTTAACATAACGAGTTCAAGGGGTTTGTCAGGATTCAAGTTTGAATAGTTAAGTACCAAGGACAAGGAAAAGATAGAAGAGGCCACGATGGATATGTTAGAGTCATACAAGATGACACTATTAGAGATTGGAAATCTAGTCCCTGATGAATTATTCAAGAAGATAGATGAGAGATGAAAAGTTTCTCTTAATATTGAAAGGAAGATTAGAGAAGGGGCATTAGCCCAAATAATTCCTGAACTGACATAGAAACAAAGAACCAAATTCATGGAGCAACATAGGAATAGATTCATTCCTAAATTGAGAGTATATTATATACTAAGGAAGGATGTAGAAGGAGTTATACAACAGAGGCAAATAATATGGAAGATAATTTTTGGATTTTTAGTTGATAAGAGTGCAAGAACCGATGAAGGCCCATCAGAACAAGTTGAGCTTGATAATAAAGAAGATATTGATGAGCCAGATAATGTTGAGGAATAATTAGAGGAGAAGGTTGAGGATACACAAAAAAATGTTTTAACAATTGATGACTCAATCACATTTACTGGTGAGGATATACAAGGTTTGAATGCCGAGGAGAAGGGTGAGGATACAATCAATATTCTTGATTCCCCTATCGAGGAAAACTTTGAAGTTATTGAGGAAGAAGATAAGAGAAAAGAAGATCATGCATATAAGTCTACACCAGATATCTCCAGACATCGTAAAGAAGAAACAAATGAGACTAAGACTATAGAGACCAGGGAGAAACGGGAGCCTATAGATAAAGAAGCTACTCAAGCATTGATAAAGATACCATTTACTAAAACCAAGATCACTGATACACTTGAAAAGAAGGTAATTTTCACTTAGAAGGAGTTAGTCACAATTAGTGGTGACACTGGTACATTGCAGGTAGAGAAAAAGCTGAGTAGAAGCACACTAGAGAATAAGAAGAAGAAGTCACATAAGAAAAAGGATAAGTATCTGAGCATAGAGGTAACATTTGATGAAGTTATACTGATTCCAAAATGGGACACTGATAAATTATCTTATGAGAAAGTGAAAAATTCGTAGATTTTACTGAAAAGGAAGAGCAAGTAGGAGAAAAAGAAATGAGAACATCAACAGAAGAAAGTACTACATTACATAAAATATATATTTACTCATGCATTTGAGCTTCAATATTTAAATGAGAAAGCACCTATTATAGATCAATTGGTTCACATTGTTCAAAAGGTGAATAATGATGATATTGATGCAAATGAGAAGCTCATGCAATGGTCTGAGAGAAAGTTTTAGTCCAAATTTCTTGATAATGTTGCAAAAGAACTTAATGTAATATAGGTTGCACTTTCTATTTTGTAGGTAACCTAGAAGAAGTTGTAGAAAATGTTCTTTATTTTTATAAATAAATATGTGATGTTGAATTCTTTACAAAGGTGAAACAATAGCTTATTGAGAAGCAACAATCAAAATTGAAGTCAATGGGACATTCACTAAGCATGGATGCAAGTTTCGTATCTATTCACTTTAACATACTGACTCACGCCCAAGAGAGATTAGCCGAGCTTATGGCTAATGATGGTAGAATAAGGGATAAGTTGATTTCTATTCAGACTGTTGATACCTCATTTGGAGGTCATGCAGAGAGAGTTGTCATCTACAAATGAATTAGTACAGAGAGAGCCACCTCTGAATATTGTAGAGATTTTGATTGATCAAGTTGTCAAGCTAGAGATTACGTTATAGGTTTTGGAGTCTCTTAGTTCCATTTGGGCTATAGGATTAGAAATGATCCTACATATTCATAAACCATTTTTGGACAAGTATGGTCTGACCCCTACAACCACAACAGACAAGAGTAACAAAAACAAGGGGGAAATACAATACGATGTAATGTACTAGAGCAAATGCAGACAAGGGAAATAATAGAATTATTTGAGAAAAAAAGGTACAACCTATAGTTTTGATTTTTGGAGTTATGTACTTAAGATTATGGTGTATGTGTAGAGAATTATTTATGAAGACCGAGTCATAATATTAGGGGGAGTTTTTGGAGTTTTTCGTATACTTTACTATTTTTGTTAAGGGACTGAAGATTCATGACAAAAAAAAAATTCCACTAATGTCGAAGTGGGAGATTCTTGATCTTAAAGTTTTGTTGTCTATTAGTGTCACACACTTAGTCATAATCAAGGCAGGCTGGTCGGTCATCACCGTGACTGAGCCATCCCATTGAGGTTGAGCAATGTAATGACTTGTGTAAATATTATGTATTGATAGAGCAGTAGTCACTACCAAGAAAGTCTTTGTTTGTCAAGTGATCAGTAGTTGCCGAGCAGAATGATTGCCAGGTTTCATAGACAGTTAGTGTCGAGTGATAGTTTTGATCGAGCATCATAATTTACATATGTCGAGTGAAATAGTTTTGATATATGTGTTTTGAATGGCACAAAAACCTAGGTAAACCATTTTGGCTAACTTCTATGTATCATTTAAAGATTATTGAAGATATTTAATGTATTAATTGCATGTTATTTATGAGATCATGAATTCCTATACAATCAATGCAACCAATCAAATTTAGGGATGCTTAAGAGGAAAAAGTGATGAATATGGGTCATTGATATTCATTTGGATTTTTCATCAATGATCTATATATGGGATGATTCAAACTCTAAATATATGCATGTATGATGATGTAGATTTGAAGAGTAGAGATCGAGTGTATATGTATGTTTTCCATATCTGAAGAATAGACCAGACATAGTGACTTAGAAAATAAGTGAAGGATAGAAAAGATATATATCAGATTGTGAGATTAGTTAAGAGTTGGAAAGAGGAGATCTGTTATCAGTAGTTGGAGTGCAGAATGAAGGATCAGGTACTGATACATTCTAGCAAGTGAATCAGGGTAAATCTCTTAATAGAGTGGTCTTAAGAGCCTTTGTAAATCTCTTAACAGAGTGCTTACTTATTTGTAAGTTTAAATCATTTAAATAGGTAGATTGTAGAAGTCTATAAGCTCTTAAAAGGGCAGACCCCTTACAAGGTAGATTATCAGAAGTGATCAAACTTTGTAGCCCTAACAAGCACACTTTATTACTGCAGTTGTGAAAATTTATGGGTTTCATCCTCACCCTAGTTTTACCTTTCAAGGGTTTCCGTGTTACCAAATATTTGTGTTATGTGTTCACTATGCATGTGATTAGATGTTAGATCTATTATAACATTTTAGTTAATGTTTATGTTTACATGCTAAATCAGTTTGTTTTTGAAATGTAGAAGTTTTATAGATTTGATTCACCCCCCTTCTCATTATACTGCTTTCCCATATTAGACTTTCAACAATTGGTATCAGAGCATTTTTCTCTTTTTAGAAGTCTAAAAAATTTAGAGTTAAGATCTTTGAGATGGAGGTTTATAAGTTGGGAAAGGTCATTGAGACTCACAAGATTGATATCTAGTATGCACTGCAGCAACTTGAGACAACAAGAGAAGAAATGAGGAAATCCTTAAAGGCTAGGAAATAATTGGCAACTCAGCTGAATGACACTTCATACAAAGAAGAAGACATTGAAGGTCTTGTTGGAAATATGGATGGAGTAACTGAGAGGGGAGGGGTGAATCAGTTACCACAAAAATAAATCCACAAGTCCCTTAGATGTCTTAAATATATACTGCTGTTACTCGGTAGATTAACTTATTATTGT
>MU226578.1:593422-613699 GCA_018584345.1 Thuja plicata | reverse complement strand
GGTTTTTTCATGCTTTTCCCCCTTCCAAAATCTTGTCTCCTTGTTATTTTTTGGTGAATGCTCCTCGTTCTTTGTGCTAATTCATGGTAAATCTCCTATCTCCTGCTCATTGAATTAAACATTTCCTATTTCTCTCTGTATTTCTGTTATTTATTTTAACAGTTAGTTAGGAGTGATGCATGTGCACTACCAAATTTCCTTGTTGTACCTAACACTACGGTGAAGGGAGACGTTTCAGGAGCCCTGTGATTGATGACGACAAAAGTTCTTATGATCCATTATGTGAGATCATGCAACATGTGTAAGATCAGTGAAGTTGGAGATTTTGATTTGAGGGAAGCCTATAACAAACTATGTGAGAATGGGGCATTGAAGGATGACCATCAACACCTTTCCAAAAATGGGTTAGTCAGTGCCCTAGATTTCTCACGCAACTTGAAAATTGAATGGATCATGATAGTTCTGACCAGAATTCATGATATGAGCATATGGCTAGAGAATGGACTAGTGAAGATTACCAAGGCTATCATCCACCCAGTCACTGGTTACCCTATTGTGCAAGGGAAAATAATAATGCATTGTTAGAGTAAAGAAGAGGTCAAGAAGAACACTTTAGCTGAGTGGATCAAGAGAGTAATGGCAGTTTCAATTGTCAAATATCCTGAAATTGACTTTGCACTTAGAGTGATTGCTCACAAGTTTAATCATTCAAGTAGACTCGATAGTGTTACTTGCATTGCCTTTGATTAGGCATGGAAGATATTGAGAAAGGATTATACATATGATCTTTCCAAGCTACAGATGACTCAAATGTTTGAGAACCTATCGTCAATCAGGAAGGCAAAAAATTCTATGTGTAAGTTTGTATCCCTATTAGTTTGCATATTCTTCTATGTATAGAATACCTTTCCTACTATAGAAAATGTGCTATGGAGTCAATTCTGACCAGTGACACAACAGATTAATGATTTTATACAATAGATAGGAGATCATTTTGATAATGTCATGGGAAACTACTATGTTGAATTTAAGAAAAAGATGAGAATAATGCGTAGAATCCCAGTTTCACTTGTAGAGTTCAGCATTATGATGATGTTTTCTTTCTAGTTGATACTGATTACACCCATGTACAAGTTCTAGTACCAAGGGTTACATGGTTGAGGGAATTACCTTATGAAGTGAATATAAATGAGACATCTCCATGAATCATGACATTAAGAGGAAGTTGATAAAAATGCTACGGTATTTGGGAAGTATGAAGAAGAAAAATCAAAGATAACCATGGGATTGAAGGCTCCAACCACAAATCAGAAAAGAAAGAAAATAGTGAAAATCCTTGAGAAGATGTTTGGAGAACAAGAAGAAGAAGATTATGCACCAATATAGATCACACAAGGTCAAGGAAAGGACCAATCTAGTGATTCAGAAGAGAATGAAGATGAAGATGTGGAAGTGGATAAGATGGGTAAGAAAGTGAAGGATTTTGAGTCAACTAAGAAGATGATTTTAAAGAAAAAACCTATGCCTCTTGCAACATCTAGACCAAGAACCAGGGCATCAAAACCTACAATAATAGCTAAGCCATCAAATAAAATATTACTAAAGAAATCTAAAGAGGAGAGCTCAACAAAAGGGAAAGTAGTACAAACTGAAGCTTAGCCGAGGAAGCCAAGAAGGAAATACATATTGGGTAAAGATGATAAAGATGAAGAGATGACATATATAGAAGACATCAACAATTTAAAAGTTTCTACACACAAGCATCCTACAAATTTTGATGATATTTGTCATAACATAAGGAGTACGTAAGGTTTTTTAGGATTTAAGTTTGAACATTTAAGTACCGAGGAAAAGACAAAGATGGAAAATGGCCATGATGGATATGTTAGTGTCATAGAATATGACACCTTTAGAGATTGGGAATCTTGTCCCTGATGAAGTATTCAAGAAGATAGGTGGGAGATGGCAGTTTTCTCTTAAAATTGAAAGGAAGATTAGAGAAGGGGAATTAGCCCAAATAATGCTTGAACTGACATAGAAATAGAGAACCAGATTCTTGGAGAAACATAGGAATAGATGTATTCCTAAATTGAGAGTATATTCTATATAGGGGAAGGATGTAGAAGGATTTGTACAACAAAGCCAAAGAATATGGAAGATAATTTTTGGATTGTTAGTTGATAAGAGTGGAAGAAAAGATGAAGGCACATAAGAACAAGTTGACCTTGATAACAAAGAAGATATTGATGAGAGGAATAATGTTGAGGAATAAATAAAGGAGAAGGTTGAGGATACACAAATAGAAGATTTAGAAATTGATGAGTTAATCACAATTACTGGTGAAGATACACAAGGTTTGAATGCTGAGGAGCAAGGTGATGATACAATCAACATTCAAGATTCACCTACCGAGGCAAACTTTGAAGTTAGTGAGGAAGAAGATAAGAGAAAAAGAGATCAAGCAGATAATTCTGCAACAAATATCTCTGGACCTCATAAAGAAGAAACAAAGGAGACTAAGAGTATAGAGACTGAGGAGAAACAAGAGCCTATTGAGAAAGAGGCTATTCAAGCATTGATAAAGATACCACTTACTGAAACCAAGATTTTTATATACACCTGAACAACAAGTAATTTTCACTCAGAAGGAGTTAGTCACAATCAGTGGTGAAACCAATACATTGCAGGTAGAGTAGAAGCCGAGTAGTAGCACACCGGAGACTAAGACAAAGAAGTCACATAAGAAAAAGGATAAGTCTCTGAGCATAGAAGTAACACTTGATGAATTTATAATGATTCCAAAATGGGACACTGATAACTTATCTTATGAGAAAGTGCATATTTTCCAAAGTTTACTGAAAAGGAAGAGCAAGCAGGAGAAAATGAAAAGAGAACATCAACAGAAGCATGTATTAAATGACATAATATATATATTTGTTGATGCATTTGAGCTTCAAGATGTAAATGAGAAAGCACCTATTATAGATAAATTTTTTCATGTTTTTAAAAATGTGAACAATGATGATATTGATGCAAATGAGAAGCTCATGCAATGGTCTGAGAGAAATTTTGAGGCTAAAGTTCTTGAGAAAGTTGAAAAAGAATTGAATGTAAAACAGGTTGCACTTTGAGATTTGGTAAGTAACCTAGAAGAAGTTGTAGAAAATATTCTTTCTTTGTGTAAACAACTATGTGATGTTAAATTATTTACAAAGGAGAATAAACAACTTATTGAGAAGCTTCAATCAAACTTGAAGTCAATAGGACATTCACTGACCATGGATGCAAGTTCCATCTCTATTCACTTTAACAAGTTGACTCACACCCAAGGGAGATTAGCCGAGCTCATGGCTAATGATGGAATAATAAGGGCTAAGTTCATTTATATTTAGACTATGTTGATACCTTATTTAGAGGTCATGTAGAGGGAGTTGTCAACTGCAAAATTATTAGCACAGAGAGAGCCACCTCTTAATAATGCAGAGAGTTTGATTTATCTAGCTTCCAAGCTAGAGTTTAAGTTACAAATTTTAGAGTCTATTAGATCTAGTTCGGATAATGCATTAGCAATGATCCTAAAGATTAATAAACCATATTTGGATGAGTATTGATTTGTAATTAGTGTTTACAATAAAACTTGTAAATTAATTCAAATTATAGTTTTTCCCAATCCAGGTAGAATTGCGTGATTATGATTTTCAACCGTTGAAATTATAATTAAGGACAATTTTACAAAATTTAATAAACTTAACTAATTACTAAAATAAATTAATTAGAATAAGAATTTAAACTAAAATGAAATAGTGGAAAGAAATTAAGGAGAATGTGAGATAGGAGATAGAAGAAGAATAAGATAGAATATATAAGGATAAAATAGAGGTTGATAATGGAGTTTGTCCAATTAGGAATACGTCTTTAGGTCCGCTTCTCAATGCTGGGACCACTTTATTGATATCGCCAAGAAAAACTATGCTTTGTTAAAACACCCAAGCTTTCATAACCTACATACAATTTCCTCACAATCTCTCTCACTTTACAATTTTTGGTGTATAATAACACCTTGCAAATTTTCTTCTCACAAAATTTTTTTCCCTCCAAGAAATAATTCTCCAATCTCCAAAGTCTAAATTTTCCTCCCAGGGTAATTTTTTCATCTCGGGCTAATTGCCTTTACAAAGGAAAATAACCCCCTTTTATATAATTTTACATGCCAAAATTAGAGTTTAACCATAATATTTCCCATAATCCTCATATCTCCTATTTTAATCTCTTTTCCTAACTAAATCCATTGTACTATTGGATCACATTAATTTGAGCACATTTTATAGGTAATGAGGATAGGGGTTTAGGCTTCTACATAGTCGATACAATTGAAATAAAGCAAAAATCCACAAAATAGCATCCCAAAAATCTCGCGAGTATAGTTGGTTGGGAAATAAAATAGCATGTTTCTGGTTGTTTTTTCAAACCACACAACTAAATTTTTGTCCTTTAGTTTGTTTTGTCTTTTAGTGACTGGTTTATATTAAGTAAACACACTTAATATCCCATTGCTCACAGTTGGTGCATTGGTAGAAGTGGATCTTAGGAAGGATGAGGTTAAAGGTTAGAACCACTCAAACTATCATTTTGGAAATGCTAAGACAAATCTTTCCACTAAGTTCCACGTGGAAGCATGTCATTGGATGGTATAGGTACATGTGTCAACACTCGATTGTTCCAATTGTTACACCATGCCACATTGAATTTTTTCTGACTAGTACTACCATGTCACTGTGCCACATGTTAAATTTTGATTGGTCTATCTTCCATGTCACCTACCTTTCCACATCATGCTAACATCATCATTGGTCAACCTTTGACTGCACAATTTTGATTGGCCGTAACTTTTACATACGGACTCCATTTTAGAAACCGAATATAGTTTCAAAATCAAGATGATGATCACTACTGCTTGACATCATTTTTACTTGGATGTGAGATGATTATTTTTTTACCTTTTTGAATGCCTCATTCATCTTTTTGACTGAGCCTTTGACCACACAACTTCTGCATATGAGCTCCTTTTAATCCCATTCAAGTTGCATCAGGACTGTGTCGGAAACCACTTTCTGATGATGTTTCTTTTGTGAGATTTTTAACCTGTGAAATTTTTAGGTTCTCTGGATCTACCTAGATCATTCCTCCCCATTGAGAAGCTTTTGGACCTCCAAAAGGCCTGTTTATGTACAATTTGACCTAGGGCAATGTTGCCCCACTTGCCCAGTCTCATATGTTTGTCCTACTAGAATTCTGAACATATGACCCATCACAAACACAAAGACATATGAGATAGCATTGCTAATACAATCAATTATTTTCTCATTAGTATTCACTGTCACATTATTCATCCACATAGAAATAACTAGCAGAATAAAAAGCAACAGTATTGAATACACCAATGTGAAGGAAAATTTATCAACATTCTTGATCTCCTGAATATGAACATCTTTAGAAAATGATTCATCTAAACCCTCTGTTACCATCATTGGCTGAAGGCTTGAATCCACTTGCAGCTGATCCTCATGTTGTTACGTGTGCAACACCTTAGCATGATCAAAGATGATCTCATCTCCATGCCTAGAATCACTGGATATTACAGACATAAGGGTTAAAGCATTGCTTGTAGTGCCAATCATCTTCAAATGTCCTGTATTCATAATCGATCTATCACTCTTCATGTGATGAGCTTTAACCCTGAATTCAATTTCATCTTTAAACAAATGATACCTGTTATGTTCCCTGTAGAAAATGGATTTTCTATCATATAAATAAGGACTACCTAGAACCATCCCACATATGTCAAGCGGAATAACATCTAATACTACCTCATAAACAAACTTGGATGTGATAGAAAATCAGAGTTTACATTGTCTTGAAACATGTAGCCGAGCATTGTCATGCACCCAACCCAATAGATAGGGCCTAGGATTAGGAGTTGTTTTTAATCCCAATTTCTTAACAACTTGTTATGAGATTAAGTTCACTTGTGACCCACTATCTATTAGTGTGTCAATCTTAGTTTGTTTAGCAATAACCCTTATATGAAATAATTCATTCCTTTTACTTTCAATAGGGACTTCATTACATTTTAAAGAAGAAGTATGGGAACTAGCACCAACAACCGGAACAATACCTTTTATACCCATAATTGCTATCTTGGTTTCATCACCAGATTAAGAAATAAGATCTTGCATGATAGTTGTAGTCTTTCTCTTACCCTTTTGATCCTTGAACCACTTTGGCTTCTGATCAGGATGCAATTTCCAATATTTTGCATCTTTGTGGCCTTGCCTTTGGCAGTGTGAGAAATAAGGCTTCTCGTCCTATTTCTTTACAGTAGTTGTTCATTGTACTTTATCTTTCCCTTTCTTACTCCTTTTGTGCTTACTTGAGTCCATCAACAGATTATCATGGCCATTCCTTGAGCTTGTTTCCAAATGGATAGCTTGCACACTAACTTCATCAATGTTAGTTGGATTAAACATAAGTATTGTATGTTTCATATTCTCATGTAATCCACCTATATACTTCAACAAAGTTTCTTGTATATACAATGAAATACCCAAAATTAAATCCCAATTCCTAAACTCCTGTGTATACTCTTACACACTTTGTCCTTTTTCTTGCCTTAGTGATTGTCAATTCATTATTGTTTTTTCAATATGCCCTAATAGATAGAATTGTTTCTTTAATGCAGCTATAAACTCATACCAAGAAGAAATAATTTTACCATAATGGCTTAGATCTTCCTGAGTTTTACTCTCCCACCAAATTAAGGTTGTGCCTCCTAGGTGAAGAGTGGTCAATTGGATATTTGAAGCATCATCAGTGAGCTTTTGAACCCTATAATATACTTGAACTTGTTTTATCCAATTGTCAAGGTTTTATGCATCCAATTCTCCATTATAAATTGGAAAATAAAATTTAACATTAAGTTTTAACAAAGGTGATTTACTTTGTACAGGTTGTTTCTTTTTAGAAGAAGAAGAAGAAGAGGATGGGGATGGAGGTTTAGGAGGGTCATGAACACCTCCTACTCCTTTACCTTTGCCTCCTTTCGATGATAATTTATCTTCCTCCTTCTTTCTAGCCTTCTCTTCCTTTTTCCTTTGTCTTTCTAGCCTCTCTTGGAAAAGAATTTCCACCATTGCCTTCATTTCCAGGAAATCACTCTGGAATGTTTTCTCATCGAACTCTAGATGGTTTTGTTCAGATTCCATTTTTGTTCCTGGAAAATTCCTTCACTTTCCAATCTCTGGATTGAACTCAGTAAGTGCACCTTCTCCTTGCTTCAATTTCAACCTGGTTAGCATTCACTCTGTAATTTCCTACAAAATGGGCTCTGATACCACTTGATTTTTAATTAGTGTTTACAAACAAACTTGTAAATTAATTCAAATTATAGTTTTTTATGATCTGGGAAGAATTGTGTGATTATGCTTTTCAACCGTTGAAATTACAGTTAAGGACACTTTTACAAAATTTAATAAACTTAACTAATTACTAAAATAAAGTAATTAGAATAAGAATTTAAATTAAAATGAAATAGTGAAAATAAATTAAGGAGAATGTGAGATAGGAGATAGAAGAAGAATAAGACAAAAGATAGAAGGATAAAACATAGGTTGATAACGGAGTTCGTCTAATTAGGACTACGTCTCTGGGTCTGCTTCTCAATGCTGGGACCACTTTATTGATATCACCAAGAAAAACTATGCTTTTTTACAACACCCAAGCTTTCAGAACTTGCATACAATTTAGATGATTTTTTTTTACCTTTTTGAATGCCTCATTCACCTTTTTGACCGAGCCTTTGACCACACATAACTTTTGCATAAGAACTCCTTTTGAGCCCATTCAAGTTGTGTCAGGACTGTGTTGGTGACCACTTTCTGATAATGTTTCTTTTGTGAGATTTTGAGACTGGGAAATTTTTAGGTTCTTTGGATCCACCTGGATCAAGTATGGGCTCACCCCTACAACCCTAGCAAACAAGAGTGACAAAAACAAAGGTGAAATACAAAAATATGTAATCTAATGGAACAAGTACAAAAAGGGAAATAATAGAATGATTTGAGTAGAAAAGGTATAACCTACTATTTTGATTTTTGGAGTTATGTAGTCAAGATTATGGTGTATATGTAGAGAATTCTTTATGAAGACCGGGTCATAATATTAGGGGGAGTTTTTGGAGTTTTTGTTATACTTGAGTAATATTATTTTTAAGGGACTGAAGAGTCATAACAAAGTGTTCTTTCCACTACTGTCAAAGGGGGAGATTGTTGATCTCCAAGTGTTATTGTCTATTATTGTCACACACTTAGTCATAATCAAGGAAGGTTCGTCGATCATCACTGCGACTGAGCCATCCCATTAAGGTCAAGCAATGTAATGACTTGTGTAAATATATTTATTGAATGAGTATTAGTTATTGTTGATAAATTTAGTGGTTGTCAGGTACTTAGTAGTTGCTGAGCATAATTATTTTTGAGTTGCATAGACAGTCAGTGTCGAGTGACAGTTTGGACTGAGCATCAGAATTTACATATGCTAAGTGAAATAGTTTTGATATATACCTAGGTAAACCATTTTAGCTGACTTCTATGTATTATTTAAAGATTTTTGAAGATATTTAATTCATTAATTACGTTTTATTTCTGAGAACATGAACTCCTTTGCAAGGAATGCAACCAATCAAAATTAGGGATGCTTAAGCAGAAAAAGTGACGAATCTAGATTGTTGATCTTGATCTGGATGTTTCATTAATGATCTATATATAAGATGCTTCAAAACATAAATCTATGCATGTGTGATGATGTGGATATGAAGAGAAGAGATTGGGTGTGTATGTATGTTTTTCATATCTGAAGCATAGACCAGATAGAGCGACCGAGCAAAGTAGTGAAGGACAAAAAAGAGATATATCAGATTGTGAGATAGTTAAGAGTTGGAAAGAGGAGATCTAATATCAACAGTTGGAGTGCAGATCGAAGGATTATGTAGTGATACATTATAGCAAGTGAATCAGTGTAGATCTCTGAATAGAGTGGTACTAACATGCCTTTATAAATCTCTTAAAAATTTTCTTTATTAGTTGTAAGTTTAAGTCCTTTAACAAGGTATATTTTATAAGTCTGTAAGCTCTTAATAAGGTAGACCCGGGTAGACCCCTCATAGGTAGATCATTAGAAGTGATCAAACTTTGTATCCCTAATAGGTACACTTTATTACTATAGTAATGAATATTTGTGTGTTTCATCCCCACCCCAGTCTCACCTTTCAAGGGTTTCTGGGTTACCAAATATTTGTTTTGTGTGTTCATTATGGATGTGATTAGATGTTATATCTATTACAACATATCAAATTAATGTTTATGTTCTCATGTTGAATCAGTTTTTTTAGAACTATAAATTTTTTATAAATTTGATTCACCCCCTTGTCATTATACTACTTTCCCATATTAGACTTCCAACAATTGGTATTAAAGCATTTTTCTCTTAGTAGAAGTCTAACCACTTGAGAGTTAAGATATTGGAGATAGAGGTTTATAAGTTTGGAAAGGTCATTTAGAATCACAAGATTGATATCAAGTTGGCACTATAGCATCTTGAGACAACAAGAGAAGAATTGAGAAAATCCTTAAAGGCTAAGCAATAATTGGCAACTCAGCTGAATGACACTTCATACAAAGAAGAAGACACTAAAGGTCTATTTGAAAATGGAGATTCCAAATAATGTAATGCAACAATTGCAGATCTATTGGAGAAGAAAAAAAAACTGAAAGAATGAATCAAAATTCTAAAGATAGAACAGGAAAATCAATTAATAACACTATGTGAGGTGATTGATCAGAAGAAGAAAGGTGAGGAAGACAAGACAAAGATAGAAGAAGATAATAAATAGATTGCTACTAGACTTGATGAAAGGACAAGTGATGTGCCCAAGTTCACAAAAAATAAGTTGGGTATGGTCAACCAATAGTTATTTGCAAATCGAGAGGTTAACAAAAAAGAAATTGAAATTACATATCTAAGATCAAAGAACAATAAAATGAAAAATGGGTTGACATCTAAAAGAGAACTCATTGAGAGGATAAACAAACCTAATGAATCCTTTAGATACTTTGAGGAACTAATAAGATCACCAAGAAGGACCAATGATACCTCTGGACTAGACCATACCGAGCACCTATCATCCACTGAAGAAGGAGAATCATCAAAGAGTGGATAACAAGCAAATGCAAATCCGAAGAACAACAAATCTACATGTCATCATTGTGGGAAACCTGGTCATAGAGAAAACATTTGTAGAAGAAAGAATGGTAAGTTCAATCCTAATACTAAATTTAATGGACATTGCTTTAACTATAAGAAGCATGGACATCAGGCACATGAATGTTGGTCAAAGACTAGCAATTCACCTACTTCACCTAGATTTAAGGGACATTTTTACGATTGCTAGAAGTGTGGCCAGAGAACTCAAGGTTGCAGATCCAATGCAAAATCCAAATGGACATCCAAGGAATAAGGCAATGCACCGAGGAAAGGTAGAACATTCAATTGGGATTACAATACAAGGCATAGTTGTCAGTATTGTGGTGAATATGGTCATATTGAAGAAAATTGTTTAATGACAGACTTTAGAGGTCAATTCAAGAGTTGGATGAATGGAAATTTAGTCTATTATAGTTGTCACAAGATCGGTCATAGTAAGGGAGACTGCAAGACTAGAGCCCCAAAAACTACTGTTGAGAAGCTAAAGAAACAAATGAATCTGACATGGAGAAAGAAAGAAGACGCAAGCAATAGTGGACATAGTGAAGTAGAGATCACCCAATCTAATGGATTAGGTTATCACACTAAATCCAATTAAGCAAAGAAGGTATGTAAGGATGTATTTTCTCTAATGTTATATTTTACACCACTTCCTAATATAAGACGTATTAAATTCTGTATCTACATAATTTAAGATACATTAGGAAAGATCTGAGACAAGAACTGAGAAAATAATTAATATGCATAATTGATTCCTAGCATCAATATTAGTGTGTGTCGAACCCCCATATCAATCGAGCTGATATGTTGACCGAGTGTCAGTAGTGACTGAGTGATAGAAAGAGTTAACCAGGCTATTTATTCAAAGACTGAGATAGACGTTACAGACCTCCTACTATATGGAAAATTTATTTAAGACCTAATTAGACCATTTGAGGGTATATAATGGATTTCACTATTTATTTTTCATTTTAAAAAAAATTATTACATTTTTTAGAGAGATTCAGAGGTGATTCAAAGAGTAATCTGAGAAAAATTTGTGAATATTCCAATGTATATTGTCAGAAATTCTTGTGAAAGGTTGAGACCCATTGTTGCCGAGTTACCCACAATTTATTTCATGAACCCTAATCTGAGATATGCCCACCAGTTCATCTTCTAGAGTGAAGAGACAAGACAAGGAAATGAATAATGTTTAGTTAGTCAGGAGTGACACATGTGTGCCACCCAATTTTTGTGTTGTACCTGATACTACAGTGAAGGGAGATCTTTCAGGAGCCCTGTCATCAATCCTACCAAAAGTTCTTATAATCCATGATGTGAGATCATGCTACATGTTTATCAGTGAAGTTGGAGATTTTGAGTTGAGGGAAGCCTATAAACAATTATGTGAGATTGGGGCATTGAAGGCTGAGAAACAACACATTTCCAAAAAAGGGTTAGTTTGTGCCCTAGATTTCCCGTGCGACTTCAAATTTGAATGGATCACAATTTTTCAGAGAAAAAATCATGATATGAGCATATGGGTAGAGAATGGACCAGTAAATATTACCAAGTATATCATCCACCGAGTTACTAGTTAGCCTATTTTGTAAGGGAAAAGAAAAATGCATTTTTAGAGTAAAGAAGAGGTTGAGAAGAACACTTTAGCCGAGTGGAACAAGAGAGAAATGATAATTTCAATGATCACAGATCCTCAAATTGACTTTGTAGTTAGAGTGATTTCTCACAAGTTTTATCAGTCAAGTAGACTAGATAGTGTTCCTTGTGTTTTTGTTGATTAGACATGGAATATATTGAGAAAGGATCATACATATTATCTTGTTGATCTACAGATGAATCAACATCCCAAGAACCTATCATCAATCAGGAAGGGAAAGAATTCTATTTTAAAGTTTGGATCCCTGTTAGTTTGTATATTCTTCTATGTACATAATACTTTTCCTATTATAGGAGATGTAGTATAGAGTCAGGACCGACCAGTGACACAAAAGATTAATGAGTTTATACAAAAAATAGGACCAATCTAGTGATTAAGAAGAAGAAGAAGAATATGATGCACCAATAAAGATCACACAAGGTCAAGGTGAGGACCAATCTAGTGATTTAGAAGAGAGTGAAGATGAAGATGTGGAAGTGGATAAGAAGGGTAAGGAAGAAATGGTTTATGAGTCAACTAAGAAAAGGAGTTCAAAGAAGAAACCTACTCATCCTACCACATCTAGGTTGAGAACCAAGGAATTAGCAACTACAATAATAGTCGAGCTACCAAAGAAAATATTACTAAATAAAGCTGAGGGGAGAGCTCAAGGAAAAGGAAACAAGTACAAACTAAAGTTGAGCTGAGAAAACCTAAGACAAAGCTAAGGAGGAAATACATATTGGGTAAAGATGATTAAGATGAAGAGATGACAATTACAAAATAAATCAGTAATTTAAAAGTTTCTACACACAAACATCCTACAAATGTTGATGAGATTTTTATAACATAAGGATTTTAGTAGGTTTTTTAGGGTTCAAGTTTGAAGAGTTAAGTATCAAGGAAAAGGAAAAGATAGAAGAGGACATGATGGATATGTTAGAATCATACAAGATGACACCTTTAGAGATTGGGAATCTAGTCCCTGATGAATTATTCAAGAAGATAGATGAGAGATGGCAGTTTTCTCTTAAGACTGAAAGACAGATTAGAGAAGGGGCATTAGCCCAAATAATGCCTAAATTGACATAGAAACATGGAACCAAATTCATGGAGAAACATAGGAATGGATTCATTCCTAAATTGAGAATATATTCTATACTAAGAAAGGATGTAGAAAGAGTAGTACAACAGAGCGAAAGAATATGGAAGATAATTTTTGGATTCTTAGTTGATAAGAGTGCAAGCAAAGAGGAAGGCACATCAGAACAAGTTGAGCTTGATAAAAAAGAAGATATTGATGAGCCAGATGATGTTGAGGAAGAAATAAAGGAGAAGGTTGAGGATATACAAACAGATGATTTAGCAATTGATGACTCAATCACAATTACTGGTGAGGATACACAAGGTTTGAATGCCAAGGAGAAGGTTGAGGATACAATCAACATTCCATATTCTGCAATTGAGGAAAATTTTGAAGTTATTGAGGAAGAAGATAAGAGAAAAGAATATCAAGCAGATAAGTCTACAAAATATATCTCTGGTCCTCATAAAGAAGAAATAGAGGAGACTAAGACTATAGAGAATGAGGAGGAAAAAGAGCCTACAGAGAAAGAGGCTATTCAAGAATTGATAAATCTACCACTTACTAAAACAAATATTGTTGATACACCTAAACAATTGGTAATTTTTACTAATAAGGAGTTAGTGATAGTCAGTGGAGACACTAGTACATTGCAGGTAGAGCAGAAGCCACATAGGAGTAGACCAAAGACTAATAAGATGAAGTAAGATAAGAAAAATGATAAGTCTTTGAGCACATAGGTAACACTTGATGAAGTTTTAGTTATTCCAAAATGGGACACTAATAACTTATCTTATGAGAAAGTGCATATTTTGTAAATTTTACTAAAAAAGGAAAAGCAAGAAGGAGAAAATGAAAAGAGAACATCAATAGTAGAAGGAATTACATGACGTAAAAGATATATTTATTGATGCATTTGAGATTCAAGATGTAAATGAGAAAGAACATGTTATAGATCAATCTGTTAATATTGTTCAAAAGGTGAATAATGATGATATTGATGTAAATGAGAAGCTCATGCAATGGTCTAAGAGAAATTTTGGCGCCAAAGTTCTTGAGAAAGTTGGAAAATAATTAAATTTAAAATGGGTTTGCACTTTCTGATTTGGTAAGTAACCTAGAAGAAGTTATTGAAAATTTTCTTTCTTTGTATAAAAAACTATGTGATATCAAATTTTTTACAAAGGAGAATCAACAACTTATTGAGAGACTACAACTTATTGAGATATTAGCCGAACTCATGGATAACAATTGTAGAATAAGGGCTATATTGATTTCTATTCAGACTATGTTGATACCTCATTTGGAGGTCATGCAGAGAGAGTTGTCATCTACAAAAGGATTAGCACAGAGAGAGTCACCTCTAAATATTGCAGAGATTTTGATTGATCTAGTTGTCAACCTAGAGATTAAGTTACAAGTTTTGGAGTCTGTTAGATCCAGTTGGGATAATACATTAGCAATGATCCTAGATATTCATAAAACATTTTTTGACAAGTATGGTATGATCCCTACAACCCTAGCAGACAAGAGTGACAAAAACAAGGGGGAAATACAATAAGATGTAATCTAATGGAACAAATGAAGACAAGCAAAATAATAGAATGATTTGTGTAGAAAAGGTATAACCTATAGTTTTTATTTTTGGAGTTATGTACTCAAGATTATGGTGTATATGTAGAGAATTATTTATGAAGAGTGAGTCATAATCATAGGGGGAGTTTTTGGAATTTTTTGTATACTTGAGTACTATTTTTGTTAAGGGACTGAAGAGTCATGACAAAGTGTTGTTGCCACTAATATCAAAGGGGGAGATTATTGGTCTCAAATTTTTGTTGTCTATTAGTGTCACACACTTGCATAAATATTATGTATTGACCGAGTAGTAGTCACTGTCGAGCAAGTAAGTGTTCGTCGAGTCTGAGTTGCATAGACGGTCAGTGTCGAGTGACCATTTTGACCAAGCATCAAAATTTACATATGTTGAGTGAAACAATTTTGATATATTTTTTTTGAATAGAAAAAACACCCAGGTAAACCATTTTGGCTGAATTCTATGTATCTTTTAAAGATTGTTGAAGATATTTAATGCATTAAGTACACGTTATTTCTGAGATCATGAATCCCTATCAACCAATGCAACCAAATAAAAATTAGGGATGCTTAAGTAGAAAAAGTGATGAATCTAGATCGTTGATCTTGATATAGATATTCATTGATGATATATATTTGGTATGCTTCAAACCCTAAATCTTTGCATTTTTGATGATGCAGATATGAAGAGCAGGGATTAGGGGTGTATGTATGTTTTTCATATTTGGAGCATACAATAGACAGAGTGACTGAGATAAGTAGTGAAGGACAGAAAAAAGATATATCAAATTGTAAGATTAGTAAAGAGTTGGAAAGAGGAGATCCGTTATCAGGAGTTGGAGTACAGACTGAAGGATCTAGTACTGATACATTCTAGCAAGTGAATCAGGTTAAATCTCTTAATAGAGTGGTCCTAATAGGCCTTTGTTAATCTCTTAAAAAATTGCTTACTTTGTTGTAAGTTTAAATCCTTTAACAAGGTAGATATTATAATTATTTAAGATCTTATTAGGGAAGACCCCTCACAGGGTAGATCATCAAAAGTGATAAAAATTTGTAGCCCTAATAGGAAAACTTTATTACTGCACTAGTGAAGATTTGTGGGTTTCATCCCCACCCCAATTTTACCTTTCAAGGGTTTCTAGGCTACCAAATATTTGTGTTATGTGTTTATTATGGATATGATTACATGTAAGATCTATTAGAGCATTTTAGTTAATATTTATGTTTACATGTTGAATCACTTTGTTTTAGAAGTGTAAAAGTTTTATAGATCTTATTCACTCCCCCTCTCATTATACTTCTTTCCCATATTAGACTTCCAAAAATTAGTATTAGAACATTATTCTCTTAGTAGAAGTCTAACCACTTGAGAGTTAAGATCTTGGAGATGGAGGGTTATAAGTTGAGAAAGGTCATTGAGAATCATGAGATTGATATCCAGCTGGCACTTTAGTAGCTTGAGACAACAAGACAAGAATTGAGGAAATTTTTAAAGTATAGGAAATAATTGGCACCTTAGCTAAATGAAACTTCATACAAAGAAGAAGAAACTGAAGGTCTATTTGAGAATGGAGAATCCAAAGAAAGTAATGCAACAATTGAATATCTCTTAGAGAAGAACAAAACACTGAAAGAATGAGTCAAAATTCTAAAGGTAGAACATGAAACTAAATCAATAATGCTATGTGACGTGATTTATCAGAAGAAGAAAGCTGAGGAAGACAAGACAATGGCAGAAGAAGATAAGAAATAGATGAATACTAGAATTGATGGAAGGACAAGTGATGTGAAGAAGCTCACAAAAAATTTAGTTGGGTATGGTCAACCAATTGTTATTTTCAAATCAAGAGGTAAACATAAAAGAAATTGAAATTACATATCTGAGATCAAAGAACAATCAACTGAAAAATGAGTAGAGATCTGAAAGAGAAATCATTGAGAGGATAAACAAACCTAATAAATCCTTGAGATAATTTAAGGAACTAATGAGATCACTAAGAAGGACCAATGATACCTCTAGATGAGGTCATACCGAGCACTTATCATCCACTAACGAAGGAGAATCATAAAAGAGTGGAGAACATGGGAATGCAAAGCCGAAGAACAAAAAACCTACATGTCATCATTGTGGGAAACTTGGTCACACAAAAAACATTTTACAAAGCAAGAATGCTAAATCCAATCCTAAGCTTAAATTCAATGGGTATTGTTGTAACTGTAAGAAGTATGGATATCAAACACAAAATGTAGGTCAAAGACTAGCAATTCACCTACTTCACCTATATTTAAGGGACATTGTTACAATTGCCATGTAAGTTTTGTCAGAGAACTCAAGATTACAAATCCAATCCAAAATCCAAATGGACATCCAAGAAACAAGGCAATGCACTGAAGAAAGGTAACACACTAAATTGGGATTACAATACAAGGCATAGTTTTCATTATTGTTGTGAATATGGTCATATTGAAAAAAATTGTATAATGATACACTTTAGAGGTAAATCCAAGAGTTGGATGAATATAATTTTGGTCTGTTATTGTTCTCACAAGATCGGTCATACTAAGAAAGACTACAAGACTAGAGCCCCAACACCTACTACTGAGGAGATAAAGAATCAAATGAATTTGACATGGAAAAAAAAGTAGAAGCAAGCAGTAGTGGACCTAGTGAAGCCAAGATCACCCAAACCAATTGATCAGATCATCACACTACTTCCAATTAATAAAATAATGTATGTAAGGAACTATTTTCTCTAATGATATATTTTACACACATTCCTAACATAAGATGTATTAAATTCCATATCTGTATAAGTTAAGATGCATTATGACAGATCTGATACAAGAACCAAGAAAAGAATTAATATGCAAAATTGGTGTTGAGCATTAGTTATAGTGTGTGTCGAGCCCCCATATCAATCAAGCTGATATATTGACTGAGTGTCAGTAGTGACCAAGTCACTATTCTGACCGAGTGATGGAAATTGTTAAGTGAGCTATTTATTCAAACACTAAGATAGTTGTTACACACCTAACACTATACAGAACATTTAATGAAATACCTAATTATATCATTTGAGGGTATATCATGGATTTCACCATTCATTTTTCATTTCACAAAGCGATTAGAGTTTTTAGAGAAATTAAGAGGAAATTTGAAGAGAAATTTGAGAAAAATTTGTGAAGATTCCACTGTGTATCATCGACAAGTACTGTGAAAGATTGAAGACTCATTGTTTCCGAGTTACCTAGAATTCATTTCATGAACCTTAATCTGAGAAATGGTTGCCATTTCATTTTCTGGAGTGAAGAGACAAGACAAGGAAATGAAGAATGTTTAGTTAGTCAGGAGTGATGCATGTACACTACCCAATTTCTATGTTGTACTTGACACCGTGGTGAATGAAGATCTTTAAGGAGCCCTATCATCAATCCCACCAAAATTTCTTATAATCCATAATGTGAGATCATGCTACATGTCTAAGATCAGTGAATTTGGAGATTTTGAGTTGAGGGAAGCCTATAAAAACCTATGTGAGAATGGGGCATTGAAGGTTGAGCATCAGT
This sequence comes from Thuja plicata, assembly GCA_018584345.1. Taxonomy (NCBI): domain Eukaryota; kingdom Viridiplantae; phylum Streptophyta; class Pinopsida; order Cupressales; family Cupressaceae; genus Thuja; species Thuja plicata. The sequence goes on along the minus strand of MU226578.1, from coordinate 595,496 downwards.
ACATTGCTGACAAAGGGTTATTTTATGCCCTATATTTCCCACATGGCTTCAAAATTCAATGGATCAGGATAGTTCTATGAAAAATTCATGATATGAGCATATGGATAGAGAATGGACCAGTGAAGATTACTAAGGATATCATCCACCAAGTCACTGGTTAACCAATTATGCACAGGAAAAGAACAATGTGTTTTTAGAGTAAAGAAGAGGCTAAGAAAAACACTTTAGCCAAGTGGAGCAAGAGAGGAATGAAAATTTCAATGATCACAGATCCTAAAATTGACTTTGTAGTTAGAATGATTGCTCGCTAGTTTTATAAGTCAAGTAGATTGGATAGTGTTCCTAATGTTGAAGTTGATCAAGCATGGAAGACATTGACAAATCATCATACATATGATCTTGCCAAGCTATAGATGACGCAACTTGCCGAGAACCTATCATCAATGAGGAAGGAAAAGAATTCTATGTGTAACTTTTGATCCTTGCTATTTTTCATATTCTTCTATGTACATAATAATTTTCCTACTATAGGATATGTAGTATGGAGTCAAGACTGACCATTGACACAATAGATTAATGAGTTTATATAGAAGATAGGAGAGATTTTTTATAATGTCATGGGAAACTACTTGGTTTAATTTAAGAAAAAGATGAGAACACTAGTACATTTGAGTCCCTTTTTTGATGGCTATGTGTCACAATTCTGACACTATCCCATCGGCCAAGTGACATAGGTTGGTGTTGTAGTTTTGGTGTCAGAACCACCGATGGTTGTTATGTGTTTCATCAGTGTGACAACAATAACCATTGCAATAAGCACTAGCTACGTTGTTTAACATGTCATCGTTACACTTTAAGATTGTTGCAATTACAATGAGTGTGCGACAGATATGTTGTACATGTGACATCCAAATGTCAAAAATTTCTGACATCTGGCTGTCGCATGTATATCTTCAGTGTCAGATGTTCTTCGGCTTCCATCGTAATGGCAACGATATTCTATATGATTAAAAAAAAATAATGAGCTTCAATTTTTTTTCACCAGATGAAAATGTATGGTAGTTGGTATTACACGTTTGATTCCTTCAAATGAATTTGTAGTGGTAATATTCATAATTACCCTTATCTGAATAATCTACTAGAAAGCTCCAAGATAAAGCAGACTTCTTTTAGGACATTGATGCTTTGAAATCTAACGCATCGTTACTATTACCTTCAAGGAATTATGTGAATTGGTTGATATCTCTTTATTTGTTTTTTTGTTGATATTCACTATGTGGTACTCCCCGTTTATGATCATTTCATGAGGAAATGTCTTGATGGCTCGCGGGCGGCAAGCTACAACATCATGCATTATTTATGAGCTCACTATTTGAGCACTACATGACCCTATTATGAGCTCTGTTTGCATAAATCAAAACCCGCGAGCTCCTTTCCTCATTTTTCTCATCATTTTAGGTTTGGGAAACGGCTAGAAATATCCTATACACAATTTTTTTAGGTACCTCATTGCTCCAACAACAAATTTGACTCTACAGTTGATCTGATAAGTAAATTATTGCTATATCTTGACTAATGTTTATCATTTTCATTTTCCTATGACCCCTTGGGACACACTTGAGCATTCAAATGTGTCAAAAGGGGTCGTGGGGTCTTTCTATGGGTCCTAATGCATGATAAGGCATACTAGGATTACCAGAAAGACCCCATGACCCCTTTTGACCCATTTGAATGTTCAAATGTGTCCTAAGGGGTCCTATGACCCCCTAAGACACATTTGAGCATTCAAATGTGTCAAAAGGGGTCATGGGGTCTTCCTAGGGGTCCTAATGCGTGATAAGGCATACTAGTACCCCCAGAAAGACCCCACGACCCGTTTTGACCCATTTGAATGTTCAAATGAGTCCTAAGGGGTCCTATGACCCCTTAGAACACATTTGAGCATTCAAATGTGTCAAAAGGGTAGGACCCCTTAGGACACATTTGAGCATTCAAATGTGTCAAAAGGGGTCATGGGGTCTTCCTAGGGGTCCTAATACGTGATAAGGCATACTACGACCCCTAGAAAGACCCC
>MU226578.1:567284-580342 GCA_018584345.1 Thuja plicata | reverse complement strand
ATATAAAGTAAGGAATATAATTGTAAATGAAATGTTATTTTCTTACCCTATCTCTTAAGTTCTAAATGTGAAAGTAAAGAAAGGAAATGAAATTCAATTTGGATAAGTAATGTAAATATGTTAGTGAATGAAATTCATTAAGGGAACCTTAAGGAATGTAAATGTGGAGTAGTAATGATGTAATGTTAAAAAAAATAAAAAAAATTAGTTGCAATTTTGGTCATAAGACTTGATTCCTTATGTGTTCCCTGGTGGGGACATTACATCCTACGACCGCTTAAGACACATTTGACCTTTCAAATGTGTCAAAAGGGTTCATGAGATCTTCCTATGGGTCCTAATGCATGATAAGGCATACTAGGACCCATAGGAAGACCCCATGACCCCTTTTGACCCATTTGAATGTTTTAATGTGTCCTAAGGGGTCCTATGACCCATTGGGACACACTTGAGCATTCAAATGTGTTGAAAGGGGTCGTGGAGTCTTCTGAAGGGTCGTAATGCATGATAAGGCATAGTAAGACCCCTAGAAAGACCACATGACCCCTTTTCACCAAGTTGAATGTTTAAATGTGTCCTAAGGGGTCCTACGACCCCTTGGGATACTTGAGCATTCAAATGTGTCAAAAGGGGTCATGGGATCTTCCTAGGGGTCCTAATTTTTGATAAGGTGTACTAGGACCCTTAGGAAGACCCCATGTCCCCTTTTGACCCATTTGAACATTCAAATGTGTCCTAAGGGGTCCTATGACCCATTGGGACATACTTGAGCATTCAAATGTGTCAAAAGGGGTCATGGGGTATTCGTAGGGCTCCTAATGCATGACAAGGCATACTGGGCCCCCTCTACAGAATTCCTTGGCTCTATTATTCAACTTGTATGATCAGATCTGCATGAAGAATTCTACCTTACACAAAATATATTCAACATTTCTCTTTTTGATAATGAATTCCTTGTCTCTTTATATAGACATTATTAGCCGCTCAGTCTCCTTGTTTTTTCATAGATCTCCTCTTGATCCGTAAAAATCACCATGCTTTACTTCATCCCATAAAGCTCTCCTTTAGATTTATTCTATAAATCTCTCCTTGATGACTATGAATAAAATGTGCTTTTAATCTCCTTCTTTTTTGTAGCTTAAATGATCATTGATAATAAAAGTTTCAATCAGTCAATCCCTAGATTGTACCTCTGCCAGCTAAGAAATTTTGTCATTCTTTAACTCCAGTTATGCTCAGTCATCAACTTTGGTTATGCCCGGTCATTAACTCTAGTTACTACAGTGCTCAATATACACTTGCTTGGTGATTGATGTGCTCATTATACACTATGAACTGCTCAGCATTCACTGTCACGCAATGTATACATACCTTTTATGATTTATCGACCACATAAACTTTATCTCTTTAGATCTTAAAGGTTATGATAATATTTGTATGAAAAATCAAACCATATCAAGTTGACATCAATGACAATACAATACATTAATTGATTTAATGTCTTGCATTCACTTTTGTAGCTCAGTGATCATCAACTTAACATCTTCAAACATTCAATCAGTTATACTTCATCAATCTCTCCATTTGGCATTGATGGAAACACAATATGAAATATACAGTATAAAACATGTTATAACATACAAAACTTATTGTTCTATAACAAATTCAAATATCTATATCTTGGTAAGCTCTTCTAGCTTAGATTTAATATGTTTAATCACTAAAATTCTTTTTACCATAAAACTCTCCTTGTAGATTTGATTATGCTATGTGGTCTCCCTTTCTACATTCCCTTCAATGGATAGGTGTAGCAATTCTGTCTCTTCCTTTCTTGTAGAATCTCTTCTCCCTTTTTTGGATAGATATGCAGTGTTAACTCTTTCCAATTCTTTCCCTTGGAGGGATGGTTATTTCATTGATAGTAACCTTCTCTCTTTTCTGTTGCAGAATCACTTCTAACTGATGTATATTTCATTGAATCTTTCTCTCCCTTTAAAAGTAATGCCAAAAAATATATACAGCTTTGTAGTCACCAACAATATCTCTGATGTGTGGTTTAGATAAGTATCTTCAGTGTACTGATATTTCATTGCAGTCCATATCTTAGCTTCCATCAACATGATTAATCTTCTGATAATGTATAGGCTGATACAACCTCCTAGTACGCTTAGTTACCAATAGACAAGGGACGAATCCCTAGTCTATTCCTCAGCCATTCAAATGTCTCTTTTGGCAATGGTTTTGTGAATATGTCTCCTAGTTGTTCTTTGGATTGTACATATTCCAGTATTACCTATTTCTATTATACTTGTTCCCTCAAGTAATGATACTTAATATATATGTGCTTTTTCTTAGCATGCATCATTGGGTTATTTGAAATTTTTATAGAACTTGTATTATCACAATAGATAATTACTAGGTCTATAATTTCCTCATTCATACCTTTCAGCAATTGTTTGATCCATGCAATGTTAGAGCAATTTTCTGCAACAGCTACATATTGTTCTTCTGTAGTTGATTGAGATATGCATCATTTCTTTTTACGTATCCATGGGACAAGTCTATCACCCATAAATAATGCTCCTCTTGTAGTGCTTTTTCTATCATCTATTTTTCCATCCCAATCAGCATTAGTATAAACTTGTAGCTCAAATTTGCCTTCTTTATTGTACCACAAACCATTGTCTTCAGTATTCTTAAGATATCTCAAAGTTATTTTAATAGAAGTCATGTCTCATTCCTTAGGCTTAGTAGAGAATCTTGCAACTATACCAACTACATGTTTTATATCAGGTCTCGTGTGTATAACATACATTAGTTTACCAATAATAGATCTATATAACGTATGATTTACCTCAATTGTCTTGTCTTCCTTTTTTTATTTGCATCCAGTTGACATAGGTGTTCCAACTGGTTTGGAATCCTCCATCTTGTATATCTTCATAAATTCTTTGATGTATTTGGATTGTGTGATGTAGATGCCTTCATCCTGTTGTAGAGTCTGTAGACAAATAAAAAATTTGATCTCTCCAAACATTGAAATTTCAAATTCTTTGCTCATTTCCTCAGCAAATGACTTGTATAGCATATGATTTCCTCCAAATATGATATCATCAACAAATATCTCAGCAATCAAAATTTTATCATCAGTAACTCCTTTCAAATATAGATTACTGTTGTCACTTGTTCTAAAAAATCCAATATTAATAAGATAAGAGTGAAGGATTTCATACCATTCTCTCGGTGCTTGTTTTAATCCATACAACACTTTGTGTAGTTTACAAACCATATTCCTCATGTTGTTCAATGTATACCTCCTCTTCTAGTGTTCCATTCAGAAATACTGATTTAACATCCATTTGGTATACTTTGAATCCTTTAAAATCAGAATAAGAAAGTAGAATTATTACTCCTTCTAGTCTAGAAATGGGTGCAAAGGTTTCTCCATAGCCAATACCTTCTTCTTATGCATACCCTTTGCATACCAGTCTTGCTTTGTTCCTTGTGACTTCTCCATTCTCATTAACTTTGTTTATGAAAAAACTATTTGGTGCCAATGACATTTTTTCCACTCAGTCTAGGTACTAATGTCCATGCTTTACTCTTCTCAATTTGTTCAATCTTTTCATTCATTGCACTAACCTATTCTTGATTCTTAAGTGAAGCATTATCATATTTAAGCTCAAAATCACAAATCAAACATATATTATTAAGTGACTTACTTCTTGTTCTCATTCCTTCTCTTTGGTCCCCAATGATCTGGTCTTGTGGATGGTGTCTTCTAAGATATTTAACAAGTACAGGTTCATATCTTTGTTCTTTATTTTGATCTTCATCACTTAGTTCAGCATTGTGAGCATTTTATTTATTCGCGGTGTGTGCAGCCTGTTGCTTGGTTGCATTGTTCTGTCACTCGAGCAAGGTATCAGGTTCTTCAATGTAGATAAAGTTGTAATCTTCAGGTTCCTTTCTTCTTTCCTCATCATTTTTCTCAACAAATTCATCCACTTTAACATTTGCATTCTCAATGATTTTGTTAGAATATTTGTTTAGATATTTATAAGCTTTTCTTTTTGTAGAATATCCTAGAAATATTCCTTCATCACTTTTAGAGTCAAGTTTCCCATTTCTATCATCTTTTAGCATATAATATTGAATTCCAAAAATTCTAAAGTAACTCACATTTGGTGTGTATCCATACCATAGCTCATAAGGTGTCTTATTTGTGTTTTTCTTCAATTGAACTTGGTTCAGTGTATAGACAACAATACTTATAGCTTCTGTTTAGAATGTTTGTGTGATGTATTTTTCAATCATCAGTGTTTTGGGACAATGATCAATTGATCTATTCCTCCTTTTAGAAATCTCATTTTTTTGTTGTGTTCTCGGTGCAGAAACATGTCTTGTAGTCCCATGCTCATTACAAAAGTTAGTGAGTTCATCATAAATGAATTCTCCCCCTCTATCTGATTTAAAACATTTGAGTTCTTTTCCACTTTATTTTTCAACTTTAGCTTTATACCATTTGAACATCTTAAATGCTTTAGATTTCTCTTTTAAGAACATGACAGTCATCATCCTAGAATAGTCATCAACAAATAGAATAAAGTATTTATCACCATAATAGCTCTTTTTTCTCATTGGTCCACATAAGTCAGTATGGACTAATTCTAGAATAGAATTAGATGAGTAGGTTTTTCTCTTGAAACTAGACTTTATAATTTTTCCATTTTGACAATCCTTGCACATAACATGCTAGGGCTTTGAAATACTCGGTAAGCCTCTCACTTTTCTTTTCTTACTTATCTTAACCATGTTGTCCAAACTTACAAGACATAACCTTTTATGCCACAACCAAACATCGTCATTTCTACGCAATAAAAAAGTGGTTTCAATATTATCAAGATAGAATAGATTACCTTTTGTTTGTTCACCAGTACTGATAAAATTTCATGTTCTATTATAGATCATTGCCTTTTTTTTCTCAAATGCAACTTGGTGTCCTGTGTTGTTTAGTGGCGAAACACTTAACATATTATAGTTAAGTCCTTTCACCCAATATGTATTTTCACATCTGATAAGTTTATTCAAGATGATGGTACCTTTTCCTTCAACTGGAAAAGGTGAGTCATTACCCATCCTAACTGATCCACCATTATAATATTCAAAAGTTTCAAACTTTTCTTTATCTCCAGTCATGTGATGAGTACAACCACTATCAATAATCCAGACATCATTTTTTTTTAACTTTAGATATGAGTGTTGTTTCAACATACCTTTCTTATTTGTCTGAATCATCCTTTATAGCAATAAATACTACCTCAATATCTTCATCAGAATTAGTTTCTGGATTTTCACCTTTATTTTCAACCAGGTAACAAGCCTTTTTTCCTTTGTCCTTGTAATCTTGGCTATCTCTTTTGTCAAAGTGTCAGTTTCTTTTGTAGTCTCGTTCATCACTTCTATCATACTTCTTTTCATAAGATCTATCATTATTTATTTCATCCTTTATCTTGTTAGGGCATCTAACAGTAAAATTTCCAATTTATTTGCAATTAAAACATACCAATGGTAATTTACCTTTATATCTCCTCTTCCTTTACGTAATCTTCTAGCCATTAGTGCTTCAAGTTCATCATGTTCTTACTCATCACTATCACTTTCACTATCATTTCTCATAGTGTATTTATTACTAGATATGCTTATTTTCAAAGAAGACTTGAATGTAGACTCAATAGTAGGAAAGACACTATTTTCATAGTTGTTCATCTCAAATGAAATAAGTATACCAATCAAACTATTAGGGGTAATATTATTACTAGCTACTGCTCTAATTTCTTGAATTCTAGATACTCTAATAGCATAAATAGGTAGTAAGATTCCTAGAATTTTACTTACAACTATTTCTTAATCAAGTACTCCTCCTACTCCACGTATATCATTAACAAATTATTTGATTCTGTCAATGTCCTGAGTTATTTTCTCTCCTTCTTTCATTCTTAGGTCATCAAACTTTCCTCTTATGATTTTAGCTTAGCTCTTAGCATATTGGCATCTCCTCCATGTACTAGCTTGAGTTTGTCCCACATTTTCTTTGTAAAGGTGCATGATTTCACATCTTCAAATTTAGCATTGGTTAGTGAAGAAGCAAGTTCTATCATCATAGAAATGTGTTCATGTTTCTATCTCAATTGATCAACAGTCAAAGGTCTGGTAGGTGCAACATATTCAGTACCCAATTGTTGTGTAACATCATTTCCAATACCAGATAGATGAAGTCTTATCATGCTTTTCCATGATGCAAAGTTGTCCTTGTTCAACTTAGGCGCATCCCTTTTACTCATCTTGTGATCTTTATCTTAAGTCCCTTTAAACTTTTCTTCAAAGCACCAAATCTCTGATACCAATTGTTAGAATAATTGAGAGGGGAGAGGGGTGAATTGGTGGCCTTAATAATTATTCCAAAAAATCCAACCAAAAAATTATCTCTCAAATATAATACCTTCTGTTATCTTATAGTCCCAATTTCATCAAGATGTATGCCATAAATAATCTTCAGCAAATATAAATTGCTCGGTAAGATATATTGTTTATCTTTTCTAGACTCTACCGAGTAGCAGTAAGTAAACTTAGAGTTTACCGACCAATCCAGTTTCAATAATGTGTAAAAAAAATATCAATGCAAAGAAACATATACACATTTGACACATAGATTTTAACGTGGAAACCAAATATGGGAAAAACCATCTGGAACTGGTAACCCAAAATATTTTCACTCTTCTAAAGTGAGCTCGGTGAAGAGCCAACCCTGTTAAAGGTTACAATACATATTGTTAATTGTGACCTTGTTAGAGGATTTAAAACCAAAATTTTGTCTTTTTACCTAGCACTAACTATGTTGTTGACAAGAAAACCTTTTGATACTCTTGAGTATCTCAATACAACAAGGACTGTTAAATCCCACTCGGCCAAGATTTTCTGAATCAATGGTTAAACTGATACAATAAACGATATGTTCAAAATAAAAAATTTATTTGAAAATATTCAATTCTATTGTTATTCCAATAATACCTCTTTGATCAATATACACTTAAGTTCCCTTGCTTTCTTTCTTTATTCTTCTCGACAAATGCTCTGTCCTCTGTTGCTTGGTGTCTACCGAATTCCTTGGCTATGTTCTTCAACCTGTATGATCAGATTTGCATGAATAATTCTATCTTCACACAAAATATTTTAAGCATTCCTCTTTTTGATAATGAATTACTTAGCTATTTACATAGACATGATTATCCGCTCAATCTCCTTATTTTTATCATAGATCTCTTCTTGATCCATAAAACTCACCATGGTTTTGTTTTTCCTGTAAAGCTCTCCTTTAGTTTTATTCCATGAATCTCTGCTTGATAACTGCGAATAAAAATTTCTTTTAATCTTCTTCTTTTCTTTAGCATAACTAATCATTGATAATAAAACAATCAATCAGTCAATCCCTAAATTGTAGATCTTTGAGCTAAGCAATTTTGTCATTCTTTAACTCCAGTTATGCTCGGTCATTAACTTTAGTTATGCTTGGTCATTAACTCTAGTTACTGTAGTTCTCGGTATACACTTTATTGATGACTGATATGCTCATTATACACTTTGAACTTCTCATAATGTTCATACAATCACTCGATGTATACAGACCTTTAATGATTTACCGTCCACATACACTTTGTCTCTTTAGATCTTCAAGCTTATGACAATATGTGTAGGAATAATCAAACTGTATCAAGTTGACATCAATGACAATACATTAACTGATTTAATGTCTTAAATTCACTTTTGTAGCTTGGTGATCATCAAATTATCATCTTCAAACATTCAATCAGTTATAGTTCATCAGGGAATCTAGTCCATGATGAATTAATCAAGATGATAGATGAGAGATGGTAGTTTTCTCTTAAGAATGAAAGGCATATCTTAGAAGGGGCATTAGCCCAAGTAATGTGTGAACTAACTCATAAAAAGAGAACCAAATTCATGGAGGAACATAAGAAAAGATTCATTCCTAAATTGAGAGTATATTCTATACTGAAGAAGGATGTAGAAGGAGTTGTACAATAGAGCCAAAGAGGATGGAAAATGATTTTTAGATTGTTAGTTGATAAGAGTGCAAGAAAACATGAAGGCACATCAGAACAAGTTGAGATTGATAACAAAGATGAAATTGATGAGCCAGATAATGTTGAGGAATAAATATAGGAGAAGGTTGAGGATACACAAATAGATGATTTGGAAATTGATGACTCAATCACAATTACTAGTGAGGATACACAAGGTTTGAATGACGAGGAGGAGGGTGAGGATGCAATCAACATTCTAGATTCTCCTACCGAGGAAAACTTTAAATTTATTGATGAAGATTATAAGAGAAAATGATGCAGAGGTGGAAAAGGAGCATGGTGGATCCAAGTTACAAGTACATAAAACTAACCAAATGTAACAATCCAACTAGGGACCCAAGATGGCTTCAATAGGTGCAATGGTAAATTATAGTCCAACTTCCTTTAGAAAAGTATTCCTCTATCCCTTTAAGGATATAATAGTGTGCTCTGATACCACTTGATGTAGAGGTGGAAAAGGAGCATGGTGGATCCAAGTTCCAAGTACATAAAACTAACCAAATGTAACAATCCAACTAGGGACCCAAGATGGCTTCAATAGGTGCAATGGTAAATTATAGTCCAACAAGCCTTAAGGTATGATCCAATAACTTTAATTTATGTAATCCAAGGTAACTAAACAGGTTTCAAACTTTCTCCAAATGTTCAAACACCAAATCTTCAAAATCCACCAAGTTAGGCCTAATAGCCTGTCTTGTAGCCCTGCAGCAGCCTTCACAAGATCTTATCTCCAACTTTTTCCAAAACACTAAGAAAATAAATTATATATTTGATTACCCTTTATTGATTTTAAAAACATACCAAAAGGAAAGGGTAGGTTGTTTTTGACGGAGTATGACTGTCCTCACTATGTGGCCCCAAAATGCTTAAAAAATGGGTGATTTAACAAAGCAATACCTAGTTATTTGTATCCCCAAGACTCCAAACTTGCAGTAGTGTTTCAATATGTTACCAAACCTCTGAATACAAGAGGAATTTATCCCAGCACCTAGGGAATATAAAAAACCCCAAATTAGCCCTCTTAAACCCTTGATTTGATGGTTTCTCCAATGTCACATTTCCCAAGGCTTCCAGTAACAAATAATGGATGAATCTCCTTTTCCTCAACCTGCTCACACACAATCAATCATAAAAATTCCTTCTCATTAAGGTAGATTTTCTACTGCTGTAGCATACCAAGCAACTTTCACTAGTTTCCCTTCACAAAATTGGTGATCACCAAAAAATTAGTTTATCATTGCATCAAATAATGTTAGTGGATTATAATACATGTGGTTACAATGTCATTCCATGAGTTTTAGTGCCCAGGGGTCATGGAATGACCATGTTTTATTGAAACTAACCAAAGCTATCAAATAAAAGTGTTGAAACTCTATCAGGCAGCAAGAAGTACTGTAAAAAGTCAGTCCAAAGTTGATTATTGCATAGATATGTTATCAAATAAACCTCTACTTAATTCAATGCATTGATAATACAAAAAAAAAATTGAAATGGATTCAAAACTATTCCAAGAACTCAAAGAAATTTCATTTGAAGATAGTTTTTATTCACCAAAACTAGTACACTCCATACAATAGCCTCCTTTTCTGTACAATGGGACTTTGGAATATTTAAAACACTCATATTAACTACCCCAACCAATCCAAATAGTTTGAGAGGATTATATTGGCCTAAAACAATAATAAAATCAAATTCCCTCCTAAATGTCCATAACCGTTACAATTTGAAAATTCAAATTTGTAACTTTGTAAATTTTAAATATTTGTAATTGCTAAGTTTTGGAACTTTGCTAAATCATCTAAATGGAATTATTGACCATTATTAAAAACTAATTTAACTTATTTGAAACTTCCAACACCTAATTTAATCCTAGACTCCAAATTTTGGTCCTAAGACTTATTAAGCCTTTTTGGACTTATTGCAAATTTATTACATAAATTAATCTTATAGGTCATTATAGGCTCCAAAATACTCCAATTGATGTCATTGGATGTCTTCATGTTCACTGATGCCTTTTTGACCTCCAAAGGTTTATTGAACTCCTTATGTTCTCTAGGTGCCCCTGCACCAGAAAAGAAGATCAAGTAGATAAGTCTACAACAGATATCTCTGAGCCTCATAAAGAAGAAACAAATGAGACTAAGACTATAGAGACCGAGGAGAAATAGGAGCCTATAGAGAAAGAGTTTATTGAAGCACTGATAAATCTAGCACTTACTAAAACAAATATTACTGATACACCTGAACAACAAGTAATTTTTACTCAGAAGGAGTTAGTCACAACCAGTGGTGACACCAATACGTTGTAGGTAAAGAAGAGGTCGAGTAGAAACACACTAGAGACTAAGAAGAAGAAGTAACATAAGAAAGAGCTAAGTCTATGAGCACATAGGTAACCCTTGATGAAGTTATAGTGATTCCAAAATGGCACAGTGATAACTTATCTTATGAGAAAGTGGAGATTTTGTAGAGTTTATTGAAAAGGAAGAGAAAGAAGGAGAAAATGAAAAGAGAACATCAACAAAAGCATGTATTACATGACATAAAATATATATTTGTTGATTCATTTGAGATTGAAGATGTAAATGGGAAAGCACATGTTATAGATCAATTGGTTCACATTGTTCAAAAGGTGAACAATGATTATACTAAAGCAAATGAGAAGCTCACGTAATGGTTTGAGAGAAAGTTTGAGGCCAAACTTCTTTAGAAAGTTGCAAAATAAATTAATGTAAAATAGGTTGCACTTTTTGATTTGGTAAGTAACCTAGAAGAAGTTTTAGAAAATTTTCTTTACTCACTACAACATTTGGGGTCAAATTTCAACCCCAATTTGTGATGACACCACCATTTGTATGTGATTTTTATGTTTTTTTTCAAGTTCCCCTGACGCCGTCGTAATAGCGACTATACATTCATAATTACGACACCCGCGTGATTATAAACAAAAAAAAAAAAGAATCAAGGCTCTTTTCTAGTTTAGTGTGATCACATAGCATTGTGCACAAAGAGGGCATACTGTGGAAGTTGATTGGCATCTTGGTATATGGAAGCCATGACTTGAGGTAGGCATTCGAGCTTTGTCTTCTCATTAACTCAATTTCATTTTTATGGCATTTGTTAATTTAATGGCACAATATGAATGTTAATACTATAATTGTTTACATCTTTGCATTTGGAATGCTTGATGAACCGTGAGCTTTGAGAGCTAGGGCATCATTGCTATTACCTTCAAGTTGGCATTGTGTGAAGAGTTTGATCTCTCTTTATTTGTTTCACTGTTGATATTCACTATGTGTTATTCCTCATTTATGATCATTTCATGAGGAAATGTGTTGATGGTTCGCGGGCTGCAGGCTAGGGCATCATGCATTGTTTATTATCTCACTTTTAAAACTAGCATTTTTTACATCTTTGCATATTGAATACTTGATGACCCACATGCTTTAAGAGCTAGGGAATCATTTCTATTACCTTCAAGGAATTGTGTGAAGTGTTTGATCTCTCTTTATTTTTTTTGATATTGATATTCACTATGTGGTACTCCTGTTTATGATCATTTCATGACGAAATGTCTTGATGGCTTGCGGGCTGCAAGCTAGGGCATCATGCATTGTTTACAAGCTCACTATTTAATACTGGCATTCATTTATATCTTTGCATTTGGAATGCTTTATGACCTGCGAGCTTTGAGAGCTATGGAATCATTGCTATTACCTTCAAGGCATTGTGTGAAGTGTTTGATCTCTCTTTATTTATCTTTCTGTTGATATTCACTATGTGGTACTCCCCGTGTTTCTTTCAGAAGTGTATGGCTTGACTATGCACATGCATAATTATAGATGAGGATTATTAGTAATAGGATGTCATTCATTTCTTAGATCTTTTTAATCTAACCCCCATCTCTCTTTTCTTTGTAGGTTCTGGATCACACAGGAGCACACTGGATTCATAGCCTAGTAAAAAATTAATCACATCAAGAAATGTCTGGTACCCTTATTATTTATGTTCATACTCATAAAGTATATGTACAGTTATAAAATTTCATGCCTTAAAATTTTCTAACATAGTTCCTTAGCATAGCTATCAAAATAGAATGGAAGTGGTGATTCAATGCATCTACAACCTCAACAACATGGCAATATTGATCCAATAATAGAAAATACATTACAAATGCCAAGCTAGTTACAGTCTCAATGAAATAAACAATGTATATATTAAACAATATATGGTACACAACAGTAGCAAGCATGCAATGACAATAATAATATCATACATATATGTATATATGTATATGTATATGTATATGTATATGTATATATGTATAAATATATATATGTATATATGTATATGTATATAAAAAATAGAGCTCATAACAGGGTCATGTGGTGCTCAAACAGTGAGCTCATAAAGAATGTATGATTCCCTAGCTTGCAGCCTACGAGCCATAAAGACATTTCTTCATGAAATGATCATAAAAGGGGAGTACCACATCATGAATATCAACAACAAAACAAATAAAGAGAGATAAAAAATTGTATGCTATCAAAATAGAATGACAGTGGTGATTCAATGTATCTACAACCTCAACAACATGACAACATTGATCCAATAACAACAAATACATTACAAATGCCAAGCTGGTCATAGTCTCAATAAAATAAACAGTGTATATATAAAACAATATATGGTGCACAACAGCAACAAGCATGCAATGATAGTAATAACATGATATATATATGTGTGTGTGTGTGTGTGTGTATATATACATATATATATAGATATGTATGTATATATATATGTATATATATATGTATGTATATATATATATATATATATGTATGTATATATATATGTATACATATATATATATACATATATATACATACATAT
>MU226578.1:538021-565588 GCA_018584345.1 Thuja plicata | reverse complement strand
GAGCCATCAAGAAATTTTGTCATGAAATGATCATAAACGAGGAGTATCACATATTGAATATCAACAACAAAAGAAATAAAGATAGATCAAACAATGCATGCTATCAAAATAGAATGATAGTGGTGATTCAATGCATCTACAACCCCAACAACATGGCACCATTGATCCAATAATAGAAAATACATTACAAATGCCAAGCTAACCATGGTCTCAATGAAATAAATAGTGTTTATATAAAACAATATATGGTGCACAATAGCAGAAAGCATGCAATGACATCAATAACATCATACATATATATGTATATATGTATATGTATATAACATAAAAAGCTTATAAAAGGGTCATGTGGTGCTCAAACAGTGAGCTCATAAACAATGCATGATGCCCTAGCTTGCAGCCCATGAGTCATCAAGACATTTCCTCATGAAATGATCATAAACAGGGAGTACCACATAGTGAATATCAACAACAAAATAAATAGAGAGATCAAGCACTGCATGCTATAAAAATAGAATGACAGTGGTGATTCAATGCATCTACAACCTCAACAACATGGCAACATTGATCCAATAACAACAAATGCCAAGCTAGTCACTGTCTCAATGAAATAAACAATGTATATATAAAATAATTTATGGTGCAAAACAACAAGAAGCATGCAATGACAGCAATAACATCATGTGTATGTGTGTGTGTGTGTGTGTGTGTGTGTGTAAAAAACAAAGCTCATAATAGGGTCATGTGGTACTCAAATAGTGAGCTCATAAACAATGCATGATGCCCTAGCTTGCAGCCCATGAGCCATCAAGACATTTCCTCATGAAATAAACATAAACGAGGAGTACCACATAGTGAATATCAACAACAACAAAAAATAAAGATAGATCAAAGACTTCACACAATGCCTTGAAGGTAATAGCAATGATTCCCTAGCTCTCAAAGGTTGCGGGTCATCAAGCATTCCATATGCAAAGATGTAAACAATGGCAGTATTAAACAGTGAGCTCACAAACAATGCAACACAATATTTGTACCTTAGTAAACACATGTTAACACAATATGTCGTTAAAAAAATATGTTAAAATGCTAACATACATGTTGTTAACATATTTTGTTAACAACATATTTTGTTAACTAAGGTGCAAATATTGTGCTGCATAGACACAACCCTCAAAGATCGCGGGCCATCAAGCATTCCAAATGGAAAGATGTAAACAATTCTAGTATTAACATTCATATTGTGCTATTAAATCAACAAATGCCATCAAAATGAAATTGAGTTAATGACAAGACAAAGCTCGAATGCCTACCTTAAGTCATGGCTTCCATATGAAGATCAAATTCTAAGGAAATATGCACATGCACATGCATATCTGTAGATACGGACCAGTAATAGGGTGCCAGGAATTGGCTAGATCCTTTGGATCTAACCCCATCTTTTCCTTCCTTGCAAGTTGCAGATCATACAGGAGCATACTAGATCAGAACACTGGGTCAACACTTCATTACTTCAGGAAATGTTTGGTACCTTCATTATTTATATTCATCCACTTATGTATGTTTGCATTCATTCATATTTTTTTGAAAATTGGCTATACTCATATTCTTCTTGTGTCTGAGTCTTCCGACTATGATCAATTTAATGCTGTAAATCTTGATATAGAATTTGATATCAACTTGTTGATATGATTACAATGTGGGGGAGTCAAAGAAAATATATGTACAGTTATAAAACTCAAAGTTAAATTTACAAAGTAACATATCATTTATAAAACCTACCGTAACATGTCATTTTTTGTTTGACATTTTTTTGTCACAACTAAAGAGTTCTCACCACGAGAAAATAGATTAACCATTTTCTATCAAAACCATATGTGCAGATATAAACATTAAGTACAACATGTCTAATTTTTTTTGTAGATATACACATTAAGGATCATGTCAGATAATACAAGAGAATTTGATCAAAATAGGGGTACAATCACTAGATTGTTGTCTGACTTTCAAAGAGAAGGCGATGACAAATTTTATTGTCCATGCAAGAGTTGTAATGGCTCAAAGACAAGAAGAATCAAAATCAAAATAACAAAGAGACAATGTAGAGAGAATGTTAACATTGAAGGGGGATTTGATTATCATCCATTGGTAATTATTATTTGTTATATTGTTTTCACAATTAATATACATATGAACGATGGAAGGAGGTTTGATTATCACATTGAAGGGGGGTTTGATTATCATCATTTTTTATATAGGTCAATCTCCCTAGTATAGTACATGATATGGACCACCACATCTCAGAGGAACATGGGGGTGTGAATATAGAGGAACATGGAGGTGTGAGTATTGAAGCTGAAGATCATGATCCCATGGAAGATGACGATCATACACTAGAAAACACATTTGAAGATGATGGTATGAATGCATTGATCATTGACACATTTGGTACTGGTGCTACTGGTGTTTCTTAGGATGATGATGATGATGATGATTATGATGAGGATGACATTGATGTCATCCATGATATACCTCTACTTGAGAAGGAAAACACGACCCTTTATGAAGGCTCCCAATCTACTCTTCCCTCTGCTTTATTGTTGTTCATGAATTTGAAGGTTATGAATGGTATATCCAACATAGCAATGTCACATATGATAAGGTTTGTCATATACATAATTATAGTCTATAAAAGGTGAAACATGTACCATTAAGTTTTTTTATAGTAATGACCTATATTTTTTGTTCTAGATTGGTAGGTGAGTTTCTATTACCACCATCAAATGTTCTCCCTCACTTGTACTGAGAATTATGTGCCACTATGAAACATATTGGAATGGAGTATCAAGCAATAGATGCTTGTCCCGAAGATCATATTATTTATCATAAAGAACACAAAAAATGCAATAGAATGCACTAAATTCCATACAAGCAGATATCAAGATGATCAAATGAAAAAAAAGGTGCCTCCCAAGGTTCTTCGTTACATCCCCATTATTCCACGTCTAAAATAATTATTTAGGTGCAATAGCTTGACACAATTTATGGATTACCATGCACGCAGCAGGAGTCAAGATGACATTATTTGAATTCATGTGGATGGTTCATAATTTATGGACATAGAGGAAAAGTGGCCACACTTTAAATAAGAACCTCACAATCTCAAGCTTTCTCTGACAGCAGACGGTGTCAATCCATATGGAGAGATGAGATCTATTTACTCGGTGTGGCCTATTTTTGTTATCAACAATAACCTTCCACCATGGATGTCAATAAAGAGGGAGCACATTATGTTGGCAATGATTGTTCCAGATATTTTATTATATTATAGTTATCTACATGTAATTATAAGTCTTGGAGTGAAATGGCCACAATAATTATCTGATGTTGTTGTTAATTCAACTAGGTAAGTACCAAGTAAAATATATGAATGTATATATTTCTCCTCTTACCGACGAGTTGTTGGTGTTATGAAATGGTTTCACTATGTATGACATCTCTAGACCAATTGGGTAGAGATAATTTCAATTCCATGCAATGCTTGTGTGGACAATTCATGATGCTCCAGGGTCGATGCATTTATGTGGTATGTTATGGTGAATTCTAGTTGTACATGAGAATTCTAATTCTAAAATTTAACATATTTAATCAAATTGTATAGTTATCTTGTAGGTCTTCAAACAAAGGGAAATTTTTTCATGTCCAATGTATGGTCCAAAGATGAAATCTCATCATTCCAAAAGTTTAATAAAGTAGGTGCTTGATGAGTATAGGCACTTCCTCCCTAGAAGTCATAAGTATCAAAGTGCAGAAAAACATATTTTCAATGGGAAAGAAGAAACTACATCAAAGCCCCGAAGAATAACACCTCACCTATGGCAGTTGGAATATAATAGAATTGGAGGTAATACACACCATAGAGATTAGTGTCTTTTACCATTTGTAAAATATCTCTCATTGCCCCTTGTCTCTCTCATTTCATGAAGTGCAAGTATGAGCAAATATTTATATTTCAAATTTGCCTTCCTCGAGCAAGGAAAATGTAGGAATTCAAGAAGAAAGTGAGACATTTAGTATGTCTAAATCAAGGAGATTGACTCGAGGTCAAAAGATCAGAAAGAAATTCAATAAATGCAAGGAATTTTCCCTTTCTCAAGGGGGGTTGTGTTCTTATGATGATGAGAGAAAAGGTGACTCTGAGGTGCCCTCTAGGTACAAACATTTACAAAAACAATGGGTCCCCGATGAACTTCCTTCAATAAACACTGATTTTTGTGTTAGAGAGATGATATATGGCATAGCACCATCTTCAATATATGGTTTGGGCCTATTTTCCATGGATGGAATAAAGGTCTCTCACAAAGAAGTTGTTGAATTGATGGAGTATGTCGGACCTTGTTATGATTATAGTAGCTGGATGCAAATTGTTAGATATAAAAAAAGTATGTGTTGGTATGGACTGGCAGAAAATTATATACAACACAAATTCAGTGAACAAAGTAAAACAGTAGTCATATATATTGACAGAAGGCCAGTGGCATCAGGGAATATTATAGGTTTTATAAATAGTACACGGCCTGCGTCAACTAAGAAGCAACCCAATTGCATATTTGAGGCACACGAGGGAAATCATGTATTTCTATGTGCAATCAAATCAATACGTGGTGGAGAAGAGCTTCTTTTCGATTATAATTTGAAACACATAGATACAAAAGACCCACTATCATGGATGAGGTGGTACGCACTATGCACCATTTAAAATTGTATAAAAAAAATAAAAAAAACTCTCTTCTTTTAATTGAAGCATTCTGATAATTGTCTATTGCTCAACGTAACTTAGCATAAGGACACATGTTTTAACATGTCTCAATAATTTTTAATTTTTGAAATATAGGGCTATAGAATGGATCAAAAACCACACGATACGCATGATGATGATGGTTCTCATGGGACTTCTTCTCCCTGACACGTAAAACTCATTGTTATTGTACAAATGCACATACAAGAAAAATGTAAATGCATATTTCTTGTTATGTTTTATTATTCACTACTACTTTGGATAGCTTTTAAATAAAGTACTAATAATATTATTCTCACAAATGAGTGCTAATCAGAATAAGGGAAAGGAACAAGTAGTCCATGAGCAGTCGCAGGATGAGTAGGATCCATTCATTGTTGATTTTTCATCAACGTTGATCTTGTAGTTGCACTGCAAAATGTCCTTCATGCAATTTCAAGAGAGTTAACTCGATTGGTAGATATTTACCCTCAGACTCCTAAAATACTGATCAGAGAGGATGAGCTGGCTCACCATGTTCAGACTTATATAGTAAGTATTAATGTAGTTTTTAATTATAACAAAAGTTCAATAATGCTTTTTATAGTATACTCTTTTATTTGTGCCACTTACTAAAATACATTTCTTATTTTTACAGAGGACACTAAAAACATTTAAGAGTCATTCCCTAGTGTTGATGGGGTTTTGCTGACTGTGTCTGCCAATAGTCATAAGTTGTCACCGGGTTTCGGGGATACCGGCCAACTCCGCCTGCAAAGGTTTTTCGGGGAAAATAAATTCTCTAGGCATTCAAGCACCTGGGTGTCGGGTCACGACAGTGCGGGGCTCGGTTGGGAGAAGTGACTATTTTCCAGGGGGATAGCTGGTTTCTTTAACTCAATTCCTCCAAAGATTCAGTAAACTAAGGTTTTCCCTAGCATTCTACACTTAGAAAATAAAATGAAAAGATCCTGCAGCGTTAGAAACATTTCATCTAACTATAGTCATGCTGAAATGTCTGGAACATGAATAATACTTTGATAGACTACACTAAATACCAAAGAAATACATAACCATCAGCTAGCATTTTATCAGTAGCAGGAGTAAAGAGGTCATTAATCTACTTTAACATATCAGAGTAGAAGACAAAGAACATTAAAACATGAAATACCATTAACTCAGAAGCAAGAATGCCAACAACATCATTGTCAAGAATTCTTCCTTCTTTATTAATGTTCCTTCTAGCAAGCACTGGTGCGTGATACAAGGGTGACTCTAGGGGAGCATTTGACTATATAAAAACTAGAACAATGGAGCATTGAGCTCTATAACTTAAGATGATAAATCGCCTTTCTATTACTATGGACAAAAAAATCATCAATTTTGCCGACCCTTGGAAACGGGCCGGTTTGGCTATTTATACAATTCTCTCCTAACCCTAACCCTATTTTATATATTTCAATAAAATACAATATTCAGGGGCCGGTACTACCTGCGCCACCCTACAAAATACCTGGAGACAAAATAGGTCTACCATGTTAGAAGAATAAGACAAGAATATACAGCGAAAGAATCGGCCTTGAGAATAGAGCTAGAAAGGAGAAAGAAGAAAGTAGGTCCCCCAGGGACCGAGACTACATGCCTCATAAATGAGAAATGTGGTGCCCTATCTCTGATGCACCAGGTGTACCCTTTGAACGGCGCCTCGAGAAGACCATCTTTTCAGAAGCCCAACTGTTAAGTCGATGCCTCCTTGATGTCGCCAACCACCTTCTAACATGCTTTTACTAACCGCTTCTGAAAGTGACCGGTCAGCCTCAGGGACCGGGACACAGATCACTTGAAAGAATACAAAATATTGGATCCCGGACTCTGGGATCCGGGAACTTATGTCCCCAAAAGAATAAAGAATCCTCAACACTTAAATTTTTCACGGCCTCCAGAGAAAGCTCAGGGTTGCTTATTATCATTTAAAGCCTGGAGGAGGCGGGAAATACCATCTTCATCTATATCTTTTAGGCTGGCCCTTCGGTGCTTGGCCACTTCAACTTGTTCCCCCAGGTCTAGAATATTTTCTTTAAATTCATCTGCCATCCTCGCCGCGTCATGACCACTAAGTATCATGCGGGTTAATTTTTCCATTTGGGCCCCATCTATCCCCTCTAGAGATTGATACCGGGACCTCATTATTTTATCAAAACTCCCCAAAACTGAATCTTTGGGGGTACATGTATCTGTGCTAAGGGGATCAGCCCCGGAATTCTTTATTACGAAAGACTTGTATAAATTGGAAGAATACTTTACCGCATTTATCTTATCTTGTAAGGACCCTACCAGTTGTTTGGTTACCTCCAATGTGAGGTCAAGTCTAGAGTGTTGGGTTCTTACAAAATCAAATGATTCATCACCCAGAATTTTGGATTCAGAAACCATATCTTCTCCCAAGGTAAGGAGCTCTTCAAGCTCCACCTTCCACGCTTGGTAATTCTCGGCGTCACCCTCCCATAGCTCAATAAGAGTTTTCTCTTGATGAATGACTTTCCAGGTCGTGTATAGATCTGGGAGGGTGGATGCTAGGAAATGTCAGGTGTTTCCTATCTGTAGGGAAACCCACTCATCCACTGCCTGGGATTTCTTCTTCATCACTCGCAGGGAGTCTATGTCACTCTACGGTATATCTTCTAAGGTGGAGGCCTCTGGAGGAGCGGCATTGATGGGTCAAGCCAGCTCAGTAAGAAACCCCACAAGGTTTGCGCTCTTTTCCTTCTCAGCTTTGAGCCTCTGGGCTTCCTTTTCATATCGGGCCTCTACTGCCCTTGCTACCTCCTTAAGAAAGTCTACCTCACCCTGCTTTCCCCTTTTTCCTAGTGATACCTCTGCAAAATTATAGTCTCCGGGGTCTGCGGTTGCTTCATTGGCATCTGGGGGAGGTGTTGCCACAACGACAACTATTTCTCTGCCCGGCCCAGTTCGCAGTGTGTGAACTATATGTTCTTTCTTGTCATTTGGTGGGGCCTGGACTTGGGCCATCATTTCGGCCAGGGAGGGAGGAATCACGGGGCCAGACTGAGCCTTCCTTTTTCTTCTTTCTACCAGCCACTAAGGTGGGAGGGGTGACCTTCCTGCCAAAAATTTTTCCCCTGATTCTTCCCCAATGTTTTGTGGCTGCTGCTCCTTAGTGGCATGGACCTCATCTGCTCCTCTTCCTACCTCAACTTCTTTTGCAGCAATATTCTCTTCAACTTCCATCTCCTTAGCCTTGTCCTCTATACCTATTACTGGGTCTGGACTCTGGTAGGCTTCTTCAGGGATTTCTTCTTCAAGCTTCTCTTCTTGCTGTTGTTCTTCTGCCAGGGCCTCTTCCTCTGTTGGCACCTTTTTTGGTAGTAGGGGAGGTATCAGGCCGAGATTTAGAGTTTGGGTTGCTGTGATCACCTGTCCAAAGGTTGCTCTCAGGAGTGGCCCTTGGAACGTGGTGGCTGGGGTTACGGTTATTCCCGAAGGTCCAGTTCCCCCAGCGGATGCCATTTGTTCACCTTATTTTTGTTGGTCTACTCCCAAACTTTGCATCACTTGAGCCCTGGAGGTAACCCCCGATTCTAGCACTTTCCCTTTTACCTGTTGCTCTTGTTCCTGTGCAGGCTCTTGTTCGATATCTTCTCACCCTGCAGTCTCTTGTTTTGCCCTGGGAACCTCTGTCCCTGTTTTCTTATTGTCCCCCTGCAAGTTTCCGAAGTCGTCGGTTGAAAATATATCATCAAATTCTTCTTGCACTGGGGAACTGGCTGGGACTTCCGCCGGCTCCATTTCCTTCTCCGGCTCCGGGGAACTAGAAGAATGGATTTCAACTTGTTGGGGCTGGGATGTTCCCAACCCTTGCTCTTCCTTAGGCTTTTTGTTGGGCTTCTTCGTTCTCTGGGTAACCAGAGGTGGCCCCACATCTCTTATTGTCACCGCCTCCATAGGATCTACCCCTGTTGCTGTCACCATAAGGGCTGCTAATGATGGGGAGGAGGAGGGACGAAGCAGTCTGGTCATGAGCGGTGGAATGGCCAACCACATTATTAATTGCTCCCTCATTTGCTGGGAGGCTGCCACCGATTGTTTTATTTGTTCTGTGATGGGGAATTCTTGCATAAGAGGGGTCGTGTCTATTCCTTTTCCTTTATCCACTCCCTGTGAAGAAGTTCTTGCCCCCAGAGTCAATTTTGGTACTGGCTGTGGAGTCAACTTTGGCACCGGCTGGGCTGCTTGGTGGGTACTTCCGGGGCACACCTTCTTGAAATAGGCGTGGCTTCACTCGACCACCTCTGAATTGAAGTCTTCGATTGTGGGCCCTTCCTGGACATTTCAGTTCACTGGTGGAAGGGTCTTTTTATCGATCCCCTTTGCCTTATACTCGGGATCAATAGTGGGGGTGGCATCTGAGAAGTCTGCCAGGAACTTTCGAAGCTTCAATTTTTGCATCATGCCGGTCATCATTCTGACGTAGTGCCTGCTCCGCACCTCCACATCATCTTGGCAATCTTCCCAGAAGTCCTCCATGTGTATTTGATGGGGCTATGAAGCCCGGGGCAATGTCATTGCTATTTTCCCATGCGGATCAAAATTTGTCCGCGCTAAATAGAATTCCTGCAAGTTATAACTTTTTAGCTCATTATCCGCCTCCTTTGCGGTGGCCAGACTGTAGGTGTAATTCCCACAGGTGATTGGGAATGGGATGTTGGGGATCTTTTTGAGGGCAAAGAGGGCGTGCACCTCCATCAGCTGCCTGCAATACTCCAAGAGCATGATCTTATCCCCACAATGTTTGGGCAACAAGTAGGGTTTCCCGGAGAAGCCAGCGACCCTAATATAGGTGTGCTGTTGGAATTGAATATAATAATATCTATAATTATGGACCAAGTTCATCACCTCTGAGGACAGGTGGTATCTGGCGTCGCGGGTGGGTGTAAGCAGATGATAGTAAACGAACGCGTCATTCACCTGGAAAAAATTGGGGAAGTTGGCCTCCCATTGAACTTGTGGGAAATGGTCCCATGGTACTTTTTGTCCCAGGCCAATCCCGAGCATGCCGTCAGTAAGTAGGCCATGAGAATGGGGCCTCTGTTGCGCTAGGGCCCAGAAAATGTAGGAAGACATGTAGAACTTTTTCTTCCTGTTCAGTTGCTAAAACTGGGAGTCGACATGGATGGATATTATTGTCACCTAGTCAAATTATCCTCCCTTGCTGGAGATGCCAAGGAGGAAATAATACATCCATCGAGAAAACTCTTGAGCGGAGGGCTGCCCAAAGACCTGAGCCAATGCTATCATCCGTATCTGGATGCTCTCCTTAAATTCAGAGCAGGGAATCTCTATCTTCATTCTTTTTGGGTCCTTCTTTGGGACCTTTAGCCAATGGGTATTCATGTACACCCAAGCCACATCCTCTAGCTGTGTGAACTGGGTCAAGGCACAGTCCTTGTAACCACTGTGGCTTTATCAAATTATGGGATTCCCAGTCCTGCCCAGAATGTGTCTAGGTCGAGGGATACCAGAGGTGTAGGGTATCCTGTTGGTTCTGTGGCTGCGAGCATAACAGCCCAAATGGGGGAGTTGTAGTTTGTGGCCAATGTTAAGACAAGCTCTGAAGATTGCACGGAGCATGGGAAGAAAGCCGCCCTAAGAATTCCAAAGTTTGTGAAGTTGATTGCTAATTGATCTCTAGCCTGTCGCTAGATGTACATTATTTTTACCAAGGCCTGCATCTTTGGCCATGTTCCGACGCTGGTGTCGGTTATCAGCTTAACCCTGGACTCATTTTTTGAGACCATGATGATGTTGTCTTGCACAAATTTCATGGTCAGGGGCATCTTTTCCAAGGCTTTCTCCATCTTAGATTTTACTGCGGCCCTAGTTTCTGCTGTGGTAGGTAGTTTTGGACTCCCGGGCGGAGAAGATGCAGAAGCTTCAGACATGTTTGGAAATAAACTCCGGGAACCTGCAAGGCAAAGCAACCGTCAGAACACATTTATCAAAATAATTATTTTGGGGTCCGAAGATCCTACCACCATGATGCATGCTCTCCTGAAAAGTTAGTTTCATGCAAAGAACCAAAAAGCAAAACACGTCGTAAACTTTAGATTTCATTAAACATCCAGGTCTAAGGTTTTTGGTAAAGACATGGGATGGATGATGGTAGGAGACCCAGAACCTAGAGAAATGACCGTTAGTGAGGATGTGTAAAAAGGAAAGTCATCGAGCCCACGTGGGCGCCACGTGCGTTGGTATTAAATTGAAGTTATGGCGATGACGACGGAGCCAACTGTTCGAACGCACGAAAAGTGGAAGCCACTTGGCTGGAATTGATTGTTCACATGGGACATAAATGAGGTTCTAATAGACTTAATGGAGGAGAGAGAAAACTACTTGTTTGAAACCAGCCAAGAGTCGATTTTCAAACAGGTGGTTTCCTTCCCCGAAGCGAGTTCGTGGGCAGAAAACTAGAAACACAGGTGACTCGACCAGCTTGTCAAACCACCCAGAAAGATATATACAGAGCCAAGGGATATATACAAATACATGAAAAGATACACAAAGATACACAATTATGTACATATATACATAAATATACATGCATATTCATAAAATATACAACATGGAACGACGTCCGTGGGAAAACCAGACAAGACAAAACACATATATATAGCTATCTACACATTTTACAAATGAATCGCATCTACATAGAGGGCGGAAAACCCTCTGGCAGAGAGCCAACCCACCAACAGGCAGCAGAACCAGAAAAACAAAAAACCAGATGAAATAGACGACAAAGAAAACAAGACAAACAAAACCAAATGAAATGGAAGAAAACCAGAGAGGCAAAAAATGGAAACACCAACCTGAGAACGTAGAAGGCGGAGGAAAGGGAAGAGCTACCATGAGAGCTCTGCAATGGATTTAGTCATTAAACGATCACTACCACCACCACGAAGCACTCGCAATTGCCTAAAAGTGACTAGAAATGCCAAGCATTAATTATCACTAACTCTCTGCAAATGCTCTGTTAACTGCTTTGAAATCACTCTGTTAATAGCTCTAAGTGCTTGAAGGTTTTAATCATGGTAAATGTGAAAGTGATAGGTAAGCCCTATTTATACCCATGGTAAAAAGGTAATCCTCCTCCTTCCGACGATCTCCAGACAAGCAAACCTCCAGACTCTGGGCCTGGGGATTCCCCGTGACGATGTCCTTAAGAACATCATGGCAAATAATCCCGGAGTCCGGAATCCAGTTCCCAACGAAGGGCAACCTCTGGGACCGGAGTCTTGGAGATGAAGACCAAACAAACGAAACACCACACCGGGGAAGAAAACCCTGGAGAAAGAAAACAAAAGGGAAAGAAAGACAAGGCAAAGCCGCAAGAAAAACAAAACCAAAGAAAAAAAAAGGGGGGACCCAACATTTTGCACACAAAATATAGGGACGGGGATGCAGGGCATAACAAATGAAAACTATCTGGGAAAAATACCTTAGCACATTTGAGAACTATAGAATCTCTAGTTAACAAAATTGGAACAAGTCACTTGCTGAACCGTCTGACAGACAAAGAGCAATATGTCTGAGAGAATCTGACCACGCGGAAATTAGTCCAGAATCCTTCATCAGTGGTGTCATGTGTGCTTTGGAAGGAAATCAAGCCGATGACCTCTGGGAGGAATAGAGAAGAGGCACTAATTACATTGAACCAGTCATCAATTTGCTTGCTTCCCCCGGAGACCAGAGTTTCATCCCGCTTTTCCTCTTTAGTTATTTTAATTGTTTCTAGGTGGGGAAGGCAGTACTTCTTTCACCATTAAGCTCAAGCTTAGCTAATTTTAATGGTGGTACTTCTTTCACTTGTCCACCTATATTTAGATTGTTCGAAGAGGGGATAAAACTCTGTACTCGGGAAGAATTCTTTAAAGTTTCAGACCTGGGTCAACCAATCAGTACAACCGATCTACCCTCGGTGTGTCCGATTACTTGTTCCTTATATTATTTTTGTTCACTGATTGCCAAATTCCCGGAGAGAACACCCAATGGAGATTCCTCAAAATGTTCCATATCCTGTGAAACAACCCCGGAGACTAGGCCGACTCCACCGTGCTAAAGATAGATTCTAAAGTTCACCATGCCGTAGACATTATACTAGAAACCAAAGTTATGCGAAGCATTCCAATTCATGCAAGATTGAAAAAAACAGTGAGACCCGAAAAGAAAACCAAAATGAAAAGAAAAACAATAGAAGAGGATTTTCATTGGAGGACAGCCGACAAAGCTATTTACAAGGCAGGGTACTTCGCACGAGGCACCCGGAGGAAATATTTACAAGCGGGAGACTTTACACAAAATACAATTTTGGACAAACTTACCCTACTCGAAGTAGTGTTTGAGAAACTGTCCATTAATGGGCAATGTGATAGGTTCTCCAGTCAGTGTGTTAAGGTGGTAAGTATTTTCCCCGTAGATTTCTGAGATCAAGTATGGTCCGAGCCAGAGCCTTTGAAACTTGGTATGCTTTCCTTTCTTCTCTCGGGCCTTGTCCCACAATAGGACCAGATCTGAGACTTGAAAAGCCTTATATTGGGCTCTTCTGTCAAACCATCATTTTACCACTTCTTGATGACGCATGAAATGTTCAAGGGTTGCGTCTCTCTATTCTTCCATCCACACCAGATTCAAGAATCGAACCTCCACGATGTTGTCCCTGTTGCTAAATTCCTGCATAAACTGTAACACTAGGATCTGTAAGTTGACTGGGAATACAGGGTTCTGAACATAAACTAGATGGAATGGGGATGTTCCTAGGGTGGCCTTGACGTGAATGCGATCTGCCCAAAGGGAAAATTTCAACTTTTGATGCCAATCCTAGGGATTCTGTTCTAACACATGTTTGATCACTCTAAGCAAATTTTTGTTTGTTGATTCAACAATGCCATTTCCCTAGGGATAATATTTGTTGGAGAACTTCAAAGTGATCTTCTGATTGTAGGTCCATTCGAGTAACTGCACTGAAGAAAATGCTAGACCATTGTCACATACCAAAGCAAAGGGAATTCCAAACCGTGTGACAATATTTTCTTCTAGGAATTTGATAACTACGTCTGCCGTGTTATTTTTGCAAGGTATAGCCTCAGACCACCGAGTACAGTAATCAATAGAAGTAAGTATGTATTGGTGGTTGGCAGATGAGTTGGGGTTGATTTCCCCGATGAAGTCAAATTCCCATTGGGAAAATGGTCTAGCCTTATAGACTGGTTGTAGAGGCATAGCTGGGTTACCCTCACGATGCGCTGTGGTTTGGCAAGTATGGCATTTTCTTACATGAGTGTGAACGTCCTTGAATATGCAGGGATAATAATATCCAGCCTAAAGGATCTGATGGGCAGTGGCATTAGTTGAGCCATGCCTATTTTCGAGCTATCCATGGAATTCATCAATTATTCTTAAAGCTTGGTCTCTATCGATGCATCGGAGGTACACTCCCTCGCAGTTTTTGCGGTAAAGCACAAAGTTTTTGATCATAAAGTGAGCACTTTTCATCCGTAGGGTGCGGAATTTGTGGGGAGGTAACCCCTCTGGGCATTTATTATTGAGTAACAAGTATACCAGATCGGTATACCATGGGTCTTGGGTGATGGACTCCACTGTGTAAATTTGGCATTCTATGCGGGGAGTCTCTTCTGCCATCGCTCGACTTAGTCCTTGGCCTCAGACTATTTTCATGGGCTGCATTTCTAAGTCATACTCCTAGAGGATGGCCATCCATTTCCCCCGTCTTTCACCCAATTCACTCTGCATCAGCAGAGACTTAATGACCTGGTCCAGAATGATAGCATGTACCTTGCTCCGGAGAATATAATGCCAGAATTTCTTCACGGCGCAAACTAGAGCAAAGGCCTATTTTTATAGTGATGAATATCATACTTCGGCATTCTTGAAAGGGGATCTCATGAAATCTATTGGGCATTCTTTCCCTTCAACATTTTGGGTCAACACTACCGTGGCAGAATGCAGCAAAGCAAAAGAGTAAATATAAAACGGAAGGGAATAGTCTGGACTAGCCAGGATGGGTGCTTCTGTTATTGTCTGATTGATTTGGGTGAATGCCCATTTTACTTCAAGGCTCCACTCAATCTTAGTATCCTTCTTCATCATCTCATTTAGCGGTTTGACTATTTTAGCGAACCCCGTGATGAACCATCATATGAAGTTGATCTTTCCAAAGAAGGATCGCATCTCTTTCTTGCTGCCAGGCATTTGTAGATTCAACAATGCTTCAAATCTGTCAGGGTCTATGGATATACCCTTCTTAGAGATGATATGCCTGAGAAAATTCCCCTCAGTGACCCTGAATATGCACTTCTTGGGGTTGAGGGATATCCCATACCAGTGACATCTCTTGCAGATCTGAGCAAGATGGGCGGCATGGTCACGCCTGTCCCAGGAAAAGATGGTCAAATCATCCATGTAGATGATTATGCACCGGTTCACAAGGCCCTCGAATACAATGTCCATGGCCTTTTGAAATGTAGCCCCTACATTGATCAAACCAAAGGGAATTCTCCTATATGCAAACGTTCCCCACTTGGTGGTAAATGTTGTTTTCTCTTGGTCTTCATACTTAACCATGACCTAGTTATATCCTAAGTATCCATCCAAAAAGGACATCATTTGGGATCCATTCATGATCTGCAACACCTCATCCAATGAAGGGAGAGGGTGATTATCTTTCTTGGAGGCCTTGTTCAAGTTTTGAAAATCCACACAAAGGTGGATCTCACCACTCTTTTTCCTCACAGGGACCAGGTTGGCAACCCATGTAGTGTGCCGGATTGGGAAGATTATCTGAGCTGACAGTAGTTTCTCTACCTCTTGATGAATCAGAGGCTCTATCAGGGGGTTGAATGGTCTTTGGTTTTTCCAAAAGGGCTTAGCATTAGGTTTCAGGGGAATAGTATGGGTCATGATGGATGTGTCATATGTTTTCAAGTCTTCATAACCCTAGGCAATTACGTCGATGTATTCTCAGAGAATCGTGAGAATCTTCTCCTTTTCCTTAGGGGAATAGGAGGTACCAATGTGAATGATCTTTTCCTTACTGGGATGGCCGATATTAACCTTTTCAAACTTTACTCCCTCAGAGGAGGATGACACCTTCTCACGGTCCTAAGGGTCTGAGTCAAAGATTCATTCTAGTGCAACCATCCCCTTTGGGATGGTATTAGTGGGCAGGTCCATGATCCCATCGTCTTCATCACCCTGCCCAGTATCGTCATGGTCTCGTTCCTCCACTATCTGGTCTTCAAAGGCACCAACATTCGCCATGAAGGCTAGGATATGCTGATCATCCTCAAAAACCTCAAAGTGGGTGACATTATCTGGAATGGACAGGGTGGGGACCATCTCAACCAAAAATCTCTGGATTCATGAGCCAGCCATTGGCTCAAGTGTGCTGGCAGAAATGGCGAGGGCATCCGGGACGTAGTTCTGTCACCGGGGAATGAGGTCGATGTCAACGGCATCAAAATCTTCGATAAGGCTCCAAGCCCAGTTGCGGTATGCGGCCAACCTCTTTTCATGACATGTATATTGACTCCAAACTTACTTAAAAATCAACTCTGAATCACCCAGAGCCCGGAGGCGGGTGATACCCTTCCTTAACGCAAATAACGCAAATAAGAGTCCAAGGACCAGAGCCTCATACTCTATGACATTATTTGTACAATTAAACTACAGTCTGTAGGACATGAGGAAGGACTTCCCTCGCGGGTTGATTAGTTCTACCCCAGCCCTGCAGCCTTGTTTGGATCAGGACCCGTCGAACTTGAGGGTCCATAAGTCATTATTTGTAATCTGGGACTGGGGAAGGGGAGAAATCTTTGGATTATCGCTCGGAGACTTAGGGGGTATCTCCTGGACTATCAGCATGAAAGTGGAATTTACCCCCAGAGGTGATTGGATTTGGGATTCCTGGGGGGATTGTACCAGTGGAGTGCATCCGGTAGGGACACTGGGTCCCGGGGAATCAGTTGCATGTTGTTCCTTCCGGAAGGCATCAAGGTGCCGGTTAGCGATCGATAGACATGGTCTACACTCAAGTTCTACATGTTTCTGGTAGTGTACTCAGCACCAAGTGTCAGACAGGAAAGTGGCAAGGGTTGCTGTGGTGCCTTGAGAGTCTACCTCAACTCTCATCTTTTCTTTTAGGTCCTGGGCTCTTTGCAGCACGGCGGGATTTTTTTCGGGGATGAAATCGAATGTTAGGATTTCAAAGGGTCGGTACACCCCTAGGGAAGTCTTAGAGAAAAAGACCTCATTGACCCTTTCTACCTTGGTAAGGGCTTGTTTCATCTGGGGTTCACTTTTAACCTGGATCTTATTGGACTCTCCTTCCCACGGAAGCCATAAATGGGTAAAGTCGGTTGAAAAGTATCCATTCAAGGACTTAGACCAATTCTGACTTAATAACATCCCATAAGTCTCTGGGATGTCCACCACTTAGATGTCAATGATGCTGGCTATCTTGGGGTCCTGGATAAGCTGTATCCAGACATTCTTCAACTCCCCCACCATTTTTACAGCAGTCTTATCCAGTTGGATTACTACACCATTAGATGGGGTGGGGTGGAATCTGAGCTTTTGACAAATGGATAGGGGAATGATGTTACCTGAAGCCCCAAAGTCCACTAAGTAGTTGTTTATATTTTTACCATGGATATTCAGGCCTAGTAAGAAGGGAGGATCCTCATTATTTCCCCAGAAGATGACCGCATTAGCATCTTTGAATGAGATGGTCTTGGGCGGGCAGCTGACGGCTTCCGGGTTTCCCAAGAGCTTCTGAAGAGACTTCTTATACTCAGGACAGTTTAGCAAAACCTCCATCAAGGTCATGGAGATGGTGGTCTATTCTAACACCTTCGTAATGTTGAATCTTCCTCCCTGGAATGGGTGATTTTCCTCAGCAAGATCTTTTGCTTGGTTAGAGCTAGGACCTCTTGGAGGAGCGGGTCGGTCAGTCATGTTATTCCAGGGAGGAATATCTTTGATAGGGGGTGTGGGCATGTAAGTTTGTCCTTTTCCAACCTGACTCTGAGTGTTGTATGGAGTTCGCGGGTTAGTAAAGGCATTGGCCTCAAAGGGCAGAATAGATTCATCAAAGAATCCCTGCAATTTGAATTCTTCTTCATCCTCCCCAAAAGTTCTGAAGAAGATGGTATCACAAGTGAAGGCACTGTGGGTTGTCTCTTGGACAGGAGGTTCTGGAGGGGTAGTGTCATGCGACTGCTGCCTGTCCAGCTGGGAGATCATGATGACCTTCTCTAAAGTGGCACAATTCACCTTGTTGTGCAAACCTGTATCGTGCAATCTACACTAATTAGTCATGAGCTGGAAGTCTGTGACTGGTGTAAAATGTGATGGTCTAGCACCATTTTGATTGGCATTTTGGTTGGGAGGTGAGCCTCTGGTTTTCACGTTATTATTCCATTGCTGCTGATTGGGCCTAGACCTGTTATTGAAGTTTCTTCCTCTGGCGTTGTTGTTTCGTTGGCCGGAGAAAATGTTTCCCCTCTGGGAATTTGAGTTCTGGGGCATGTAGGACCCCGCCTTCAGTTGGCCCATGTCCACAGTTAGGGTAGACAGCATTCGCCAGAGGGATTCGACCTCGGTGGTCAACTGAGTGTTGGCATCACAGTGTGATGGTTGTCTTTGTTGGCTTTCCAGGAAGGCAGCAGTACTAGCTAGAGTTGAGGGCGGCAATCCTCCAGTCACAAATGACTGAAAGAAGGGCACTCTTGACGGTCATGTCTAAGACTATTGTGTCTACTGCGGCTTATTCCAAGGGAAAGCTTCCAGACCCGGGGCCATATGAGTCTGAGTTGGATAAACATACCAGGCCTGTTGGTCTATCAAGGGTGGCGGAGGATTCATCGCCATCAACGGGGTAGCTATTGCTAGGTTGGGGTTGTACCCCCCGGCATGTGCAGTTCCTTTAGGGATCATGTTGAAGGGCGTACTCTATCCAATCCCGCCCAAGGATTTGTTGAGACCGCGAGACAGTTCTAAGAATAGGTTGTAGACTTTTGCCAAGGTGTCCCAGTCACCCGCGGTGATTTTTCTCCAAAGGAGAGTGGAAACGAAAGGGTCCATCGCGTTAAGATAGGTCTGTATGGTTACTTCTAGGGATGGAATAAAAGGGCCTGTGCACCGCTTTAGGGCGCGCTGGAACCTATGATTGAATGCGGCAAGAGGTTCATTGGGTTCCTTTCTGATAGAGATGAACTGACTATGGGACCAGGATGGGTCCATGTGCACGTGAAAGGAAGCCAAAAAGATGTCCTCCATGTCCTGCCAACTGTTTATGGAGTTGGCAGGAAGGTTAAGGTACCAGTTCAACTCACCTTTCCCTAAAGACAAGGGAAACATACAAGTCACCACATCTTCATGTTGGATCCGGTGTCGATTCATGGCATCTTTGTATGCTTGTAAGTGTTCTTCCATGGTCTGTGAGCCTAAGTGCTTATATCATGGGCAGATCTTCTCTGGGTGAGAAGGTAAGTCGTTGATTGCGCCTGGAAAAGTTCCCATTGGGGACCCGATATTTCCAAAATATGCAGCCATTGGGGGAACTATATGTGGGATAGTTTGGGTATTGGTTCCCAGGATTGTCTGGGAAGTTTGGGTATTCTGAGGTATGCTAGACCCCCAGACAATAGTGGCTAGCATGATTTTTGAGGTCCATTTCTTTTGAGCAAGAGGCTTAAGTTCGACAAACCTTCCGGGATTCGGGGCAGATCTAAGGACTCTTTCAAACTTCACTGGGGAGAAAGATCCAATCCTGTTAAAGGCTTGCCTCTTAAAAATATAACTTGGGGAAACCTCAGGAGGTGTAAAATCAGAATATCTAGAGGGGGAAGAGTTCATGCCCTCCTTCTAGTGCCAGTTTTCATTGATAGGGTTTTGCTGACCATGTCTGCCAACAGTCATAAGTTATCACCGGGTTTCGGGGATACCAGCCAACTCTGCCTACAAAGGTTGTCCGGGGAAAGTAAATTCTCTGGACCTTCAAGCACCTGGGTGTCGGGTCACGACGGTGCGGGGCTCGGTTGGGAGAAGTGACTATTTTTGAGAGGGATAGCTGGTTTCTTCAACTCAATTCCTCCAGAGATTCAGTAAACTAAGGTTTCCCCTAGCATTCTACACTTAGAAAATAAAATGAAAAGATCCTGCAGGGTTAGAAACATTTCATCTAACTATAGTCATGCTAAAATGTCTGGAACATCAATAATACTCTGATATAATACACTAAATACTGAAGAAATACATAACCATCAGCTAGCATTTTATCAGTAGCGGGAGTAAAGAGGTCGTTAATCTACTTTAACATATCAGAGTAGAAGACATAAAGAACATTAAAACATGAAATACCATTAACTCAGAAGCAGGAACACGAACAACATCATTGTCAAGAATTCTTCCTTATTTATTAATGTTCCTTCCAACAAGCACTGGTGCGTGATACAAGGGTGACTCTAGGGGAGAATTTGACTATATAAAAAATAGAACAATGGAGCATTGAGCTCTGCAACTTAAGATGATAAATCGCCTTTCTATTACTATGGACAACAAAATTATCAAATTTACCGACCCTTGGAAATGGGCAAGTTTGGCTCTTTATACAATTCTCTCCTAACCCTAACCCTATTTTACATATTTCAATAAAATATAATATCCAGGGGCCGATACTACCTGCACCACCCTACAAAAGACCTGGAGATGGAATAGGTCTGACATGTCAGAAGAATAAGACAAAAATATATAGCAAAAAAATTAGCCTCGAGAAAAGAGCCAGAAAGGAGAAAGAAGAAAGTAGGTCCCCCGGGGACTGAGACTACATGCCTCATAAATGGGGAATGTGGCACCCTATCTCTGATGTGCTAGGTGTACCCTTTGAATGGAACCTCAAGAAGACCATCCTGTCAGAAGCCCAACTGTTAATTCGATGCCTCCTTGATGTCGCCAACCACCTTCTGACATGCTTTTACTAACCGCTTCTGAAAGTGACCAGTCGGCCTCGGGGACCGGGACATAGATCACTTGAAAGAATACAAAATCTTGGATCCCGGACTCTGGGAACTTACGTCCCCAAAAGAATAAAGAATCCTCAACACTTGAATTTTCCACGGCCTCCAGAGAAAGCTCAAGGTTGCTTATTATCATTGAAAGCCTGGAGGAGGCGGGAAATACCATCTTCATCTATATCTTTTAGGATGGCCCTTCGGTGCTTGGCCACTTCAACTTGTTCCCCAAGGTCTGGAATATTTTCTTTAAATTCATTTGCCATCCTTGTCGCATCATGACCACTAAGTATCATGTGGTTTAATTTTTCCATTTGGACCCCATCTATCCCCTCCGGAGATTGATACCGGGACCTCATTATTTCATCAAAACTCCCCAAAACTGAATGTTTAGGGGTACATGTATCTGTGCTAAGGGGATCATCCCAGAAAGTCTTTATTATGAAAGACTTGTATAAATTGGAAGAATACTTTACCACATTTACCTTATCTTGTAAGGACCCTACTAGTTGTTTGGTTACCTCCAATGTGAGGTCAAGTCTGGAGTACTAGGTTCTTATAAAATCAAATGATTCATCACCCAAAATTCTGGATTCAGAAACCATATCTTCTCCCAAGGTAAGGAGCTCTTCGAGCTCCACCTTCCATGCTTGGTAATTCTCAGCGTCATCCTCCCACAGCTCAATAAGAGTTTTTTCTTGATGAATGACTTGCCGGGCCGTGTATAGATCTGGGAGGGTGGACGCCAGGAAACGCTGGGTGTTTTCTATCTACAGGGTGACCCACTCATCCACTGCCTGGGCTTTCTTCTTCATCACTCGTAGGGAGTCTATGTCACTCTACAGTATATCTTCTGAGGTGGAGGCCTCAGGAGGAGCGACATTGATGGGTCAAGCTAGCTCAGTAAGCAACCCCATAAGGTTTGCGTTCTTTTCCTTCTCATCTTTAAGCCTCTGGGCTTCCTTTTCATATCAGGCCTCTACTACCCTTGCTGCCTCCTTAAGCAAGTCTACCTCACCCTGCTTTCCCCTTTTTCCTAGTGATACCTCTGCAACATTATAGTCTCTGGGGTCTGCAATTGCTTCATCGGTGTCTGGGGGAGGTGTTGCCACAATGGCAACTGTTTCTCCACCTGGCCTAGTTCGGAGTGTGTGAACTGTCTATGCTTTCTTGGCCTTTGGTGGGGCCTGGACTTGGGCCATCATTTCAGCCAAGGAGGGAGGAATCATGGGGGTGGACTAAGCCTTCCTTTTTCTTCTTTCTACCAGCCACTTAGGTGGGAGGGGTGGCCTTCCTGCCAAAATTTGTTCCCCTAATTCTTCCCCAGTGTTTTTTAGCTGCTGCTCCATAGTGGCATGGACCTCATCCGCTCCTCTTCCAGCCTCAACTTATTTTGCAGCAATATTCTCTTCAACTTCCATCTCCTCAGCCTTGTCCTCTATACCTATTACTGGGTCCAGACTCTGGTAGGCTTCTTCAGAGATTTCTTCTTCAAGCTTCTCTTCTTGCTGTTGTTCTTCTACCAGGGCCTCTTCCTCTATTGGCACCTCTTTTGGTAGTAGGGGAGGTATCAGGCTAAGATTTAGAGTTTGGGCCACTGTGATCACCTGCCCAAAGGTTGCTCTCGGGAGTGGCCCTTGGAACATGGCAGTTGGGGTTACGGTTATTCCCAAAGGTTCGGTTCCCCCAGCAGATGCCATTTGTTCACCTTGTTGTTGTTGGTCTACTCCCAGACTTTGCATCACTTGAGCCCTGGAGGTAATCTCCAGTTCTAGCTCTTTCCCTTTTACCTGCTGCTCTTATTCCTGTGCAGGCTCTTGTTCGATATCTTCTCACCCTGCAGTCTCTTGTTCTGCCCTGGGAACCTCTGTCCCTGTTTGCTTATTGTCCCCCTGCAAGTTTAAAAACTCGTTGGTTGCAAATATATCATCAAATTATTCTTGCATGGGGGAACTGGTTGGGACTTCTGCCGGCTTTGTTTCATTCTCCGACTCTGAGGAACTGGAAGAAAGGATTTCAACTTGTTGGGGTTGGGATGTTCCCAACCCTTGCTCTGCCTTAGGCTTTTTGCTAGGCTTCTTCTTTCTCCGGGTAACCAGAGGTGGCCCCGCATATCTTATTGCCACCACCTCCATGGGAGCTACCCCTGTTGCCATCTCCATAAGGGTTGCTAATGATGGGGAGGAGGAGGGACGAAGCGGTTCGGTCATGAGCGGTGGAGTGGCTAGCCGCGTTATTAATTACTACCTCATTTGCTGGGAGGCTGCCACTGATTGTTTTATTTTTTATATGATGGGGAATTCTTGCGTAGGAGGGGTCATGTCTATTCCTTTTCCTTTATCCACTCCTTGTGAAGAAGTCCTGGCCCCCAGAGTCAATTTTGGTACTGTCTGTGGAGTCAACTTTGGCGCCGGCTGGGCTGCTTAGCGGGTACTTCTGGGGCACACCTTCTTGAAATAGGTATGGCTTTGCTCGACCACCTCTCAAGAGAAGTCTTCAATTGTGGGCCCTTCCTGGACATTCTAGTTCACTGGTGGAAGGGTCTTTTTATCGATCCCCTTTGCCTTGTACTCAGGATCGATAGTGGGCACAACATCTGAGAAGTCTGTCGGGAACTTTTGGAGCTTCAATTTTTGCATTATGCCAGCCGTCATTCTGATGTAGTGCCTACTCCGCACCTCCACATCATATTGCCAATCTACCCAGAAGTTCTCCATGTGTATTTGATGGGGCTCTGAAGCCCAGGGCAGTGCCGTTGCTATTTTTCTATGCGGATCAAAAATTTTCTGCGCTAAATAAAATTCTTGCAAGTTATAACTTTTCAGCTCATTATCCGCCTCATTTGTGGCGGCCAGACTGTAGGTGTAATTCCCATAGGTGATTGGGAATGGGATGTTGGGGATCTTTTTGAGGGCAAAGAGGGCGTGCACATCCATCAGCTGCCTGCAATACTCCAAGAGCATGATCTTGTCCCCACAATGTTTGGGCAACAAGTAGGGTTTCCCAGAAAAGTTGGCGACCCTAATATAGGTGTGCTGTTTGAATTGAATATAATAATGTCCATAATTATGGACCAAGTTCATCACCTCTGAGGACAGGAAGTATCCGGCATTGCGGGTGGGTGTAAGTAGATGATAGTAAACGAACGCGTCATTCACCGGGCAAAAATTGGTGAAGCTGGACTCCCATTGAACTTGTGAGAAATGGTCCCATGGTGCTTTTGGTCCCAGGCCAATCCCGAGCACCCCGTTAGTAAGTAGGCTGTGAGAATGGGGCCTCTACTGTGCTAGGGCCCAAAAAATGTAGGAAGACATGTAGAACTTTTTCTTCCTATTTAGCTGCTGAAACTGGGAGTCAACATGGTTGGATATTATTTTTGCCCAGTCGAAGTATCCTCCCTTGGTGGAGATGCCGAGGAGGAAATAATACATCCATTGAGAAAACTCTTGGGCGGAGGGCTTCCCAAAGACCTAGGCCAATGCTATCATCCCTATCTAGATGCTCTCCTTAAATTCAGAGCAGGGAATCTCTATCTTCATTCTTTTTGGGTCCCTCTTCGGGACCTTCAGCCAATGGGTATTCATGTACACACGGGCCACATCCTCTAGCTATGTGAACTGGGTCAAGGCATCAGTCCTTGTAACCACTGTGGCTTTGTTGAATTATGGGATTCCCAGTCCTGCCTGGAATGTGTCTAGGTCGAGGGATACCAGAGGAGTAGGGTATTTTGTTGGTTCTGTGGCTGCGAGCATAATAGCCTGAATGGGGGAGTTGTAGTTTGTGGCCAATGTTAAGACAAGCTTCGGAGATTGCACGGAGCATGGGAAGCAAGCCACCCTGAGAATTCTAGAGTTTTTGAAGTTGATTTCTAATTGATCTCCAGCCTGTCGCTGGATGTGCATTATTTTTACCAAGGCCTGCATCTCCGGCCATGTTCTGACACTGGTGTCGATTATCAAATTAACCTTGGACTCAATTTTTGAGCCCATGATGACATTGTCTTGCATAAATTTCATGGTCAGGGGCATCTTTTCCAAGGCCTTCTCCATCTTAGATTTTACTGCGGCCCTGGTTTCTGCTCTGGCAAAGTAGTTCTAGACTCCCGGGCAGAGAAGATGTGGAAGTTTCAGACATGTTTGGAAATGAACTCCGGGAACCTACAAGGAAAAGTGACCATCAGAACACATTTATCAAAATAATTATTCTGAGGTCCGGAGATCCTACCACCATGATGATTTCTCTCCTGAAAAGTTAGTTTCATGTAAAGAACCTGTTGCCCAGTTTCCCACTCTGTGCTTTTGGTCTAGTTTTCCCTGTCTTGCTTCCTCTGTCTTGTTTTTTCAGGGTTTCAG
This sequence comes from Thuja plicata, assembly GCA_018584345.1. Taxonomy (NCBI): domain Eukaryota; kingdom Viridiplantae; phylum Streptophyta; class Pinopsida; order Cupressales; family Cupressaceae; genus Thuja; species Thuja plicata. Next base: position 540,356 of record MU226578.1, on the reverse strand, counting down.
ATCCTCACTAAACCCTTAAATCCCCTAAACCCTAAGTCTTTCATGTAAATGAACGAGGCAAACCCTAGGGCCTTGGCACGTTATGTTTCGCAGTTACTTTTTCCCATCACTTAGAGCATGTGCTTTTTCCTTATCGCTTCGTCGCGTGACCCTGGGCGAATATTCCTTTTCTTCTCCTGACTCTGCATTTCCTCTGTGTTGCGTAGTCTGAAAACACTTTGGAATATTCCCCTAATGTCTTCCGACTTGGCTACCTTTCTTCAGTCGCATGGTCGCCAGATCTACATTATAAGCTTTGAAATGAACGGGACCCACTTCAGTCAGGTGATCGCGAGAAGAATTCAACAGTCAAAGAAAAGTCTTCCGACTTCGTGATCTACTTCATGTCGCATGATCACTTGATCCAGCCGTGACAAATAGTTAAGCTTTTTTCAGTCGCGTGGTCTCGTGATAAAATGGCAGTTAAGAGATAACACTCCCGACCCCGCGACTAGCTGTTTGATGTTAGTAAATTTACTCAGTCGCCTTGTCGCTAGAACAGCACGATGACTCAGCTTCCCCAGTGTGCAACAGATGAACCAATGGCTATGTGACATGTGTCATATGGTGGATGGATGTTGATGTAGGTCAGGTAATCGCCAGATGAAGGAAATGGGTTACGCGACTTCGAGACTTGGTATCTTTACCCTCAGTCGCGGGATCGCTGGATAATTTAAGGGTAGCCTCAATTTTCAAGCGATTAAATGTCAGCCGTCCGATGCAAAGCACAGATGATCTAACGGCGGATGTGTGGTCAGGTGATAAAAGTGCCCTATGTGAAAAGTACTCCTGACTCAGCGCCTTGGGGTAGTCGGGATGTCACTAGAAGGGTCAAAAGGGCTCAGACATAGGATTCCCCGACTTGGTGACTAGGTTTTGTCGCGTGGTCTCGAGACAGAGAAATAGCACCTGGCGATCAGGCGACAAGCCGTGACGGTCTGAGGTAGCAGTTAGGCACTGGATCGCTAGAAGAATGGTGAGTTAAGTGAAATGCCTCGCGACTTTGATTTTTCACAGTCGCCTTGTCGCCAGTTCTTGGCTCGAGTTAAGCAGAGGTTAAAAAGTGCTTTGTCGCCAGGTCATGAGATTTAACCAGGGTTAAGGTCTGATGCTCATGACAAAGAGACCAACGGTCAGTCGCGTGGTCGCGGGACTTTGAATTTGAATATTTGGCAGCAGATTTGGCACTATGAACGCTCGGCAGCCATGGTTCCTCTGTGCTCATGTTCTAGAATTGATCAGGGAGTTTTTAATTGCAGAAGGTCATATACAGAGAGTCTGTTGATCCCAGATTTAGATTTGTTTGACGTCGGTAGAGAAACAAAAGATTCAGAGCATGGAAAAAGATGCAGAGCCCAATCACAAAGTTATTTCTCTCCAGGTGCAGTTGGCAAAAGGACGTGGTCATGATCGATGGCTCATTGATGAGAATTTGAGCGGCGACTGTCAAGGGTCACTTCTCGTCCTGGGAGGTCATGATTAGTTGGTGAGCATTCACGACAGAGACTTAGTTGCTAAATATAACTGATGGACCTGAGTTGCGTGTCTACGGGCATGATCCAGTATAGGGATGGGCGCAAGTCAAATCTGATCTGATCGATTCATTCTTGGTGCATAATTATTTCCAGATTAGATTTTGTCCTAGGGTCAATGAGTACATTGTAAATCTGTAACCCTAGTTAGGTTTTCTGAGACTCCTTCCTGCGTGCATGGGGGTATTTAAAGTTTTTTTTTGAGAGCCTTAGTGCTCAGATTTTGGCATTTTGTAAAGAGAATTTGTTCTCTCTTGGATTTATCTGAGGCATTCTTTCTGCCCTCTGGCTTTTACATTCTGTAATCTTCTCATTAATCATGCAAGCTGTTGGAAGTACTTTGTGATAATCCTTCATATCCCTATGCTTCTTGGTTTGTATTATCTCTTATTGGATCAAATTTATGAATGTGATTAATGGACATTGGGGTTCCTAGTCCCTCTCATTTTTTGCAAATCTGTGTGTTACTGTGTCTGATCTGATTTAGATGTTTTGTGGGTATACTTCAGCCCCTAGCAGTTTTGTCTCATTCCTACACCTGGTTGTAGAAAAGAATGTTTGTTTGCAGGTCATAGGTCGAGTCTTATGTTCAGGCCTTCCTATGAAATACTTATGCAAGCCTATCTAGTGATTTGTGACTTATTTGACCTGATTCCTCCATTAGTTTCATTCCTCTATACTGAGATCCAAGCCCTAATTTCGGTGCATCACCTAGTAGGTAGTTTTCTTTCAGTCATTTCCCTTTCATGCAATCCTTCTATCCC
>MU226578.1:502873-524998 GCA_018584345.1 Thuja plicata | reverse complement strand
CTGATACAGATCTCTGTTCTGCTCCAATAGATCCTTACTGATCAAATATATCTTTGCAGCACCTCAAGGATATCTCTAATCCTTCATCAGAATTTGCACATTCCTTCTGCGTATCATATTCTTGCTCACACACGCTTCTTCATGTTTTCACACTTCACACTTTTTACATACATTTTGAATTCGCAACTTGATCTATCATTTATACCCTTCAGGTTATCAAGTCGGCTCAATTACAAGTTCCAATTAATAAATATTACATTAGTCGACTGGACAAACATTTCACAAATAAAATCCTTCGCAGGCCGACGCAGTCCAGAAGTGATATTCCAGTGTTGACCAACTGATGCTCGGTGAACACTGCAGATTCTACGAAAATCCTTTGGTAACCGAGTGAACTCGGTAAAGAGTGACTTTCCTTCACATATTCTTTGATGACCGAGTGGACTCGGTAGAGACTGAATTTATTTTGTCGACAAAGTGAGCTCGGTAGTAACTAACTTCTCGGTATAGTATTCTAGAGTTCTTGGTAGACTCGGTTAACTGCCTTGCTGAACATTCTGAGCTCGGTAGACTCTGTCTAATGACTGATATGATATTTGTGTAACATCAAGGACAATACAAAATTAAACAATTGTTTCCAACATATATGTACATATGTATATATATATATAAACATATATATATATATATATATGTATATATATATGTATATATCTGTATGTATGTATGTATGTATGTATATAACAAACAAAGCTCATAACAGGGTCATGTGGTACTCAAATAGTGAGCTCATAAACAATGCATGATGCCCTAGCTTGCAACCCACGAGCCATAAAGACATTTCCTCATGAAATGATCATAAATAGGGAGTACCACATAGTGAATATCAACAACAAAACAAATAAAGAGAGATCAAACACTGCATGCTATCAAAATAGATTGTCAGTGGTGATTCAATGCATCTACAACCATAACAACATGGAAAAATTGATCCAATAACAACAAATACATTACAAATTCCAAGCTAGTCACGGTCTCAATGAAATAAACAATGTATATATAAAACATTACATGGTGCGCAATAGCAACAAGCATGCAATGACAATAATAACATCATACATATATATATGTATATATGTATATGTATATGTATATATGTATATACATACATATATGAATATATGTATGTATATATGTATATGTATATAACAAACAAAGCTCATAACAGGGTCATGTGGTGCTCAAACATTGAGCTCATGAACAATGCATGATGCCCTCGCTTGTAACCCGTGAGCCATAAAGACATTTCCTCATGCAATGATCATAAACGGGGAGTACCACATAGTGAATATAAACCAAAAAAATAGAGATCAAACACTACATGCTATCAAAATAGAATGACAATGGTGATTCAATGCATCTACAACCTCAATGGCATGGTAACATTGATCCAATAACTACAAATACATTACAAATGGCAAGTTAGTCACTGTCTCAATGAAATAAACAACGTATACATAAAACAATATATGGTGCACAACAACAAGAAGCATGCAACGACAGTAATAAAAGAATACACACACACAGACACACACACAGATATATATATATATATATATATATATATATATATATATATATATAACAAACAAATATCATAACAGGGTCATGTGGTGCTCAAACAGTGAGCTCATAAAAAATGCATGATGCCCTAGCTTGTAGGCTTCGAGCCATCAAAACATTTCCTCATGAAATGATCATAAACGAGGAGTACCACATAGTGAATATCAACAACAAAACAAATAAAGAGAGATCAAACACTGCATGCTATCAAAATAGAATGGCAGTGGTGATTCAATGCATCTACAACCTCAATAGCATGGCACCATTGATCTAATAACAACAAATACATTACAAATGCCAAGCTAGTGACGGTCTCAATGAAATAAACAATGTATATATAAAACAATATATGGTACACAATAGCAGGAAGCATGTAATGACAACAATAACATCATACATATATATGTCTATGTATATGTATATTTATATGTATATATGTATATATGTATATATGTATATATGTATATAACAAATAGAGCTCATAATAGGGTCATGTGGTGCTCAAATAGTGAGCTCATAAACAATGTATGATGCCCTAGCTCGCATCCCGCGAGCCATCAAGATATTTCCTCATGAAATGATCATAAACGGGGAGTACCACATAGAGTATATCAACAACAAAACAAATAAAGAGAGATCAAACACTGCATGCTATCAATATAGAATCACAGTGGTAATTCAATGCATCTACAACCTCAACAACATGGCACCATTAATCCAATAAAAACAAATACATTACAAATTCCAAGCTAGTCACGGTCTCAATGAAATAAATAGTGTATATATAAAACAATACATGGTGCACAACAACAACAAGCATGCAATGACATCAATAACATCATACATATATATGTATTTGTATATGTATGTATGTATATATGTATATACATATATGTATATATATGTATATGTATATAATAAACAAATCTCATAATAGGGTCATGTGGTGCTCAAATAGTGAGCTCATAAACAATGCATGATGCCCTAGCTTGTATCCCCTGAGCCATCAAGACATTTCCTCATGAAATGATCATAAACAGGGAGTACCACATAGTGAATATCAACAACAAAACAAATAAAGAGAGATCAAACACTTCACACAATGCCTTGAAGGTAATAGCAATGATGCCCTAGCTCTCAAAGCTTGCTGGTCATCAAGCATTCCATATGAAAAGATGTAAATAATGCCAATATTAAATAGTGAGCTCATAAACAATGCAACACAATATTTGCACCTTAGTAAACACATGTTAACACAATATGTTGTTAACAAAATATGTTAACACCATGTATGTTCAATTTTAAGATAAGTGGTCATAGAATTAGGTAGGTTTTCACTTGAATGAAAATATGAATTCTTCCCTTTATTTGTTAGAAGGTTGGTCAAACATATATTTCCTTGACTTCTCATTGGAAAATAGAAAATTTGAAACTTCTTGATTTTATGACCAAGAGCTGAACTCTGAAATTCACTTTGAATCCTACTTCAAATAACACTATAGGAAGAATGGTAATTTAGATTCATATTCAGTTGAAAATATAGTTCTCAACTTGAACCTACATGATATATTTATGTTGAGTCTTCTCTTTCTTTGCATCTTCATTGATGATTCTGATAACTAAAAGATTACTTCTCCAAACTTTACCTCAGCAATGTGCATATTATTTTTATAGCGTGGATTCAAGCAAGATGCTAATTTTCTGATATTGACTACATGGAAAAAAGGCCATCAACATTTCTCAGAAGTGTTTTTAGAGGATTGGGGTTCAATTGCATGCATATAACCATTTATCAAAGTGATATGCTTCCTATCATGAAAAACATCAATATCCTAAAAGAGGTCTTCTTTATTTTGCAGCTTTCTAGTAGATTATTCATATAAGGGTAAATGTGGCTATTACCGCTACAAATTCATTTGAAGGAATCAAACTAGTAATATCAACTACCATACCTACCAAGGCCTCTATACCATTCCTATACTTCCAGGAATTATATTGAACATTTAAAAATGTAGGAATTATATTTAACAATTTCATCTGGTGAAAGACAAATCAAAGATCATTATATTTTTTTTAATAATATAGAATATCGTCACAATTATGACAGATGCCAGAGAATGTCCAACACTGAAGCTATACATGTGACATCCACATATCAGAAATTGTAGATAGCTAGACATCACATGTATAGCATATCTGTCACACATATGTCGTAATTGCAACAGTCTTAAAGTGTAACGATGACATGATAAATAGTGTATCCAGTTCTTATTATGATGGTTATTTCCATTGCAATAGTGACACACATAACAACCATCGGTGGTTCCGACACCAAAACTCCAACAACGGCCAGTGTCACTTGCCTGATGGGGGTAGTGTCAGAATTGTGACACATAGACATTGAAAAAGGGACTCAAATGTACTAGTGACTTGTATAAAAAACTATGTTATGTCAAGTTATTTACAAAGGAGAATCAACATCTTATTGAGAAACTACAATCAGGATTGAAGTCAAAAGGACATTCAATGAGCATGGATGCAAGTTATAGCTCTATTCACTTTAACAGGTTGAATCATGCCCAAGGGAGATTAGTTGAGCTTATGGCTAATAATGGAAGAATAAGGGATAAGTTGATTTCTATTCAGACTATGTTCATACTTCATTTAGAGGTCATGCAGAGAGAGTTGTCAGCTACAAAAGAATTAGCATAGAGAGAGCCACTTTTAAATATTACAGAGAGTTTGAAGGATCTAGCTGATGAGTTAGAGATTAAGTTACAGGTTTTGGATTCTGTTAGATCTAGTTGGGATAATGCATTAAAAATTATCCTATATATTCATAAACCATTTTTGGACAAGTATGGTCTGACCCCTACAACCCCAGCAGACAAGAGTGACAAAAATAATGGGGAAATATAATAAGATCTAATCTAATGGAACATATGTAGACAAGGGAAATAACAAAATGATTTGAACATAAAATTTATAACCTACTATTTTTATTTTTGGAGTTATATACTTAAGATTATGGTGTATATGTAGAGAAGTCTTTATGAAGACCGAGACATAACCTTATGGGGATTTTTTGGATTTTTTGGTATACTTGAGTACTATTTTTGTTAAGGGACTCAAGAATCATGACAAAGTGTTTTTTCCACTAATGTCGAAGGGGGACATTGTTGATCTTCAAGTTTTGTTGTCTATTAGTGTCACAAAGCTAGTCATAATTAAGGTAGGTTGGTCGGTCATTGCTGGGATCAAGCCATCCCACTAAGGCTGAGAAATGGAATGAATTATGTAAATATTATGTATTAACCAAGAAATTCAGTGGTCATCAAGTACTCAGTAGTTGCTAGGTAGGATGGTTGCTGAGTTTCATAGACAGTCAATGCCGAGTGACAGTTTTGACTGAGCATTAGAATTTACATATGTCGAGTGAATTATATGTGTTTGGAATAGCACAAAAACCTAGGTAAACCATTTTGGCCATCTTTATGTATCATTTAAAGATTTTTGAAGATGTTTAATGCATTAATTACACGTTGTTTATGAGATCATGAATCCCTATGCAAGAAATGCAACCAATCAAAATTAGGGATGCTTAAGTAGAAAAAGTGATGAATCTAGATCATTGATCGTGATCTATATGCTTCATTGATTATATATATGAGATTCTTCAAGCCCTAAATATATGCACGTGTGATGATGTGGATGTGAAGAGCAAAGATTGGGTGTGTATGTATGTTTTTTATATTTGAATCATATATGAGATAGAGTGACCGAGCAAAGCAGTGGACACAAAAGAGATAAATAACATTGTGAGTATAGTTAAGAGTTAGAAAGAGGACATTCATTATTAGCAGTTGGATTGCAGACTGAAGGATCGGGTACTGATACATTCTAGCAAGTGAATAAGGGTCTCTTAACATAGTGGTCCTAACAAGCCTTTGTTATATCTTAATAGACTGTGTACTTAGTTGTAAGTTTAAATCCTTTAACAAGGTAGATTATATAGATCCTCAAGCTCTTAACAAGGTAGACCCCTCACAGGGTAGATCATCAGAAGTGGTCAAACTTTGTAGCCCTAATAGGAACACTATATTACTACAGTAGTGAAGATTTGTGGGTTTCATCCCCACCCCAATTTTACCTTTAAAGGGTTTCTGGGTTACCAAATCTTTGTGGTATGTGTTCATTATGGATGTGATTAGATGTTAGATCTATTACAACATTTCAATTAATGTTTATGTTTACATGCTGATTCTGTTTGTTTTATGAGTGTAAAAGTTTTATAGTTTTGATTCAACCCCTCCCTCTCAGTATACTGCTTTCCAATATTAGACTACCAAAAGATACCTCATGGGTGTAGGTGTCATGTCACATAAACAAGCTTAAATCCTATCTGGACACCTAGGTGTACAATAAAACCCCCCCTTAAGAATAGCTTAGGTGAGTAAAATTAAAAATGGGTCCTAGTTATAAAACCTAATGAGGTACCCATATACAATGAAATCTCTCATAAACAGAGAAAGGAAGAAATCCTAGTGGGAAAAACTATCCTACCAAAAAGAGATAAGAAGAGAAGAAGTATATAAGCCCCCCCCAAAAGGACGATGATGTTTCTAATGTAGACCACACACAAAGAAGAGCTCATGGACCTTCTTGAAAATCTGCATGAATACGACTATGATTTAGTGAATCATCTAAATTATCAGGTTTGGGATAAAGATTTGAAGATTATACATCAAGTTGAGAAGCCTTATATTGTGTAGCACCAAAATATTTAATTGCTTTAGAAAATAAGACCCTTCCTTTAAATTTCTCTTTGTCCTTAGTAATTTCCTTATTTGAAGAAGATGCCTTGACAAAATTAGTTACCTTAATATTACTCCTTTTGAGTAAAAAAGTGAGGTGCTCAATTTGTTTTTACATGCATTGATGTTCTTCATGAAAAGTTTTGTTACAAAAGGAACATTTAACTCTCTTAGTAGTTTATTTTCTTTGTTGAGATGAGTTATCCATTTTGAATTTGTAAATTTTATCTTCTTTCTTCTCTTCCTTGTCTTTTTTAGTGCTATTTTTCTCTCCCTTTGAAGTTGATTGTTTTTTTAATTTTTCGCAACTAGAGTTTGTGCCTTAGTAGATTTTAAAGTAACCATTTGAATCAACTTTTCTTGCTCCCTTGTAAAATCATATATTAATTCATCTAGTGTGGGATTTTTCCATGAGCTACCAAGGGCTCCTTTGTTGGAGAAAAATGCAAATATATGACTTGAGTGATGTATTGTCATTGATGTCAACATATTTATCTATTTGAGATAGTATTATAGTAAAGTTTAGTGAGTTCATTTGATCTAGTGTAGAAAGTATGATGAAGATAAGAGTTTTTGGATTACAAATTTTTTTAGAGGATTGTGTGTAGTTGATTCAATTAAAGTTTCAGAGGTTCGTATAAAGATTTGAATGTGTTATGATAATCTATGTTGTGACTGGTTTTCTATTTTTTTAATGGTGACTCAGTGATTGTATTTGTGTCTACATTTATCTGTATTGTAATGTCTTGATATGTATATTTGGATATGTTTTTGGGACGTTCATATGTGTCCTCAATTCAAGTGGATCATAGTTTAGAGTTTTGCAAGTGATTTTTCAAGATTAACAGTCATTTTTGTTAATGTTCCTGAGTTTCAGTATGAAGATGTTGGTGTTTCCATAATTTTTGTTGATTCAGATGTTTTTGTGGTAAATCATGGTGCTTGTGGATATTTCTAGATCATGTACCTTTTTTTGTTTCTAGTCTACATTGATCATTCTGCTCGTACTTGATGATTTATGTCAGTATGTTGGTGTTATTCATGTTTATGGCCTACAATATGCTTGGAGCATGTTACAAATGTTGAATGCATAATTCTTGGAGGTATTTCATTTTCAAAGTGAAATATTTAGGTATGTGCTATGTCTTGGCTGACATTTCTTGGTCTGTATGTTATATTGTATTGAGTATGGTTATAATTTTTTAATTAGGTGGTGGGTGTTGTGTTGACCTTGATGATCCTTCCAAGGTTGATGTCATGTATACATAAATTTAATAATCTTGTATTCATATGATCATGGATGAGAGTGGATATATGAATATATATGTGCATGGAAAGTATACATATTTTAATGGAAGAAAAGAAGTGTATAGAGAAATTTTTTTTGCGATTCAATAGAAATGATCCAAACATAGAGGAGATGTTATCATATAGTTCATAATTTTTGGATGTAATCCAAATTTTCTTGTACAAGAAGTGAGCCTTCCTTGGGTAGTGATCCATATTGTTTTTGTTTTTTAGCAGTGACCTCTAGGAAGCATTTCTGAATGCATGTGTATTCCCATTGTAATACTTTTAACAGGGTATACTTATTGTGTGGGTTCATCCCCACTGTGGTTTTTTTCACTTAACCATATTTACACACAAAAACTTTGTGTTATGTATCTTCATGATGTATTGTTTGTTTATGACTTCATTATTAATTATTAGATCTGAGAAAAGGTTTAAGTTTCTTGAGATTTTTTACAACTAATTCCCCCGCCCCCCTCTCAATTTTCTTCCCTATTTCAACAATTAGTATTAGAGAACTATTCCTTTTAAGAAGCTTAATTACTTGAGGTGATCCAGTATGGAAAATTACAAGAAGGACAGTCTAAGATTTGATGGTTACTACTACTCTCTTTTGAAAAATTGCATGGAGTGTCATCTGATATGCATTGGTGAAGATTATTGGGAGATTACTAACACACTGTATGTTCCTCCTGCAAAAGCTATGTGGAAACCTACAAGATCGAAGAGATAAAATTGAAGTACAACATAATGGAAAAAACTACTACTCAATAATGAAAATGAAGAGTATATAGGTGAAAATGCAACCAAGTCCAGCCAGAAAAGGGGGAAAGAACTGGTCTGGTGGTAAAATCACCCAAGAAAATATGATGATGTGTTGAAATAAAATTGACACATCTCTAGTAGACTCCTAAATGGTGATGAATTATATTAACAAGTTTCATACATGTATGGACAAATAATAAGGCTTATTATCCTAAGTGTAAAAAAATAAATACACTTACAATCCCCCCCCTTAAGCATAACTTAGGAGGACAAGATTAAACAAAAGAGTCTCGACTACTAGCTTAATGAGGTATCCATTTATAATGAATTCTTGTTAATGCTATAAGGCACTGAGATGGATGGTTAAATTAGTGTAATTACAGATCTATAAAATATTTTCATCAACTTCCAAAGTAACCAATATGCAAAGTTAAAGATAACATAAACACATACCAAAACATACATCCATGAAAGAAACACAATAAAACCATTATTTTATCATGAAAACCCTTTTTAGAGGGAAAAAACTCAATGATAATTGTCACCCACAAATATCACTAGTGCATCAATAAGTCTTTCTCTTTTAGGAGCATTACAACCACCCTGTTAAGGGCATACCTAGCTAAGAGTATCTCTATCCCTGTTAAAAGCTATTAAAAAAACCATATTAATAGATTTAGAACTTCTCTTAAGAGTCACCCTATTATAGGATTTAGTCATTAGACCTGTTAAGATCCAGCATACCATGCTAGGAATAATCTTGTTAGAGGTTTTTTTATCACAAGCCGACTAGGACATTCCTTGAGAATGAACTCAAATAAACTGATCTGAAAGTAGCACACTCTTCTTGAAAGATCCACTTCACCACTTCTCAGATCCCTTCTCTATTCATACAAAAATTCACTTTAACCACAAAAATCATCACATCAACTCTCGTACTCCAACATCCTTCAATTTCTTCTCTTATATATACTTTTAGGTGGGTGGAATAACCCTAAAATGTGATCACATTTAGCCTCCAATTCCTAAATAATCTCCATAAGAAATCACACCAACATAGTAAATTGAACTCCTCAAGGTTGGCCCTTAGCTTTGACACATAATCGATCGCTACCTCGATTTCATCACCTTGACTTGACCGGTTGAATGTTCTTGCCGATATCACTAGTGTTTACCAAAAATCAACATCTGTGTGTTGAATCATCTTGAGTGATCAAATACATAGTTAAGGATGTATCTATAAATACTTCTTGTAAGATCACATCATCCAAATTCTTCGTATTATCACCACACACTAGAATCATTATCTAAGATTGTATTATCACTGGGTCACTAGATACTTAGATAAATGCTTATTTAGACACCTTCATCACTGATATATCTGATTTGACATGTGAAATAAACTTCTTTCCAGCAATAAAAATGCTAAAACATTCACCACATAATCTAGGAATGATCATGTTCATCAGATGCCAACAATCCCCCTTTGTCATTGATGGAAACACTTAGAAAATTTGGCTAAAAGTCCGACTAAGAAAAACAAAAAATACAAAAAATGTATAGAGATAAACTTTTTGTTTACTCCCCCTATGGTAATAAAAAAGTGCCATGTCTGTATTGTAACCTTATATAAAATACTTAGCCAAAATTTTCACTACTATCATCTCCCTTGTCTAGACTAGACTACTCTATCTACTCCCACTTACTATCTTCTCCCCCTTTGACAACAATGAGAAAAGTATTACAAGAAATGATCAAAGAAAAGGTTTATTTACAAAGAGTATCATATACCTATTACAATATACTAAATATATAACCAAAATTGGTCTTTAAGACAAGTAGATCAGCCTCCCATATCTTTGTGAGATGCTCAAAAATCATTATATGACCAGTTAGTAGATAGGATAGCTCCTCCAATGCATCCATTTTATTCATATCAGTTAGAGGTGATATCATTGCTGCATCTTTGACTCCTTTCTGAAAAATTTCCAATGTTCGATTCAACAGAATTTGTAGCTCCAACAATGCTGAGACCCTTTCCTCCTCATTTTGATAAGTTTTGAGCTTATGATTAATAATTCTCATTGATGATCCAAAACTTGTAATAGAACCATTCACTAGATCAAAATTTCCTATTAACTTTTGTTTCTCCTATTGAGCTTCAACTCTTTTCTACTCAACATCCTTCAAAAAGTGTGAGAAATTAAAAATAGTAGTAAGAATATTACCACCTTCTATCAATGCCCGTTTCATTGTGTTAGTCTCAATTGTCAATTAACCTTTGTGAAGTGCAATCTACTGGAATAATTTTTTTTATTTCTTTCTTTCATATTCCTTCTCTTCCTTTATTGTTGTTATATCCTTTATACTTTGTATTTTTTCACTTCCAACGGTCACCAATTGACCCAATTGTTCAATAGGTGCAAACTGCTCATCATAGGTTGCTTCAGGCACAAGATCAGATAATGTATATCTTGGATTCTTTACAATTTGTGCCTCCTACTTGTGTTGATCTCTTACATCCTTTGACTTCATAGTCATGGGAACATTCATTGACTCTGATGGGCTCATTTTGGTAAGATCTGTTGGTCCTTGAATGACCGGTATCTCATCATCCATTTTAACAAAACTTTGTTGATCAATAGACATAGAAGATGTTACCTTTTCCTTTTATCTACCTTTAGGCTTTTGTATTTTTTTTTCATGCTTGTATTTATCTCCTTCCTTCTACACATCCTTAGTATGTGTGGAATCACTTACTACTCCTTGTCTTCTTCTTTACTGGTAGCCTCTACTATTGGTTCTTATTATCGCTCACCGATAGGAGCCTCAGTCATCACTTGTGTTGATCCTATGTCTAATTGTTGCTCTATTGTGGCCCTTTTTTCTTCATGAATGTATAAGATAGGTACATCACCTGTGGTGTCCATGATATCCTTCGGTTTGTCCAAATAAATATTATCAAGTGTGATTTTTACATCACCAACCATTAATACACCATATGTATGAGTAGCCTTAGGTTCAATATCATCTTGTCCTTTTTCCTTGTCTGGGTCATATTTCTTGTCTTCTTCGAGACCTAAGAATTTCTTCACGATATTCTTAGTTTCCTCATGCACACACTTATAATCTCCAATCAATAACCTTATGATTCTTGACTTGTTCTTTAATTCTGGTCTCACTTTCTTAAGTGTCTCTTGGATTTCCTCTTTACACATCTCTAGTTGTAAATGCACTAAGACATTTTCATTTATTTCCTTATCTTTCTTCAATATTGTATGCCACATAGCATTAATATTAAATCATATAAAGATGGAGGAATTTGACAATACAGTTCAATAAGGGCTTTTGTTAACCTATGCACGCTAAACACATCTGCATCCTAAATCATCCTTTGATCTTCTTCATTTAATTTTTCATATAATTTCCTTACTCCAATAGGTCCACCTCACTTCTTGACTATTCCAACAATAGTATTAACATAAATGAACTTACCAAAATCAGGCTAGGAAAATTGTTTAGTAGGGGGTCCTACTACCTTGGATTTCTTTCCACATGCCTTCATCTTCTTTTTTTCTTCATTAGATTCAGTTCCTTTTTCATCTTATTCTTCTTGTTACCACCTGAATTTGGTCTATTTCAACTATGGACCCTATTTTCCCTAAGTGTGATCATACCCTCGATTATGTCCAAACGACCCTGTTATTGCTTGGCATAATTCTTCAAATCAATTTAACATCCTAGGTGATTTTTATCACTAAATTATATTAACTATTATAGCCATACGATTTAAATCAATTCAAACCAATTAAATCAAACCAAAATCAAATATGGCTATAGTATTTAATTATAAAGAAATTAAATAAATCCCTAAATCAATTACCCACTTGCAAAGTAACCCATTCCCCTAGCCTATTTAATTTAATTAAAATGGCTATAGTCCCCTAATTATTAAAAAGAAAGTAAATTATTTAAATAATTAATTCCTATATTTTTGAATGAATTAAATAAGTTTAATTCATTTAATTAATATTCCCTCAAACCCCAACCTAACCCATCTCAACCACTTCTACCCTGGGTTCTAACCCATCTCAACCCACTCACCCTTACTAATCTAATTGTAATCCTAATTCTACCCTAACCCACCTCCTAATGTTGTCACATTCCATTAAGGAATGCTTAGCAACTCAACCCACTTGAGAAAGTCCACTTTCTCAAGCTTGACTTCCTTAAGGTCAACTTTCTCAAGCCACCCTTTTACACCCTTCCCTTGCTTCTTTAAAGCTTTCATTAATGCCTTATTAATGAAGATGCCTTAAGCCTATGTATGTTCCATGCCTTATTAATGCCTTGGGCATTAATGGTTCTCACACCTCCATTAATGAGTCCCTAAACTCATTAATTCACCTTGTCCCCCCTCTCTCTCTCTCATTCTTCTATAAATAGAAACCATTTTCGAGAGTAAAAGAGCCTCCATCTTAGATTAAAAATGCATTGTTATGATGTTGAATTAATATTAGACTAACATTTCACTTCTTAAATCATGCTTTTACATTGTTATTACTTTCATGCTTAGAGCTAGAATTCATGTTTTCTCATCTTTTTAGCTTGTTCATAATCTAAAATCCTTCATACTAGGTCGTATATGTCACTGATTGTAGCATAAACTAAGGGCTTTTATGTTACTAATCATACTCTTCCTAGTTAGCAGGCAATAGGTCGATATTAGGTGGTTTTACATGCTTGTCTAACCATTTTGAACTAATGCAATGACTTATTGATGTGTTGTGTCTCTCTTACTAGGTACCCAAATACACACACACATTTCTAGCACCCACCATGGGGCCCAATTTCTAACTTGGTCTCATTTTCTTACACTTTTTTGCCAATTTCCATGCTCAAGATTCAGTCACAGGATCATTTTTAATCATTTAGGATCGCATCCTGGATACGCCATCGCACCTCAGAAAAGTCAGATTGCATCTGGGATTTCCTGGGTTGTTTTTGGTTTAGGATCGCATCTGGTCAGCAAGGGATCGCATTCTATGTAAAAGCTCACATACGGTATACTGTGTCGCATTTAGTATAAATTTAGGCTCACATCTAGTTAAAAAGCTTGTGCATTCGGTTTACCTAATCCTAACATTTTGACAAAGTGGTGTTTATGGTATTTTGCAGCTTAACAAGTGTTTGCAGGTTATTTTTGGAGGTTTTCATGGAGTTAAACTAAATAAATACTAAATCAGTTTTATAGGTTGCCAACCCCCCATCTTGACCTCTATTTACTTGTTTTCAAAATTTAAAACACATATTTTGATTTGTCACTAAACTGACTAGAGGATTATGCTCTTTTCCTTTTAAGGAAAATCAGAAACTCATACATCAGTTTATGAATTGAATGGAATTTGGGGTAAATGAACAAGAAAACAAATCACTTAATTTCTTTTGGATAGTAAATGAAAAGAACAAAGCACTAAATATGTGGGATTAAAGAACAAGTTCAATCGTTTAATTCTTTTTGAATTATAAATTGAACAAACACAAATCATTAAATCATTGTGGTTAATTGAACAAGGCAACTTTCCCTTTCAAGCATCCTATTTTCTTTAAAATAGGGACAACTAAATCAAGCTCAACATAGCTTGAGGGAATGAACTTTGTTTTAAGTGCTTTGGGAGAAAACAGCTTAGATTAGGAGAGTATGCTCTTCTTCCTCGAAAGAATTAGAAATCCAGACATCCAAAGCTCGCCAATCCTGGTTACATATCATTTAAATAGTAGAGGGCCTTCCAGTTGAGGAAAAAATCTCCCAGGAATGACCCAAGTGAGGACAGGTCTTACACCAACCCTTCCAACTCACTATAAATAGTTGCTTCCTTGTAGGCCAAAACCTTGGAAGACGGAACTAGTTTTGTTCTTGGAATTACGACATCATTCCTTGAACATATCTTGGTATATGTAGAGTGGAGCAGCTTGAATCTTTCTTGCGAGACTACATATATTCAGGTACTCATAGGGCTATACGCCTCAATTTTTCCTTGTACAATTCTATGGGGGACAGTTTCGAATGGATTGCCCAATAATCTATAGCAACTTCTGATTCATCCCCGAAATGATGATAATCATTGTGCAAGGCAAAAAGTAATTGCCCCAAGACACTCGTCATATTGTGCCCTCACTTGTGTTTGGAGTTGGCTAATACAACATCATGACTGGAGCCATTGTGTGCTTGGTGATGGTTGTATTCTAATTAGCATTTGAGTGTGTACCTAAGTCAACAAGCAAAGATTTTTATCCTCCACCTAGAAAATAGGACACGATGAGTGTTTGTTTCACCCTCTTAACAATGCAAAACTATTTGACGTGCTCTAAAGATCATTAAAAAGATAAGCTCCTCAAAAAAATCAATAAATTTCAAACCCTGGAGTACAAGTTTTTTTCACACCTTACGACACCTCTTGACACAATCTAGAAACAAGCAACTTCACGCACTTTGAAAATGAACTTTTCAGAATTGACCAAAACTGATAAAGACATCATAAGATCGTATCCTATTTTTCCTGAGTCACATTCAGTGTTTAGGATCGCATTTGGTATTTAGTATCATATTTGGTCAGAAAAAATTCATATCTAGATTCTAGGATCATATCTGATACCATCAGAGGCTCGCATATGGGAGCTCACATTCAGGATAGTGGTCATTTGTAGGAGTTTTTCTTATGAAGTCTTAGTGGATTAGGATACCCTTTTTTCTCTTTAGCTTGTTCTTGTTGTATCTTCTGGTCTCCCTGTTGTTATTTCAAAACACTTTTGAAATGTCTACTTTGCATGCTTAGTCAGTCTTTCATGATCAGTTTAATACGTGTGGTCTACCCATTTCCTATCAACAACTTGGTTCCTAGCTCACTATCAGGGCATTCTAACCCTCTAACGCTGGAATCATTTACATCCACCAACAACAAACAATTACTTTTACCTAGACACACCCACTTGAATGATCTAAAATCCTTACTTGCACTATTGGTAAACATTAAAAAAGTTGAGAAACAAACTTCATGGTTAACACAAGATGCAACCAGTACATAACTAAAGGATAGAAAGTGCCTCCTAAGACACCACACTTTCGAGGAGAAACTTCTCATAGTTCCCTTCTTGATCTAGATTCACCTCAAATGGATAGCAACACTAACGAATGGAGTAAGGCTTTTGCGGGTTATAATGATGGAAAACAAGCACAATCCGAAGGCACGGAAGAGGAAGAAAGATCCAAGTTTGAACATAATCTGTTTGGATCAGACGATGAAGAAGAGATCCCTGAAGATGAATACAAAAAACTCAAACAAAGTAAACGGATCCACAAGCTATTAGAATGGATAATTGGTGACGATAAAGAAAAGTACTTCCTCCATCTAGCATCCACAGGTGTCAAGTTACCCAAGGATTATAATGTGGAAAATCTCAAAGAAAAGGAGGTACCAAACCTGATATCTATTCTAACCAAATAGCTCAATCTAATGCAAATAGAGCTCACCAACCTCAAACAAGAGAAGGAGAAACCTAAAACAAAATACTCTTTGGACACCATTTGTCCATTTACTTTTGACAAGAGTATCACTATGGTCACAATTCCTCCTAATGTGGCAAGGCCAAAGTATGAAAAATACACGGGAGAAAGTGATCCCCACGACCATGTAAGGGAATTCTGTGCTCTCAGCATCGAGTGCATGCACGAACCCACATACCTCATGTGACTATTTACAGGAAGTCTAGGAGGTAATGCCATGGAATGGTTCTCAAAATTAAACCCTAAGGTTAAGACATTTGAGTAGTTGATCCAATGATTCATTCAACATTACTCCTACAACATCCAACATGATGTAACTATGATGGACATATGTAACACCAAACAACAAAATGGAGAATCATTCACACACTTCCTACAAAGATGGAGAAAGATTTTTGCATGATATTCGAGGGTCATTTTTGAAATGGAGAAGATAGAAATCTTTGTCAATAATCTAGTGCCTGAATTGAGCTATGCTCTACAAATGCCAGATTCTCCTAGCTTCGATAGGATGATTAAAAATGCCCTCTGTATTGAGGAAGTCATGGTCAAAAGGGGAGAGATCACCCTTCAAAAAAAAAAAAAGGTAGTAACTCCAACTCCAAGCCTAATTGGTGGAAGCAAAACAAAAATGTTGTTAATGATAGAGTAGTTGATGCCTCTAACATTAATTCTAAATCTGAAGCATTCAATCTAACCAATGGCATACAAGCAAGCAAAGATGCTAAGGTCACACCTCCCATTCCAAAAATGAACAATGATAACAACAAGGAATAAACCTAGACTTCAAAACCCCAAAGAAATGTTCAGTCCTTTGGGGGAACCTCTTGAGATTATTTTGAAAACATTAGTGGATAACAAAGCTCTTACAATTCCTGATTCTAAACCATGGGAACCAATGGTAAAACCCAGAAGGTGGGATGATAACTCCTATTGTGTCTTCCACAAAAACAAGGGACACAAGACTAATAATTGTCTCAAACTTAAACATGTCATCCAAGACCTCATCGAAGGAGGTAAGATCAAAGTAGATAGACATACTACCAATGAGGATCATACAACATTCAACAAATCTTTTCCTAATTACAATCAAGGAGAAACATCTAAAGGGAAAGGTAATGAGGTAAACTACACCTATTCCAAAAATGACAATGTGATTAACATGCTTGACATTAAAATTGAATCCATCAATGTGATCACAATTAAAGGTGCCTCATCCCATTCAAATGTTGTAACATGGAGCCAAGCACAGGTTACAATCAAAGGACCTCCAAGATCGACATCAACATCAAAGGTTCCTATTATAACTATTCCTAAACTAGTAGCAAAACATGTGGTCACTATCCCCAGAGAAAAATATGACTTGGTAGACCAATTGCAACGAACCACTGCCAAAATTTCCATCTTCAAGTTGCTCAAGATATCCACAGTACATAGGGAAATCCTAGAACAAGCCCTACATGATGCTAATGTTCTGAAAGATATAGATATAGACAATTTTCAAGTGATGGTCAATCACATATCAGCACCACACTACCTCTCCTTTTCTGAAGAGGGTGACAAGTCATTGACCCATCCACACAATCAACCCCTCCATATTGAAGTCCTTATTCATAAATCTCATGTTAGACACGTATTGATAGATGGAGGCGTGGGATTGAATATCTGTACACTGGATCTCGTCAGGAGACTAGGTCTCTCAGAAGAAACAATTGACACTAGAAAAAAGATAACCATCAAATCTTATGATGAGGAAGAAATATCCTCTAGGGGTCTTATTGCTCTACCTATCTAAGTCAAGTTCTGGATTTACCATTGGCCTACAATATTCTACTGGGGAGACCATGGATTCATGAAATGCAAGTTGTATCATCCACTTACCACCAATGCATAAAGTTCCCACATAATGGGATAGAAGTGACGATTCTTGCAGATGCCAACTATACTTGCAACAATAGCAAAGCAGGTAGCATGATCCCACACAACAAAGAGGCTATGGATGTCATTGCTCCTGAAACTACCAAGGACATGGTTATGAAATTTTTTAGCAAAACCTTGAAACTAGAAGCAACGGGTATGGGAGAGTACAAGCTGGACCTTACTCCCTCAATGAAAGAACTTTCGGTATCACCAAGATCCTACGGAAAACCTTCATCAACATTCACACATCTAGCATTCAAAGAGCCACAAATACACAAGGAAACTAGCATGATAAAGGCATCCATGTATTCTTCAGATAACATAAAAGAATAGGCAGTCTTGGACTGGCTTTACAAAGGAGAGCCAGTGGAATCTGAGGTCAAACATGTGAAGATATCCCCAGAACAATATGGAAAGGGATATGATTTCCTCACACAAATGGGTTACAAAGGAAAGGGACCTCTAAATGACACAAGATGAGGGCTCATTGAACCTATTCCTATGGAATTACAGAATACCAAAGGTAAAATAGGACTTGGTTTTAATACTAAAACTGATAAACCCGCTCCGATAGAGAGTCCACACTCAGATAAAGGGAGTGATGAAATAGATAAACTAGAGCAATGGTCCTATGAAAGATTGTTACATGTTGGTGTACAAGACCCCAACTACCAAGGAGAACACTATGTACCTAGCTTTGAGGTACCGTAGGATCTTCACACTCCTTTGCTAGCACAACCTCCCATTCAAGAGGTAGGAGACACCATAGCAAAAATCACTCAAGAGATACCCCAGCCACAAAATATACATCCTAACTGGGAAAAATTAGTCAAAATTTCACATGTCCTTGATCTACCTCACTTTGATCTACAAGCAGCTAACCGAGTCCATCAAATAAACATTTCTGAATATTTAAATAGATCTGATGATGATATCACAGACTCTCATGACTATGAGTGGGATCGACTATCTATTTCCTCTACAGATATTGGAATATATACAATTCACATGTTTGCAGCTCCCTCAGCTACTATTAAATGACCTAACCCTCCTTTCAATGATACTGAACCTCCTGAAGTAGAAGAAGAATTCATTCCCCCAATCATTGATGGAGACACTGGTGAATACATAAGTCTACAAGAATTTCATAGGCTATAGGCAAGAAGCCTCCTTTTACAGAGGGATGATGATGATATTTCTACTGATGAGTCTCTAGATTTCAATCCATATATGACTGACAATGACCATTTTAATGATGATCTCACTCTTATCGATCTAAATATCAAATAAATTAACTTAACAAATCATGTCATGTCGATTAATGGTCTTGAGGCTAATACGATGCTGTCCTTCCTAGAATCTGACTCCCTAAAATTGGTACTTCCAGACCTAATTGATTGGATTGAAATAGATCCTATTCCTATCCTTGACTTTCCCAATGACCAATCCCTAGCTTTTTATCTCAATGCTTGTGAACCATACCCTTCTTCCACCAATTTAAGGAGTGAGAACATGTCACAGGAGGATATCAAGTTTCTTAGTCACAAAGTGAAAAATAAAAATAAAAAGTGGACTGATGGTGAAAACCACTTTGTGGCAGTATCAGATCCAAAAATAGTAAAGAAAAAAGATGTATCCGATGGTGAAAACCTCTCAGAGGTGCCAAAGGATGAGACTCTTGATATCCTCCCTGAACACTTTCAGGAGAGATCTTCATTATTGATTGAACCAACACAGCCAGTAAACTTGGGCACTGTTGAAAATCCTCAGATAGTTCATCTAGCATAATCTTTATCAGAAGAAGAGAAGGTATAGTTCATAGAGTTCCTGAAGGAGAAGAAGATCAAATTTGCATGGTCTTCCACTGATATGCCACGGCTAGATCCTAATCTCATCATGCACCACTTGTCTATAGCTCCTAGGATCAAGCCTGTAAAACAAAAACTTAGAAAGATGCATCCTCATGTTGTATTATTGGTGAAAGCAGAATTAGAAAAGTTGTTGAAAGTTGGATTTATTCGAGTCATCGCCTATGTAGCATGGATCTCCAATGTGGTCCCCATTTCTAAATCTGATAAATCTATCAGGATCTATATGGACTTCAGAGACCTCAACAAAACATGTCCAAAAGATGACTTCCCTTTACCAAACATTGACATGATCATAGATCTTACAGCAGGGTTTCAGATGTATTCATTAATGGATGGATTCTTGGGCTATAATCAAATCAAGATCACCCTTGAGGATCAAGAGAAAACCATATTCACATGCACAAGGGGCACCTTTTGCTGGAATGTCATGCCTTTCAGGTTAAAGAATGTCGGTGCAACATATCAACGAGCCATGATGACAATATTCCATGACATGATGCACAAGAACATGGAGGACTATGTCGATGACACATTGGCTAAATCCAAAGAGAGAGGTACTCACATTTCTGATTTGAGAAAGATATTGGACCTAACGAAACAATTCCAACTTAGGCTCAATCCCAAGAAATGTGCCTTTGGAGTCCAATCAGGCAAGCTCCTAGGATTCATAATAGCAGCAAAGGGAATTGAGGTAGATCATGCAAAGGTAAAATTTATTCTAGAGATGACTCCTCCATGTAATATCAGTCAAATGAAGATGCTACAAGGGAGATTCCAATCTATCAGGAGATTCATGTCCCAACTTGCAGATAAGGCACAACCCTTTTCTAAGCTACTACATAAAGGGGTTACATTCAAATGGGATGAACACTGTGAAGCAAACTTCAAAGAATTGAAGGGGTACCTGGCTGCTCCACCTATTCTTATGGCACCTATTCCTGGAAAACCCTTACTCCTATACATTTTAGCAACAACTACATCCCTAGGATTATTACTGGTGCAAGAAGATGAAACAAAGAAAGAATGAGCTATCTACTACATTAGTAGAACACTAGTCACTTATGAGATCAATTATAGCACTATTGAAAAAGCATGCTTAGCAATGGCCTTTGCATCACAAAAATTAAGACGCTTCATGCTCTCTCATACAGTGAAGCTCATTGCTAAGATAGACCCTCTAAAGTATCTTTTGAGCATAACAGCATTAACAGGATGTTTGGAAAAATGGGTCCTAATTCTAAGTGAGTTTGATATTGAATATGTA
Organism: Thuja plicata; assembly: GCA_018584345.1. Lineage (NCBI taxonomy): Eukaryota > Viridiplantae > Streptophyta > Pinopsida > Cupressales > Cupressaceae > Thuja > Thuja plicata. The sequence goes on along the minus strand of MU226578.1, from coordinate 503,887 downwards.
GAATGGAGAGCTATCAAAGGACAGGTACTTCCAGATCAATTGGCTGATTCACCACTCCAGGATGATGAACCTTTACTAATTGAATTTCTTGATGAAATAATCATGCATCTCACTAAACATCCCTGGAAGATGTACTTTGATGGTTCATTCACTCAACAAGGATCTGGAGCAATGGTCCTCTTCATAACTCCACAAGGATACAAGATTCCCAAATCTTACAAATTGATGTTTCCATGCACCAACAATATCTCAGAATATGAAGCATTGGTCAATGGCCTCAAGCTATCCATGGAAAGGAAGATCATAGAGTTACATGTGTATGGTGACTCCCAACTAATTATCAATCAAGTCAATGGGGAGTATCAAACAAAAGATGAAAAGTTGATGCCCTACAAGCAACTAGTTGATGATCTGAAGAAGTACTTTGTCTTCATCACCTTCCAGCAGATACCAAGATCAAAGAACAAGGCTGCAGATGCTATGGCTACCTTGGCATCCATGTTACAGCTGGAGGAGCATCAATTCCACTATGACTTCTTGGTGGAATAAATATCCTATCCTGCCTTTGCTAACCCTAAATACCAGGTAATATGTGCCTTGAATACCCCAAATCAATCTTGGTATGCCAGTATCATTGCTTACCTTTTTGACCAAACCATTCCTTCCAATCTATCCTGAAATGAGAAAAGATCCTTGATTAGGACAGCATTGCGTTACGTCCTCATAAGTAACAACCTATATCGATGTAGTCTCGACAATACACTTCTTCGGTGTTTAGAGCTCCAAGAGTCTGCTCTCGCATTAAAAGATGTCCACTAAGGAGTATGTGGATCACACTCGAACGAATTTTCATTAACTAAGAAACTACTTAGAGTAGGCTATTATTAGCCTACCATGGAGAAAGATGCTATTCAGTTTTCAAAAGCATGTCTTAAATGCCAGACACATGGAAACCTTATTCATGCTCCTGCCAGAGAACTTATACCTTTCATAACACATTGGCCATTTCAGCAA
>MU226578.1:465392-482746 GCA_018584345.1 Thuja plicata | reverse complement strand
ACAGCAATTAGGGCAACAAAGAAGGAACGCCGATTACCTGTTAGAAACGGCCCGTTAGCAACGAGAAACCCGTTTCGCCCGTTGAAACGCGAAACGGAAGTCTTCCGTCGCGTTTCTGGTAACAGAGCACCGCACCAGAAAGATATGCAAAATCAACTCTCGAAACCAATAAGATGGGCGACAATATGTCATTGTCCTATTCCTGCCTATCCAAAGATTCGACAAGTTTGAATTTTTCTTTTTCTTCCAGAAACGGATTAGATATTTCAGTTTAAAATTGATGAAAACGATGAGGAAAAATCAACTTGAATTTTAATAAAAGGGTTACAACGCACGTTGTGCAACTTGTACAGATGACTCTGTTCTCAATATTAAAAAATGTGCTCGTTTTGAACGAGCTTTTCCGTCGTCTGTAACGTTTTAACGACACAGATTTCGCAAAACAATCCGGAATCTAGGTATACCACATGGGCTAATTTTTAATGAGTCTAGGTTACATTTTAAATTAAAGCTTGAGAGAGAATTAAAATGTTTTCGTTCATTATAAGTTTCTTAAGATTCGCTACCGGCCAGTTTTGTAATATAATTCTAGTAGTGAATTTTCCAAATCTTAATGGTATATTTAGTTACTTTTGATACTGGTCAACCAAAAATATTACAAGGATGTGGAGATTGCCCGAGAAAGAATGTGGAAACTAGCTAATGGATCTACATGCGAAAATAATGGATACTAGTTGTCCGGGTACTTCGCTTCAGAGACTAAGAACGAATGCATTCTTAGATTCACGGGCAATACTTCACATGACGGGTAATTTTCATGAGAGAAGAATTCAGATAAAGAAATTACTATTGGAAATAAAACCAAACTTAAAGTATTATGGGTTCTTTTTCGATTGACTTAATGAAAACTTATAGTATTATGAACATGGACCATTATTGTAACAAATGGGTTATTGAAAAATGTTTCATTAGTTGAAGCAGTAGGGCTAAATCTTATTTTGATATTTAAAATTGTTCAAGTTGGATATAGATTGCTGCTGCTAATCAAGTTATCGTTAGAGATGAAAAAAAGACTTAGGATATAGATTGTTATTGATAGTAATTTCTATTGATAGAGTTTACCATAAAGTAGGTCCCTTCAAATTTGTTCATTTTGTAGGTGATGAACACATGCTTTCCCATGCTTTTATTGCTCAAACTAATTAAATGTCAAAACTTTTACATGCTACACTTGGACATATAAATTATAATAAATTGTAAGACATAGTTAGAATCGATATGGTTAGAGGATTAACAAAAAAAATCAACCTTTTAGGTGTGTGTTAAGGATACAAGTGTTAGGTAAACACAATCAAGATCCTTTTGAATCACGAAAAGCATGGAGAGTTAATCATCCACTACAACTCATTCACAATGATTTATGTGAGCTAGGTTATCCATCACCTTCAAGTGTCGGGTACCTGATCGCATTTATTGAAGATGGTAGACGAGTATGGGTTTATTTTATTTAAAGAAAAAATTAAACATTTGAATTTTTACAAAAGTTCAAGGAATTAGATTAAAACCAAAGTGAAAAAGGAATTAAATGCTCGAGGATAGATTATGGGGTGAATATTGCAATTATAAATTTATATATTTTTTTAAATTATAGTATTAAGATGAAAAGAATGCTTCCTTATACCCCTCAACAAAATGAGGTTGTTGAAAAAATGAATATGGCCCTTTTAGAAATGGCTCATTGTATATTGCACTCTAAAATTTCACATAATAAATTTTGAAATTTGGTTGTTTCTTGTGATGCACATATTTTGAAAAGAATCTCCACCAAAGCTCTCACAAATATCACCCCTAAAGAATGATGTAGTGGTAGGAAACCTTACATTGAATATTGTAAAGTATTTTGGTCTATTTTTTGGACGCGCATTCTCAATGAAAAGAGGTAAACATTGTAACCAAATAATTATTAGTTTTTCTTTATGGATTATAATGAAGAAGAAAAGGCTAATAGGTTATATCATTTCACAACAAAAATATGTGTTAGTAGAGATGTAACGTTTTATTAACATTCACAATGAATTCTCCCTATATCAATGAGGATGTAGTGTTTACTAATGAAACAACTAATGCTTTTGACTAGCCCATTTTTTAGGTAGTGATGATGAAGAAGATAGTAGTTTAGCTAGAAAAAACAAAAGCAGTGTTGAAGAAATCTTTAGGTAGGGACCCAAAAACAAAGAAAGGAAGGGTAGTGCTCTCATGGCTAAAGTATTATATATAAATGATCCGGTTTCATATGAGGAAGCTAGAGGAAAGAAAGAATGGGAGCAAGCTATCAAAGAGGAATATGAGTCATTGCAAAAGAGCTACACTTAGGTACATCTTCCCTATCTAGAAGGTAATAATGTTATTGGTTGCGAAAGGGTTTACAAAACTAAATTTAAATTAGATGGTGCAACTAAAAAATTCAATGAAAGACTAGTTGCTAAAGGGTTCAATAAAAAAGAGGGCATTGATTGTGAGGAAATACTTTCTTTTCTCCTTGAATTAAATACAGTTAGAATTATTAGATCTATGGCTACAACTATTTGGTGGTATATTCATAAAATAATGTTAAAAATGCTTTATTAAATGAATATTTATATGAATTAATATATGTGGATGAATCACCAGGTTTTGTAGATCAAAAAAATCATATCCTTAATTATGTATTAAATAAGTTGATTGATGGTATAAAATAAGCACCACAAACATGAAATGAAAATATTTATAGGGATTGTCAACTCCATGGATTTAAAAAGTGTAAATCTGATCCTAATATTGTTGGACAAAATATTGGGTTAATCAATGATATTAACTATTACCTTAAAAAGACATTTCTTATGAGTGTTTTAGGAGAACTTAATTATTTTATTTATTTAGTATTTTTTAGACTCCATGATGGATTATTCATCTCAAAATCAAACTATACTTTGGATCTTTAATAAAAAATTCACTATTCTTGATGTAATGCCACTAAAATATTTTCCTTAGAAGTCAATGTATAGATGCAACATTTTCTTTTTTTCTTAGTGCTATACCCAAAGTCCTTGAGGGACTAAAAATTTAAAGTAGGTCTAGGTTCATATTCATAGTAATGTTAATGTTATATTAATATTAATATTAATATTAAGTTTAATATCAATAATAATATTGATATCATGTTATTTGATTAAGTTGAAGAGGTATCTACGGCTATGGCATGCGGTAGCGAGAGAAGAGGTATTTCAAATTCTAAGGTTGTAGGAAGCTGAAGGGTCTCTACTGTGACCGTTTCAGAAGGGGATAATGATGTTGATGAGGGGGATGAAATAGATGTCTTCATAGTGTGTTGTAAACATTCTTCTATGTTGACCCTATTTTTTATGGATGGCTTTCAATGTCTTTTGATGTTGCCTCATGTGCATTGAACATTTGGTGATATGGGTGATGTCAAGGGCGGGGGATCATGCCCTGCAGCCTTTTCTTTTGGGGTACACCAGATTGGTCAGTGCCTTTCTTAGTGAGCAGGATAAGCTATAGGTCTGTCATTATTTTTGAAAGGGTTTTTGCCCTAAGTTCTTGGAGAATTGAATGCTTGATAGTTTTTTCTTTTGTCTCATTTCTCCCTAAAGTTACGTGCTTCTTGGAGAACTTTTTTTGGTTCTAGGAAATGGCTCTTCTTGTTTTCTTCTATTGAGCATGGTTTGGGTATTTTTTTGTACTATAGCGATTCTCTTGTTGAGGTGATTGGAGTTTACTAGTATTTTATTGGGGTCTTTGATTTTCTTTGTAGATTTATAATTATTGAGATCATTGGTGTTGGTCTCTTCAAGTTTTTGGGTTTTGTCTCTCAGTGTAGAATCTTATTTGTTGATCTAAAGAAGTTTGATCTGTGGCTTTTTGTGTGTGCTCTTTGAGCCCTGTGTCCTCCACATTGTCTATCTAATGTTATCTATGGCTTGGAGGAGATCAATTAGTTGTGGCAATAAGATTTTGAGTTTACTTTGTAAACTCTATTTGATAAGCTCATGCTCTACTTCTATCACCACGGAGGCCTTGGCCTCTCCTAATTCTTTACAGATTGACATTTTTAGTGAGGAGAGATCTTCCTTGTTTGATGATGTCTTTCTTTCTCCTGGCGGTGGATTCTTCTTTCTGGAGTTGCTAGAGGTTGAGGAGGTTGGTTTTCTTTAGAAGAGGAGATTTTATGATCTCAACCATCTTTTCCTCTTCTCTCTAGTGAGGGTTTCTGCTGCTATGTTTCCTTTCTAAAGATTTTATATGTATTGTGGTGAGATTTGGGTGTTTTCTTCTTGTGGGAATATGGTTTCTTTGACTAGATAGTGATGGTGGTGGGTGTTGATTTTCTTAAGATAGGGGATTTGATGATCTTTTCTCTTTGGCCTCCCTCCTTCTGCTCAAACTTATGTTTTTTCAAGAGAAGAAAACCCTTAATTTCATTGTGATTTTTGACTATTGTGGTGCTAGTGTTTCATTTCTTAGTGAATGTTTCATGATATCAGAGTTGTATGGGTTTTAGGGGATTAGTTTTCTTTCAATAGGGTGCTTTATTGATCTAAACTCACTTTCCCTCTCTAGTTTGGGATGCTTGTTCCTTGATTCTCTATTCCACTATTGGTTCCTCTTTAGAGTTCCCTTTGGGAGGTTTTCTCTTGGAATTTGGTAGGTTCCCCTTTGTTTTTTTGTTGGCTCCTTTTGATTTGGTGCTTATAGTTTCCCCCTAGTTATGTTTTGAGGGGTTTTCTTTGAGGCAAGAGGATAAGTTTCTCTGTGGACTGGGGATGTTGGTTAGAAATGACTTTCTTTATAGAGGGGTATTTAATTATTTTTGTTCTAATGATATCTCCATTATCTTTAAGTTCCCTCTTCCTTGGAAGGGGACTTCTTATTGTTCTAGGGCTTTTTCTTGAGGAGGCATCTATTTGTGGTTGTTTGGTATCTAAGATTGTATGGTTGGGAATTTGGTTTGGGTTGGTTTTCTTAAGAAAGGAGGATTTGACGATGTCATCCTTGCTAATTTAATTCCTCTATATAGGGTCTCTCTTTTGCTGGTGGTAGTCTCTCATGGTGATGGTGTTTGGTGTAGTAGATGGGGTGATCTCTCTCTTTGGTTCTTTGGGTCCCTCGTGGTTGAGATGGCCTGATGACAGTTGGATCTGATTTTATTATACTAGGAGACCTTGATAATTTTATGCCTCTTGATTCTCTTAGTCTCCTTCTGAGTCTCTTCATGCTGGAGATGTGTCCCCTTTCTATGTTCTATTAATTCTTAGGAGGGTTTTCCTCAAGGGAGAGTCAATTTCCTGCTTGTTTTGGTGAGGCTGGTTGTTGGTGCTGCTTTTCTTAAGGGAGGGAGATTTGTTGATTCCTTCCCTTCATCTCTCCTCTCTCACTTTAGGGTCTCTTATCATGTGTTTATGATTTCTATTTTTTTTGGGTTTTTCTCTTGGAGAGGCTTCTTTTTGCAAGAAGGTGGTGTCATGGCGGTCAAAGTGTGGATTTTGGAAGGTGTTGATTTTCTTAAGTTTGGGGGCCTTAATGATATCTATCCTTTTGATTTCCTTCTACTTCTCTTTTCCCCTTATCTACTAGAGGTGTCTTCTTAGGGTAGTGGTGCTTGTTCTTTGGTTAGCATCTCCTTTTGAGGGTGTTGGTGGCCTCTTTATTTTGGTGGGGAAGATTGTGGGTGTTGATTTTCTTAAGTATGGGGACATTGATGATTTCAAACCTTCTCTCTTTCCCTCTAACTCTAGGTTCCTTCATCCTCTGAAGGTGAAGAAATTGGTTCTTAGTTTTTGGTTGGCTACTCCTATTGAGGTGGAGCTATCTTCTATGGAGGTGAAGGTAGATGTTGGTATAGATTTTGATGGAAGATTTTGAGTGTTGAGGAAATGAATGTTTTTTTTTTCAGCTTTAAGTATTGCTTTTGATGGTTCCATTGAACGATCAAGTATGGTTTTGGAAAAAATGTTAAATCCCATCTTGTGTGGCCTTGGGAGCCTTTGAATCCCTTTGAATCTCTTTTCTTCTTATCTCTAGTTTATATTATTAGGCATTGGCCTTTTGGGTAGCTAGTTCCTTGGCAATCTTGATATTTGTGGTTGTTGTATGTTTGCTGGCCTTGGGCTAGCTTTGGGTTGGTATACACTAAATGCTTACTTTGTCACACTATCTCATCCAAGTGGGGTTCCGAATCCCCCTCAAAATCTAGTTGTAATCAGTTTTGAGGCCCCATCAAAACCTATTTTTTTCTTTAATCAAAAACATTTATATTACATTATTATTAATTATTTGTTTATTAGTTCAAATATTAACTATTATTACAAATAGAGGTTTGTTACAATCTATTTATACCTCTAGTTATTATCAAGGCATCACCTCTTCCCCTTCTTGAATACACATAAAGTGTAATCTAAAACTAATATCCTTATTGCAATTGTCACATTAAAATTTGATGCTAATATTAGTATCTATCTAAATAGTATTATGAACACTTAGCATTATTTCCATTTTTTATAATTATATTAGTATTCGTACTAGTTTGGCATACGATTTAGAGCCTAGTTGTGAACTTTCTTGGTCACATTTGGTACCATATGCACAAATGACATTTATACTTCAAGATATAGCAATATTTCTTATCCTTGGTTGGATATCCATTGTCTAGTAGTCCCAAATTAATTCAGATTGACATTGACATGTTGTAATTTTGTAAATGAGTGTTTTCAGCACACCAAATGCTAGTGCAACCTCAAGTATTCTATTTGTCTAGAGTCATGTCCTTTGATGTGCTTTTACATTTGCAATATTTCTTCTTTCTCTTTTTTATATTCAAATATAAGTCATTATCATTACAAATCTATATGTTGGCATATTGAATATAAGTCATTATCATTACAAATATTTATGCAGATCTTTTTTGAATATTGATTGGTATAGGTTTGATGATAGTAAGATCAATTATTGTGTTTTCATTGATGTCAACATGGTTTTGCGTTTGTTGACATTGTTTTGGATGTGTTGTCAAGTATGAGTACATATAAATTATGTGTTGCAGTAAGACTCAGGGATGTCTCCATATACATTTTGTATGATCTCGTAAGATGGGAATATAAATTGAGCAAGTTATTATCGATTGAAGGGCAACTAAGCAAAAAAAATAAGAGGCATTGACAAATAGTGAATGATTTGATTGTTGTATCAATCGATATGGATTCAAGTGTTGTGGTCATGATATGATTATCTTGACTAGGTTGTGTTATTGATACTATGATCGCTATAGGATTGGAGTGTTGGAAGGCATTGTTTGAGTTGATAGAAGATTGTTCTGTACAAGTTAGAAAATGTTTGAACAATATTGAGTAGTTGAAATTAGATCGGTGAGCAGTGATGATGCAATTAGTTGTAGTGGATGTTTTCATGATCCAAATGTCAAGGTGACATGGCATAAAAAAATTTGTAATATTTATTTTCTCTTTCTTTGCTCGAGGTGATCAGATTTAGTCATGTCTTGGAAGCATGTTAAAGAGGTAAAAAAGGATTCATTGTTCTTGATTTAAATTGAATGAGAAATGAATTTCAAGGCTGACAAAGACTTGAAATTGAAATTACTAATTGGTAACATATTTTTGGGTTCAAGAATTGAGCAGGAATGAATTGTAATTATAAAATTCAAATTTATTATATTATGTTTAAGGCGGTGGCTACCTAATGAGCCTGTAATATATTTATATGTAAATTGATGAATTATGCATGTGTAGATCATGGATGCAAAGGTGTGGTTGAGTGAAGAGTGGAGATAGTCTACAAGAAGAAAATGTATTTTTCTTAATTGGATCTAAACAAGAAGAGGAGAAGTTCTCAACCCACATCAATGTACTTTTTCATTTTTAACAATTTCTGCAATAAAATCCCATAACCGGGTAGACTTTAATAGGTCTGATTTGTAAATCCTTTAATAGGGTGACTCTTTAACTAGTGTCTGAAATCCTTTAACAAGTTTATTGCTAATAGGGTACATCTCCTAATAGGGCTAGAGGTAAATCCCTTAACCAAGTCATTCCTAACAGGCTCTTCTCCTAACAGGGCATCATTGTAAGCTCCTAACAGGGCTAGGCCTTTAACATGGTGCATTTTAGAAGAGTGAAAATATTTTTGGGTTCTAATCCCCATCATCTATTAACCTTTATTCAGGGTTTCAATGATTAAAAATATTGATGTTATTTTTTACATGTGTGGATGATTTTTTGGTTATAATATTTATTTCGTGTATAAGGTTTATATTTGGTGAATATGGTTTATGGTGTTTAATGAATTTTAAAAAGTACAAGATCTTATAGATTATTGATTCACCCCCTTCCCTCTCAATAATCTAGGACCTTATAGTATTAAAAATTGGTATCAGAGCCTAGGTCCTCTTTGTGGTAAGCTCAACAACTTGAGGAAAATATCTGATAATGAAGAGGGAAGGTCCTAAGTTTACAAGGGACAACTACACTATATGGAGTGATAGGATTAAGATCTATTTGAAGGGCAAGGGGCCATAGTTCTAGAATCACGTGCAAACATAATATACAATTCCTATTGGGATGCTTACAACAAATCAATTGAAGGAGCAATAGGATAACACACAAGCATTTAAATCTATAGTAAGTACTCGATCTAGTACTGAATATATTGATGTACATGGATTTGAGACTACTTACAAGATTTGGAAAAAGTTAATGTTAATATATGTGGGAGACATTCATATTCAAAAATCTAGGGTAGATAGTTTGAAAGGAAAATATGATTACATGAAAATGGTGGAAGGTGAGAGCATTTCTCAATAAGGTCAAATGATAAAGGAAGTAGTTTGTGCTATCAAAGTTGTCAATGGTAACATTGAAGGAAGTGACATGGTAAGTAAAATATTGAGAACCTTGGTACCTACTTACGCCATTAGATTTTCTTCTATATAAGAATTGAGGATATTTAATATTGTTTCTATTGATGGATTTGTTTGAAACTACAATTGAAAAAATTATTATATTTTCATTGATGTCAAACCTTAAATGGTAAGAAAATTGCTATCTTATAAAGTGCCATATCAATTGATTGATGAAGAAGATTTAAAAAGGAGAGATAACAAGAAGACCTGGTGAAATGGTTGAGTTATGTGAAACTACAATGGGTACTTGATGAGATCCCACCTTGACAAGGTAATATATTGTTTATCTTAAGTCTAAGTGAAGTTTAGATGACTACAAGATTAGTCTTGACTGAGTTACAAAGCAGAATATTAAGAAACATAAGTTCAGAATAGTTAGTGCCAAGTAATGTCGAGTGATGCGAGAGTCGACTGAGTGACAGTAAATTTTAGTGTTGACCAAGTATGAACATGTGTTGAGTGTCAAAGAATTACCGAGTTACACAGAGATGACCAAGCAACAGTACACAATATTGACTAAGTGTCATTATTATGATAGTTTAAGAAAGATTTGAGATACCAGTTGACATAGTTGATTTTCTTTGGATATGTGAAGAATATTTAAGATAAGGATGACAGTTGTGGAGAATTAAATGAGCATTTAATATATGTTTAACCATTTTTATGTATGGATTCAAGAAGGAGTTTTATGATATATTCTACAAGGTAGATGTAAACGAAATTATGGAAGGATTCATTGGATTTGACCTAAACCTAAGATCTATGGTAATGATTAAGAGAAAGTGGATTGATATACCTAATTAGAGAGGTATAAGTTTGACCTAATTTCAGCAAATGAAAAGTCTGTGGTATGTGGTTAATTCAGCTGATTGGAAAATCTAAGTAGAAGTAAGAGAAGGCTGAAGAGAGCAGTATAGGACTGCATAGTGGTGATTTCTTAAAGAATTTCAAAGAAGATATGTGAAGAATATTTAAGATAGTTTTATGTTTCAGATCACAATTTTTTGTTACTTTCTAACCATTGTATCAGTTGCAAAATTCTTTTAAACAAGGTTGACCTAACAATCATTTTGTTAAATCCTTTAATCAAGGTGACATTCTAATGCAATGGTCTTAGCCCTCTAACAAGGCTCACTTCTAACAGAGTGATTAAATCCTTTAACCGGGTCACATTTAACAGTGTGTATTGTAACCTTTAACCAGGTTGGCTTTTCATAGAGCTCACTTCAGAAGAGTGAAAAATTGGTAGCATGTTGCTGGTGGTTTTTCCCATATTGGGTTTCCATGTTAAATCTTAATGTCATACTTGTGTGAAGGTTATTTTATGTCTTGCACTATTAAGAGCTTTATATTTTGTAAGTTGATTATAGTAGGATTGTAAATTGTAAGTTTATATTGTTGATCATATGCTATAGAGACCGGATGGATTAATAAGTGGATCTGAGTTGGTTGAAGTGTTTGAAAGATCAATTGGTACATCTAGACCTTGGATAACTGATTCACCCCGCTCTCAGTTATTCTAAATCATTATAACAGGATTTGATTGGTAAGCTCAATACTTTTGAATTGAGTAGCTATGATAAAAATATTCCTAAAGTTAAAGCATCTTTTAAGGCCTCTTTGTCATTAGAATCGGAGAAGAAGGGAAAATAGATAAGTCATAAGTTAGCTATCTTAACAAGTTATACTAGGGATCTAGAATCTATCTATGAAGAAGAAAGAAAGAAATAACTTGAAGCCTTACTTGCAAGGAAATTACCATTGTAACCAGTAAGTACAAAGGCAAGTTACCTTTAAAGTGCCTTTCATGTAATAAGATTTGATATATTGCTTCAAGGTGGCCTAATGTTGAACAAAAAGATAAGATCGTAAGATTCAAAGGAAAAGGAAAGAATCAATATTATGTTGTTATAGATAAAGGTGTTACTGGTGAGGAGTCAGAAGACAATGAAGAAGAGGAGATAATATTTGTTGCAGTAAAAGATGATGTTGCAGAAGGTGAAATGGCCTTAGTCTCCTGTATGGATCAAGCCTATGAGTGCATAATGTATAGTGGTTTCTCCCATCACATGACCGGTGACCTAAGTAATTTCATCGATTTTAAATAATTTGATGGTGGTGTTGTCATATTTGGTAATAATACACCCTCTTTGATTAAGGGAAAGGTACAATTTATTTGAATTGTAAGAGTAATGTTGATAATGTCTATTTTGTAGAAGGTCTAACGAATAATTTGTTGAGTGTGGGTCAGTTGAATGACCAAGGTTATAGAATTTAGTTAAAAGGAGGAGTGTGTGAGATACTTGGAGGATTAGGTGATATGATTGTGACTCGTAGCCAGACTAGAGTTAATTTATTCCATCTAAATACTATTGTAAACAATTTCTCAGTGGCTAGAGCTGAGGATAGTTGGTTTTGGCAGAGAAGGTTCTATCATGTGAAATTTCATAGTTTGGTCAAAGTTAGTAAGTTGAATGTAGTTAGAAGTTTTCGACAATTAGTTAAACCAAACAATATGATGTGTAAGGAATGTCAGTTGGGTAAGTTAACTAGTTCTAATTTTAGCAGAAAGTATTTTTTATCAGAGAATATACTAGATTTAGTGCACCCTAATTGGTGTGGTCATATGTGGACTAAAATATATCATTGTGATAAATATTTCATATTTTTACTATTGATTACTTAAGGATGATGTGGATAACTTTCTTCAAGGATAAGTCTGGTGCTTTATATAACTTCAAATATTTAAAAGAACTTGTTGAGCATGAAATAGGTACAAGATTGAAGTGTTTAAGGTCAGATAGTGGAGGAGAACTTATTTCAGAAGAGTTTGTTAAAAATTGTGAATAAAATGGAATCAAGAGGAAGATTTTATCACCTAGAACACCTTACCAAAATGGAGATGCTGAAAGGAGGAGCAGAATCATAGTAGATGCTACTAGGAGTATGTTGATTCAAAGTGAAGCACCAGAGATGTATTGGAGATAATCCATCATTACTGCAGTATACACTTTGAACTGGGTGCTAGTGAAGAAAGGGAGAAACAAAACACCCAATGAATTATGGTATTGTCACACACCTAGTGTTAAAAACATTTAAAATGTTTTGGTAGTAGATTCTATATCAAAAGAGATGATTTTGTTGGAAAGTTTGATCCTAAGAATGATGAAGGTATTTTCCTAGGATATTCTACTAAAAGAAAGGCCTATCAATGTTTCAACAAAAGGAATAACAAGATGGTTGAAAGTGCAAGTGCGAAGGTAGATGAATATCTAGAGAAATCTAATGAAACAAGCAAGAAAGAACCAGGAAATGTTTTGGAATTTGTGCATGTGCAACTGCTACAAAAAAACTATTGAACAAAATAATGAGGAAGAAGTGATTCAATTAGTGGAACAAGATAAAGAAGAAACTAGACCTGAACCTATTAGTCCAAGATATGTGAGATTGAATAATTCCACTAATCATATAATTGGTGATAAATCTAATGGAGTACAGACAAGAAGGAAAATCAGAGAGAATACATGTCTGATTTCAAATTCTGAGCCTAGACTCAATAAAATCAATGGAAGAACTTGATGAGATTGAGAAGAATGACATTTGGAAAATTGTTCCTAGACTAGTCGACAAGAATATGATTGGTACAAAGTGGGTTATCAAAAACAAACTGAATGAAAATGGTGAAGTGGCTCATAATAAGGCAAGACTTGTGTGTAAAGGATATGCACTAGAGGAAGGAGTCCACTATGGAAAAAAAATTTCTCTTGTGGAAAGACTTGAAGGGGTATGAATTTTACTTTATTATGCTTCTTATAAGAAATTTAAAGTTTTTCAAATGGATGTCAAATCTACTTTTCTGAATGGGGTTCTTGAAGAAGAGTTTTATATAGAGAAACTAGATATATTTTCATTAACTAGAAATAAGGACATGGTATACAAGCTAGAAAATGCACATTATGGACTGAAACAAGAACCTAGAGCATGGTATGAAAGATTAAAATCTTATCTCATTAAGATTGATTTTATAATAATAAGTTAGGATAGCAATGTGTACTTGAAGGTGGAAGGTAATAAGATACTATTAGCTAAAGTGTTTATCGGTAACATTATCTTAAGAGGAAATGATGAGACGATCTTGGAGTTTGTAGAAGATATGAAGAAAGAGTTTGAGATGTCAATGACAGGATAAATTATGTTATTTATTGGATTGTAGATTTTGCGACTAAAGAATGGTATCTATATCAATTAGTCTAAGTACATAAAGGCAGTATTAAAGAATTTTGGAATGGAAGATTCTAGGCTAGTTGGAGGCCCCATGGTGAGAGGATGCAACCTATCTAAGGATGATAAGTCAAGTATAGTGGATGCAACTCTATACAGATCCATGATTTGTAAGTTTCATTATATTGTTCATAGTGTACCAGACATTGCACAAGTAGTTGGAATAGTGGATAGATTTTGAGATAACCCTAAGGAGTCTCACATGGTAGTAGTAAAGAGAATATTCATGTACTTGAAAGGAAAAAAATACTATGGTCTTTGGTATGCTCACAAAGGTGATTTCTCTTTGAATATGTTTATAGATGTTGATTGGGTAGGAAACATTTTTGACAAAAAGGGTACAAGTGGAGGAGCATTCTTCCTAGGAGGAAGACTTGTATATTGGAAAATTATCAATAAAAATTATATCTCCTAATCTACTACACAAACTGAGTGTGTAGAAGAAGCTATAAATTGTACACAAATTGAATGGTTGAAGAAGATCCTATAAGATATCAAAGAGAATGTAATTAAACCTATGACTATTTACTATGATAATAAAAGTGCAATCAACATTTTAAAGAGTCTAGTAATGCATTCCTATACTAGACACATTGCAGGCAAGTATCATTTCTTAAGAGAGCAAGTCTAAGAAAAGGTATTCAAGTTGGAATATGTGCCAACCAAGGAGAGTATAGTAGATATACTAACTAAACCATTACCCAAAGATGCTTTTGAATATCTAAGAGGTAAGTTATTGGTTACTTCCCCACTTCAACAACACTAAGATCCAGTTGTAGGAATCAATCCAGTGGACTCATTGAATATCTTGAACTCTATTATATTGGTATTAAAGGAGGCTACTCCTTAGGGGGAGAATTCAGAGGAGAAGGGAAATGTTGCAGTAGTTCATGACCTATGTGGTGCCTTTGGCATTGTTTTCAAAGGGGGAGAAGAGAAGAGAAGAAAATGATAAGAAAAGAGAAGAGCATGATATCAAGGAGAAGATGAGTTAGGTATTGAGAAAAGATCAAAGGAAGACTAGGGAGATCTTGATGCAAAGTGTAAGGCTAAGGGGGAGCTATTATTATCATATCAATGTGGTGTTTCCATCAATGCCAAACGGGGAGATATTTTTCATAACTAATGCAAATATTTATTGAGTGTTGATTGGTACAGGTTTGATGACAGGAAGATCAATTATTGTTTTTTCACTGATATCAACTTGGTATTGTATTTTTTGATAGTATTTCTGATGTGCTACCAAGTATGAGTAAAAATTAATTATGTGTTGCGATAATAATTCAAGTGTGTGATCGTTGTTGGAGGCCTGAGGGTGTCTCTGATGAATTTTGTATGATCGCGTAAGATGGGAATATAAATGGGGAAATTTATTATTGATTAAAGGGAAACCAAGGAGATAGAAGATCAGACAATGACATATACTGAATGATTTGATTGTTCTATCAAATTGGTATAGATTCAAGTATTGTGTTCATAATATGATTATTTTGACTAGGATTTTTTATTGTCTTTATGATTGCTACATGATTAGAGTACCACAATGCGTTGTTTTAGGTGATAGAATATTGTTCTCAGCAATTTAGAAAATGTTTGAACAAGGTTGAGCATGTTATGTTAGATCAGTGAGAGGTGATCATTTGATCATTTGCAGTCGATTTTTTTGTGATCTATATTTCAAGGTGACGTGGCATAACAAATTTGTAATAAATTTTTTTTATTTGCTCGATTTGATAAAATTTAATCAAGTTTTTGAAGTGTGTTAAAGAGGTCAAAAGGGTTTGAATATTCTTGATTTAAATCGAGTGTGCTATAGATCTAAAGGCTGACATGAACTTGATATGTATAATAATTGGTAACATATTTTAGGGTTCAACAATTGAGTGAGAATGAGTTGTAATGATAAAATTTAAATGTATTAGATCATGTTTAATGTCATGGTCTCCTAATGAACTTGTAATATATTTATATGTAAATTGATGAATTATGCAAGTCTAGATCATGGATGCAAAGAAGTGGTTGAGTGAAGAGTGAATATAGTCTGCACGAAGCACAAGTTATGTTTTAACTTGGATCTGAATGAGCAGAGGATAAGTTTTACACCTAGATCATTGTACTTGTTGATTCATAAGAGTTTCTATAAGAAAATCCATTAATCGGGTAGAATTTAATAGATCTAGTTTTTTAATCCTTTAATAAGGTGGATCTTTAACTAGGGGCTGAAATAATTTAACAAAGTTACTCCTAATAGGGTAAATATCCTAACAGGGCTATAGGTGAATCCATTAACTAAGTAACTCCTAACAAGGATTGCTCCTAACAGGGCATCATTGTAAGCTCCTAACAAGGCTAGGCCTTTAACAGGGTGAATTTAAGAAGAGTACAAATATTTGTGGGTGCTAAGCCCTAGTGTGGTTTTCACCCTTAGTCAGGGTTTCCATGATAAAATAATGGTGTTATTTTGTTTCATGTGTGGGTGATTGTTTGGTTACTTTTTTTAATTGCATGCATAAGGTTTCAAGTTAATGAATGTGGTTTACGGTGTTGGATGAATTGTGAAAAGTTTCAGATCTGATAGATTACTGATTCAACCCCTAGTTATCTTGGACCTTATAGCATTAACACTATATTGGGTTCATTTTGGTCATAGAATTTAAAATCTTCCAAACGCATCAATATTTGTTCTATAGACTTCAATATGAGGTAGGTATATTAGGGTTATTATAGGTTTTAAAATATTCATATATAGAGTTCACAAAGTTATCATCTCATTTTCCATCTCTCTTGGTAGATGGGTCAATAAATCCAAGAGCCTTGCTAAAAATTCTAGGTAATATGGGCTGTTTTAATAAGAATCAGCCATAAAATTCTTATAAAAATGTCAAATTGAAAGGTTTTGGAATCTTTCTTGTCTTATTTCTTGTAATTTATAACATGGAAAATAATAGAAATATTAATTTTTCTACTTCCATGAGTAATTCCTTTGATTTTCTTTATGCCTCTATATTTTCAACAGATTTACTTATTTGTGAATGTTTCTTGTAAACTACAAGATATTGATTATATTTGTCATCAATCTTTGGGTTTAAATTGTCTCATTGCCCCAAATTTATTTAATATCACACCAACATTTTAGACAAACCTTGAAGTGAATGTTTTTGGTACACTAGGTACTAGTCTTTCCCTGAGTATTTAATTTTTTAATATCTTTGTCCTTGTCTATTCTCTCTCTTTTGAACCCTTCACTCTTTCTCTTTTTTTTTTATAGTTAGATATAAGTTATTGCCCTTCCAAATATATACTAGGTTCAATTTTGGAATATGATTTTGAATCTTCCCAAATCACTAGTATATATAATAAATTAATTATTTGTTGTAGGTAACTCAACTCTAGATTAGATTGATAACCTTAATTGGTAGTCTAGTCCTATATGTTCCAATGATATTGTTTATGTTATATGAAAGTATGGACTGTTAGGATAAAATATTTACTCCAACATGGACCAAGTGATTTAACAAATATTTAAGGTAATAGATGATTGAAACTAACACAAGATCAAACCAATCAAATAAGAGTATAAGTTTGATGGCATATTGTGAAGTAACTGTCCAAGATAGCAAGCTCTTCTATGAATTTATCAACATTTTAGAGGAAGTGAGTGGTGTTTTGATTCTTCTATAATACTCTAGAAAGTAAAAATAATTATCATGGTATATTCTATGGATAACTTTTAATTAATTCAAAGTTGCCTTTTTTTCTAAATTTTAAAATACATTTTAGTTATTATTTTTTTCTAAAATAGTATAAATGAATTTATGATAAAATTTGCATAATTAAATGGTATATTCATTTAATATTAATAATTTCCATTGTGAAATACAAAGGACAATATTGGTGAATGAAAATAATGTTGAGGATGTAGAGATTTCCCTAAGAAGGATTATGAAAGTAAGAAACAAATTATCAAAAGAAAAAAAGAATGAGTACATTATTAACCTCTATAATAAATCATATAAATCAGTCATGGCCTAGGATATTATGAATGGTTAAATGACCATTCAACAAAATTGTAATCTAATAGACAATAAAATCATGACTTGTGATA
>MU226578.1:447310-465265 GCA_018584345.1 Thuja plicata | reverse complement strand
TATATATATATATATTGGAACTAATAATCAAGTAGATTATATATCATGGTATATTCTATTCGACATTTTTTTGATGATTTTAAGATACTTATTAAATAAATATTGAAAAAACAATTAACTTACAAATAGTTTGTACATGAGTCTGACTTTCCAAAATTATAAGCTTCATCCACACTAAGTTCTCTTCTTAATATATATGTTGGATTTCATATTGGCTAAAACTCAATAATATATTTTTACATTCTTCCAATTTGTCTCTTATTTCCTACAGAGGAGAAACTTCCCCTTCTAGGATTTGGATGATAAGCTTATAATCTCCCTCAATTTTTATTTTGAATTGTTCCCTACATTTTAATCTTATGATTCACTACCAAGCTATCATGGATTTGGAAACAATATTTTATATCATGCAAAGGATCATATGGAAAACCTCCAACATGATTCTTCTATGATCTCTTATAACTCTACCTAAGGCTATTTAACCATATTTACCTTTAGAACAACAATAAAAATTCAAATCGATACATCACACCTCAAGGAGAATATAAAAATTCAGTAATAATAAATATTTTATTTTATTCTTAGATCCTACTAGGAAGGCATATTTTAAGAGTAGCGATAAAGTGTAGATTTATATTTTCCTTAAAATGTTTTGAAAAATTCCTAAAAATTAGTCCATAGTATTCTTAAGTTGATATCTAAATATGTAGTTGTTTCTTTCTTTCCAATGGTCCTAGGAACAAAGGGAATGATTTATTTCCATATATAACTCATTATATTATGGGAGAAAGGAGAGGTATGATACATGATATTGATGAAATCTTTCATTAAATTAGGAAAAATCCAATGAAAAGGGATGGATTTATAAATATTAGGCCAAAATTCTCTTGAATAGGAGAACCATAGTATTACATAATTGATTTCTTGTTCATATTGACAACATTAAATATATTTTTTATAAATTGAATGCATCTTTTTCTATTAACTATCTATACCGAGTATCTTGTTAGAGCACAATTTCCACCAAAAGTAGTTGATTTTAGTGATAAAATGAGGGTTCCAAATTAAATTAAAAATGAATTTAGGGAATTTCTTATTATAATATTGTAAACATGATCTTATCTCACATATAAGTTTCCTAAATCATAAGGGTTTAAATAAAATTATCCATCATTGAAAGAGAATGTGTGGTAATTTCTTTGATCTATTCTTTAAGTAGTTGAGTAGAACTTTACAAAAAGTGATATTCATCATTTAATTTGTCAAAAAATTTCCTTAATTTTCACCAAATGTTTTTCCAATGTAGTCTTTCTTCTTCCTAATTAATATAACAATAAATAGACTTCCTGTTAATTTTGTTGAGCATTTATTTTAGATGGTTAATTTTTTTTTATTATACAAAAAGAGAGGACCTTTTATCCAAATATCATTTAAAAAATAAATTATCTTTTCCTTACCCTATCCTTCATTTGGTTCATTTTCTAAAAATATGTCTAATTTTAAGAATTTTTTTCCACATGATAGATCCTTTAAGAAGATCTTGATTGGATTGCAGACATTGCTGCTCATAATTTTCCATACATTTAGCTTTGATTATGTTCACCCAGTCTTTGTTATTTTCAATAAGGTTCCTTCCAAATTTTCCAAGCATGACATTGTTAAAATTTAGAATTTTTCTTATCCCCAAACCTCCAAGTCTTTTGGTGAGCCACACAGTCTTCCTGTTAACCAATGCCATCCTAGAGTGTTCTTCAATGTTGATCTAAAGAAATTTTGTCTCAATGTGTTCAATCTAATATAAGAAGAAAGCTAGAATATTGAATGAGAAAAGATAGTACATAGGGAAATTCTAAAGATACCATTGAGAAGGAAACTACTTGAATGACAAGTTTTCCTTTCTACCCAACTAGTTTTTAAAAAATTGTTTAGTTGTACTTATAAAAAAAGGAATTAGGAGGGACTTATCAAAGGTAGGAAAAGATAGGTATCAGGTAATCCAACACATTGATACTATAATATCTTTAAAATTTTATCTATGATGTATAATTATCAGTGTTGAAAAAGTATAACTTACTTTTCTTTAAGTTGATAAATTATTTAGAGGCTTTAACATTATCTTTAAGAGTAATCTTTTGATTCTCATCTTTTGAGATAAAGGTGTCACCATACAAGATATCACAATCAATATATTGTTAATGAGTACAGAGGGATAGGGATGAAATTTCTATCACACCATTAAGAGTCCTCAAATTTATCTTTGTTTCAAAATTTCTACATAGAAGCTCATAAAAAATAATGAATAGGTAAGGGTACAAAGGGTGACCTTGTCTTATGTCTATTTTGTATGCAAAATGACCTCTTCAAACTCCATTGATCAAGATGGATTATTCATCCATATAGAATAAAGATTCGATAAGATTGAGGATATGAACTTTAAAGGAAATTTTTAAAATACTAAAAATAAGAAATACCAAGAAACCCTATCATATTTGAAGTTCATACCTAGTTTTTCATGATAACTTATAGAGTGAATAATTTTATGAGTTGTCAAGGAAGCACCTAAAATTTGATGACCTTTAACATTTGTTCTCTTTCGGGGAATTAGATATTTCATAATATGTTTTAGTCTATTAAATAATACCTTTAAGAATATTTTGTATATAGTGTTACAAAGGCTAAAAGGTCTATATTCATATAAGGAAGATGTTAGGAATAATAGTCCACAAGACAACTAAGAGGGGGGGTGAATCAGTTGTGCAATATATTATTAAACTTTAAACTTTATGAACCATAACATCAAAAGTAAATAACACAATAATTGCCAACACCATAACACAATTTTTTTTGTCGAGGAAACCTTGTTAAAGGTAAAACCCCGATGGGAATTAATACCCAAAAAATAATGTACTAAGAGTATAGTATCCCTGTTAAAAGATACTAGCCCTATTAGGATCTTGTTATTACATTACAGTACGCAGTCCCTGTTAGGAGACAAACCATGTTAGGAGTCAATGAAAGTAGTAGGCTCACTACCCAAAGAAGGTTAAATCCACCCTCAAGGATTCACAATCTGCATCAAGTGTATATAGAAAATACACTATCCAGTGAACTGTCTGATAGAAACTGTCCTTGCTTGGTCAATTCCAATTAAGTACCAACTCTCCTCTCTATCCAGTAGTCAAGCTTCGCAGCTTCACAAATATCTTCTCTTTCTTTCTCTACCACACTTTTCACAAATGAAAATATCACTCTTATATACCCTCTTACAATAACCCATTAGGTCGGCCAGTTAGGCTTTCCTAATACACAATTAACTAGGTCAGCCAATTAAGGCTTCCCATCATAAAAATAATTACATAAGCCCTTGATAAGATACACACAATACCTATAAAAAGTATACAATATCTATAATTCATTAAAAATACTTCTAGATCTGCAATCCATGCTCAGAATTAATTTCCACATGTTACAAGTCTAAAGTTGGCCAAGAAATAAGTCTTCTCCAAAACACACACCACAACCGACATCATCAGTACCCAAATAGAAATGAAACTCAACCCATTTCACCATCATATTTCAGATTTCTATTCATAAGATTGCAAGTTCTGCAAGATCTTCCTCAGCAAGATATGCCTGAAACACATAGACCTTCTATGTCCAGAATCACAGTCATAGTCTAGAAAAATAGTCTTTACTAAAGCAGTTGTAACATCCATGATATGAAACATAAAGTCAAGCGGCCTTAGATGCAAGGTTAAAACTCATTCTTCTACTTAAATCCAACTCCGCTCATTCTAGTTCATCTGTACAGTGTTCGTATATGCCTTCTAGTCAAGTAACTAGTCTGTCTTCTTTCAGAGAAATATATTTTGACATTAGTTGCAAAACATGAGTATCAACAACATGATTAGTACCAAAAACTAATATCATCCAACAATCTCCCCCTTTGGAATTGATGGAAACATATGGGAAAATCCATATGCATCAACCCAAAAGTGCTCTCTCTCTTTACAATATTCTCAGTATCCTCAACAAATCTCCCCAAAATAGTAGGGATTTTCACATAGATTCCTTCCCCCTTTGGAAGCAATGGAAAAGGGTTCCATAACTTCTTTGTAGTCTTTGGTAAGGTGTAGCTTTGTCAAATATTCATGTCTAATTAGGTGCAAGATCACCCAAATGTGCTCCATAGTGTTCTCCTATGATCACTCCCCCTAAGGAGTGGATCCATACATCAAGTCTAGAGAATAATATAGCTCTGAGATCCACTGGACTGATGCATATCTGCATCATTTAATTACCACTTGGAGGGTCCATCACCCCAAGCATGCCTCTGAGGTATTCAAAAGAATCTTTTGGAAAAGGTTTAGTAAATATATTTTCTATCTGTTCCTTTGTGATTATGTACTCTAGTTTAATCTCCTTAGGAGCTACCTTCTCCCTCAAGAAATGATACTTGATAGAAATATGTTTAGACTTTGAGTGAATTATAGGATTCTTTGACATGTTTACTGTACTTGTATTATCACAATGAATAACCATTGGCTCCTTGAAAATTATTCCACTATCTTCCAGCATTTGTTTCATCCAAACAACTTGTGTGCAATTTATTGCAGCAACTACATATTCTGATTCAGTAGTAGATTGAGAAATACAATTCTTCTTCTTGCCTAACCAGGAAACCAATCTCTTCCCAAGGAAAAATGCACCACCACTTGTGCTCTTTCTATCATCCACATTACCTTCCCAATCTGCATTAGTAAAATCCTGCAAAGTAAAATCATCAGATTTTTCAAACCACAATCCATATTCCATAGTTCCTTTTAAATATCTGAAGATTCTTTTCATAGAAAAAAATTGTTTTTCTTTAGGATCTGTTTGATATTTAGCCACAATTCCAACTGCATTAGTAATATCTAGTCTATTCTGTCTTAGATATTGTAGACCTCCAATCATTGATCTATACTTAGTCTGAACAACACTCCGAGTCTCATCATCACTAGTCAGTTTGTTTCTAGTCACCATAGGTGTTCTAATAGGTTTACAATCTTCCATTCCAAAAAATTTCAACATTTCCTTAAGATACTTGGTCTGAGATATAAAAATTCCATTCTTTCTCTGATTAATTTGCAAACCAAGAAAATATTTCATCTCACCAATCATAGACATTTCAAACTCATTCTCCATTTCTTTAGCAAATTTCTTACTCATTTTGTCATTACCTCCAAAAATGATATCATCAACAAAAACTTCTATAATCAAGATTCCATCTTCATCAGTTCTTAAATACAAATTACTATCTGCATTACATTTTCTGAAACCAAGATGAAGTAGATATTTGTCTAGTCTTGCATACCATGCCCTTGGTGCTTGTTTTAGTCCATACAGTGCCTTCTTTAATCTGCAAACCATGTTTTCATCATCTGTCAAACGAAAACCATCAGGTTGCTCAATGTATACCTCTTCCTCTAGATCTCCATTCAAGAATGCTAACTTCACATCCATCTAATACACTTTAAATTCTTTATGTGTAGCATAAGCAAGAAATAGTCTCACGTTTCCAATCTAGCAACAGGAGCAAATGTCTCCTCATAGTCTGTACCTTCTTGTTGTGAGTATCCTTTACAATCCAATCTATCCTTTTTTCTTACCACTGTACCTTTCTCATTCATCTTGTTTCTAAAAACCCATTTAGTGCCAATCACATTTTTATTCTTAGGTCTTGGAACCAATTCCCAAGTATTGTTCTTCTTAATTTTCTCAAGTTATTTTTCCATAGATTTAGTCCAAGATTCATCTCTACATGCTTCATTAGTAGTCTTTTGTTCAACTTGAGAAATCAAACAAATCTCTTCTCTAGCCTTAGATCTAGTCATTATACCTTTACCTATATCACCAATAATCTGATCTTCAGAATGGTTCTTCTTAACATACCTTGGTGTCTTCTGTGGCTCAATATCTTCAATATGTTCATCTTTGCCTTCATTTTTAGTCATCAGAGGTTCATTCTCAATCATCAATGGTTCTTCAGGTCCTCTAGTAACTTATTTCATTTCTGTAATCTGATCACAGTCATACATTCTTTCCTAAATTTGGAACTTTTCATCTATCTTCACATTGGCGCTTTCAATCAACTTTCTTAATCTCAGATTAAAACATTTCTATGCTTTGGTTTTGGTAGAATAACCAAGAAATATTCCTTCATCACTTCTAGCATCAAATTTTGCAATCTCATCATTTTTTCTGATATAATATTTACTTCCAAATATTCTAAAGTATTTCACAGTGGGTGTATGATCAAACCATAATTCATAAGGAGTCTTACTTGTACTTTCTCTACTTTGAATTATGTTCAATGTGTAAACAATAGTCCCAACTAATTCTCTCTAGTGAACATGTGATACATTTCCTTCCAGCAACATAGTCCTTGCAGCATCTAATATAGTTCTATTTCTTCGCTCTACTATCCCATTCTGTTGTGGAGTTCTAGGGGCTGAAGTTTGTCTATATATTCCATTCTCTTCGAAGTATGTATTGAATAGTTCTGAAGTAAACTCTCCTCCTTTGTCTGATCTCAAACATTTCATCTCTAAACCAAATTCATTCTCAACTTTTTCCTTGAATATCTTAAATTTGTCAAATGCTCTGATTTCTCTCTCAGATATGTAACCCACATCATGCTAGAAAAGTCATCAACAAAAATTATAAAATACCTTTCACCATAGTATGATCTTGTTCTTGTAGGACCACATAGATATGTATGCACCAGATCCATCTTTCCTTTTGTAGAATAGGCCTTTCTCTTAAAAGTGCTTCTATTTTGTTTCCCCATGACACATTCTCTACACATAGTGTTAGATGTCTTCACAATTCTAGGTAGATCTCTTACTGCTTTTGTCATACTTGCCTTCACAATGTTATCAAAATTAACATGACAAAATCTTTTGTGCCATAACCAACTGTCATCAACTTTAGCAATAAAACAAGTAGCTTCAGATGTGTTAAGTTCAAATACATTACCTCTAGATTTAGAATCAAATGCTATCAAGTCTCCTATCTTACTCTTGATAGAACATTTCCCATTAATGAAATTTAGATGATAACCCTTTTCCACTAGCTGTCCAACACTCAACAAGTTATGTTAAAGTCCATCAACAAGTAATACATTGTCAGTGTTAGTCTTTCCATCCAAAGAAATAGATCCAACTCCAATAATAATTTTAGGAGTATTGTCACCAAATTTGACAATACCACCATCATGTTTCTTCAAACTCACAAACTTATTCCTATCTCCAGTTATATGGTGTGAACATCCACTGTCTATAACCCATTCAAATTTCTTTTCAATTCAGGATACTAGGGCTTTTTGCTCATGCATAGGTGCATCATCTTTAATAGCAATGAATCCAATCTCATCAAAGTTATAATCCTCATCATCGGATATTCCCTCACTAGCATAATAACATTCCTTATCTTTTAAGAACTTAGACTTGAAAAACTTAGGTTTGTTCTTTGGGATTCTTGTAGGACATCTAGATGAAAAATGACCAATTTTATTACATGAAAAACATTTCAAAGGTAATTTTCCATCAAATTTACCCTTACCTTTCTTTTCTCTTCTAGCAATCAGTGCCACAACTTAATCTAGCTTTCTTTCTTCTTACTGTATCTGTTCCCATTCATCAGCATAAGCTCCAAGTTCTTCTCTTAGATCACTACTGCTTGCATTTCCAGATAAGGTCTTCTTATTATTGTGTAGAGTTGCCTTGAATACTAACTCTACCCTAGGTAAAGTGTCTCCCAATTCTGTGGCCTCGAATGTAGTAAGCTTGCCAATCAGCATCTCTCTGGTGAAGTTCAGTGTCAAAGGTATGATCTCCTTTATAGCCTTTACTTTGGTTCTATATGCAGGTGTCAAAGATCTAAGAATCTTTGCAATTACTTCTTCCTCGTTGTAAGTACCTCCATAGTTCCTAGTACCAGTAACTACCTCAGTAATTCTCTGTGCATATGCTCTAAAATTCTCATCTTTAGTGATTCCATTTTTGTTTTCCAGTTCTATAACTTCGCTTGTTTTGTAAATTTGTCTCCAATATTCAATGCTTCCAGTCTTGTCTAGATGTCATGTGCAGAGTCCAAGTCCTTCACTTCAATGAATACTCCTTCAGATATGGCGCTGATCAAAGATCCCCTTGCAACAATATTGTAGGAAAATAGTTTCTCTTCATCTTTAGTAGCCTTTTCGAGCTCATCTTAAGTCGCTATTGCTACATTCTTCTTTTTGATCATCCAGTACTCAATTCCCAGACATAGCAAATGTGTTCTCATCTTGTTCTGCCAACTATCAAAGTTTTCAGGATCAAACTTCAGACTATCCTTCCTATAGTAAGTCATCTTCAGGATCACCTCAAGCTGTTAAACTTTCTCTCTAAGGACCATTAGCTCTGATACCAATTTTTAGGAATAAAAGTCCACAAGACAACTGAGAGGGGGGGTGAATCAGTTGTGCAATAGATTATTAAACTTTAAAATTTATGAATCATAACATCAAAAGTAAATAACACAGTAATTGCCAACACCATAACACAATGTTTGTTGTCGAGGAAACCCTGTTAAATGTAAAACCCCGGTGGGAATTAATACCCACAAAATAATTTACTAAGAGTATAGTATCCATGTTAAAAGATATTAGCCTTGTTAGGAGCTTTTTATTACATTATAGTACGCAGTCCCTGTTAGGAGACAGACCCTGCTAGGATTCAATGAAAGTAGTGGGCCCACTGCCAAGGCTCACTTCCCAAAGAAGGTTAAATCCACCCTCAAGGATTCACAATCAACATCAAGTGTATACAACAAACACACAATCCCATGAACTGTCTGATAGCAACTGTCATTTCTTGGTCAGTTCCAATGAAGTACCAACTCTGCTCTCTATCTAGCGGTCAAGCTTCACAGCTTCACAAATCTCTGCTCTTTTCTTTCTCTACCACACTTTTCAAAAATGAAAAGATCACTCTTATATACCCTCTTACAATAACCCATTAGGTCGGCCAGTTAAGCTTTCCTAATACACAATTAACTAGGTTGGCCAATTAAGGCTTCCCATAATACAAATAATTACATAAGACCTTCCTACGATACACATGGTACCTATAAAAAGTATAATATATTTAAAATTCATTACAAATAATTCCAAATCTGCAATCCATGCTCAGGATTAATTTCCACATGTTACAAGTCTGAAGTTGGCCAAGAAATAAGTCTTCTCCAGAACACACACCACAATTGACGTCATCAGTACCCAAACAGAAATCAAACTCAACCATTTCACCATCATATGTTAGCTCTCCATCTGTAAGCTCACAATTTCTGAAACATCTTCCTCATCAAGATATGCTCGAAACACAGAAACCCCTGTCCAGAGTCACAATCACAGTCCAAAAAAATAGTCTTTACTAAAACAACTGTAACATCCATGATATGAAACATAAAGTCAATCGGCATTAGATGTAAGGTCAAAACTCAGTCTTCTGCTTAAATCCAACTTCACTCATTTAGGTTCATCAGTACAGTGTCCGTACATGCCTTCCATTCAAGTAACTAGTATGTCTTCTTTCATAGAAATATATTTTGACATCAGTGACAAAACATGAGTATCAACAACATGATTAGTACCAAAAACTAATATCATCCAATAGAAGAGGTTTGATCCTTTTTAGGAATAAGAACTTTACAAGTAAAAATTAATTTGTTGAACAATCTTTAAGATCTAAAGAAGTCTTGTGCGTCATTAAGGAGATAACTAGCAAACATTATTAAGACATCTTAAAATAATCAAAGCGAAATCCATTTGGCTTTGGCAATTTGAAGGTAATAAAAGAGAATAACACATTTCTAAGCTCCTCCTGAGAAATATATTTTTATGGATCCTTAATATCATTTTCATTAAGAATATTTGTAATAAATTTAAGGTGGTTTTAAATACTAGATAAATCTAAGTTTGAGTTAGCCAAAGTTTCTTTGAAAACATAAAATATAGACTGAGTTATATCATTTTATTTGAGAAGAGTTTATCCATTTTCATACGATATGTTTATAATATTTTTTATTTTGATATGCTATATATTATATTAAAGAAAAAAGTTTAGATTGTAATCTCCTTCATTCAACCATTGAATTCTTGGTTTTTGTTTCCAACAGATCTATAGTGTTGATAGTCTCAAGCATTTAGGTTAGATATCCATCTCTTTAGCATTTCAATGCTGATCATTTTTGTGGCTTCCCTAGCTTCCTAGATATGTTTGGAGATGCTAAGATTATTATCCTTTTATTGAACATATTTCCAAATGAAATCTTTTTCTAGCATTTCATTTTTTTCTAGACATTATTTGATTTTTTCATTAGCCAAATCATTAAGCTTCATACAAAAGGAACATTCCACAAAAATTTTAGTAGGAATTTTAAATCTAGATGTGAATAAAAGATAGCCTCATATATAAAAGACAAAATGCCTTTGGAATCTTCATTTTTCCAATTAAATAGAATTATGTTTTGTTCAAATCTAGTTTTGGAAATATTATATATAAATCCAACCTATGGAGATTAAGAATATATCAGTATTAACCTAAATATGATTATTCCCCTATCTTCTATTAGACCATGTAAATATGATTATCCCCCTATCTTCCATTTCTTTATAAATATTTCATTCATTATATTTCATAGTGAATCCTAAACTTTTTCCTACTGTGCCTAGTGTTTGAGGCATATATAATGAAAAGTTCCATTTGGTAGAGGTTTTGAGATCCTCAAAACAGACAATCAAGTTATTCTTACACTTGGAAACTTTTATACATTTCATTATAAAGGGATTCGTTACAAAGGATCCATACCTCCTAAATTATCATTCCCTAGGGAAAAAGAAAAATTGGCTCTCAAATAAATACTTTTAAAATTCTAAGCAAAAAGAGAGTTTATTATATTAGTTTATTGAGTGACTATGATATCTAATTTTTTTCCACTATGAAAATCCCAATGAGGTATTATTTGAAAGGACTATTAATTCCTTTGATATTATAAGAAAAAAATATTCATAATAAAAAAGATAAGATAATATTTTAGTTATCTAGAAACTCATTATTCCCTTTTGTATCTAGACGATAGTGTGCTCCTAGATTTTTTGTATAGGGAAGGATTTTTGTCAACCATGTCATCCAAAATATTGATGGAATTTTTTTGAATTAAGCAACAGTGAGAGGGTGGTGGCTTGAGGTACAATAAATAGCTAACTAGAGAAGAATTAATAGAAGATTAATTCATCCTAAAAAGAAACAACAAGGCATATTAAACCATCTACTTCTATCAAAAACCAAAATGAAAAATGTTCCAGCATGAACGCTTAGTTTCAAAAAGCCACAAGCAGAGAGTATCAAGTTTAAACATCATAAAAAGTTAACCATGTCACGCAAGGCTACTAAACATAATTAAAGTTTTAAACTTAAAATTGAAATTGAAAAAACCATCCCAACCATAGGCTTGTTTTCACCATCACCACAGTTCATAGCACCACCCTGGTCTAGCAACAAAGTCATTTTCCATCCCATAAGTTCTTGGAAAGAAAGAGGTCATCCCACTCTTCATTAAGGAACTTGAAGAGATCACAATTGCCTTCTATAGACTCCTTCCCTTTAGAGGCCTTCTCATTTGATAGAAAAATGGTTATAGATGAAGCATGCATAACCTTAAGGGTGAACTTATTGACATCAGACAATCTCCTGTTAGTTTTATCCAAGTCCCCATTAAGTTTGGCCACTGTATGCTCCAGATGAGAAATCTGGTATTCGATACTTCCCACCAAGCCGCCACCCGTAACAATATTGGTACTCTAAGCCATATTTGCTTCTTAGTAGTGGGGGCATTGTCCTCCTTACCCTTGTCAGCCAAGGTAGTTTGATTTTTATCTTTACCCTCCTCTTCATTAGAGAAATTCTTAGCCTCTTCCCAGATGGCAGATCCCACTGAGGCATCCTCTTGATCAAATAACTCTTTCATAGTTCTTTTATCCTTCTCCTTAGCCGGACGGGATGAGCGATGAGTAGTGTTGGGTTGGGGGTTGCTAGCCTATGGGCATTCTAGGTTAATGTAGATCTTTTTTCTCTTTTTGAGGGCCGCTAAGAGGAATCTTCATGGGTTAGGTCATGTTTGGATCTACCCCTAGAGCCAGGATTAGAGTGGGTTTCAAAATATTTATGACTGATAGCAGGAGTAGAGCATCCCATAGAAACCAAGGGCAAGGGGAAGCCCTGATTGAGGGAGACCGATGTTGACGGAGGTTGCTGGTCACTTTGGGTAGCTTAAATAGTGGGAGGAGAGCAAAGGGTTCGATGGAAATTATATAATCTGAGAATTAAGCCCTGGTGATGGTAAACGGGTTTTCTGCCCAACAAGATAACCTCATTCACATCAGCAACATTAGAATCCATAGAGTGTAATAGGTAAAATGATAAAGAAATCAGAATTTTGTGCCTAAGATGGTTTAAGAAGGGAAAATGGTAGTTATAGAAAGTATCATACTGACCCTCCAGCATGAAGTACTTGCTGATCAATTTGCACATTTTTGGCCAGAATTCAGGTAGGTGTGAAGTGTTGTAACCCTCATTCTTAGACACCGGTTTCTCTTCATTACTGAAAAACTAAACAACCTCAGTTTTCGCCTATGTTTTAGTGTTTTTTTTTCATTTTCAACCCATCATAGGCATCCCCATAGCTTTTCCAATGACTTCCTCATTAATCTAGAAAGTGATCTCGTTAATGGTGACCTTCCTTTCATTCCAGGTCTTCACAAACTATCATGAAGTATAAGATATTTGGATTAGGAGGCCTACCCTTTATAAGAAATGGCATAGAGTGAAGGCATGGAGCATAACAATCTACTCATGATAGAGCTACGATCAAAGGAGAGCTCCATATCAAATAACCTGGTTGCAGAGAGTGGGTGGAACCAAAATAAAATGACATAGAATTGAAGGATGTTTGAATTAGAAATCAAACATGGCTATTACCTAAAAAGATGGGTTACCCACAATATTGGCCCAATGCCAGTAAGAAAGATGATGTGGATGTTGATTTTGATCCCCTGTTGTGACCTTTTGAGGGGACATTGAATGATCAGAGTGAAGCCATCTCCCACAATTAACCCTTTTTTGATAATATGTTTATGCATGAGGTTGATCTTAATGCGGAAGTAGGAGGAGATATTGACTATATCAAAAAACTAGGGGTTATCTATAGATTTAATAGAGCTAGGGCTGAGCAAGCAAAGATTAGCAAATGGGTGGAGGATTCCTACAAGATTTTGTTGTTAATCAAATTCATTCCTAGGAGATTGTTGTGGTGATTTTTTCTATAGAGGATAAATGAAATAGGGTCTTACAAAGAGGGCTCTAGTCAATATTCTCTACCCCTCTTTACATGCAAAAATGGCATCATAATTTTGACCCTTAGAAAGTAGAACCATATGAGAAACAATTATGGATAAGGTTAAATAATGGTCCTGTAGAATATTGGATAGAAGAGCCACTGGAAAAAATTGTAGATCTCTAGGAACTTTGGTAGACATCGATATGGATATTTCCAATAGTGCTTTGTTTCATTATGCAAGGCTGAAGATTGCTCGTGTAAGGAAAATTCCTAGGAAAATATCACTAAAAGTCAATGGATTTAATTGGATTGAACCAATTGAGGTAGAAGAGGTAAAATTTTATTGTCTTTGTTGTAGGAAAAGGAACCATTCAACAAATGAGTGCAAGTTGCCCAAGAAAAACTTAGAAATTTGTATCCCTAAGGATTTACAAGGGAAAATATTGGAGGAGCAAGAAAATTGTCCAAACAAGGAAGAAGTGGATAGTGATGTCAGATTTGCAAATCAAAAGGCCCAAATAATTCCACCTCAAGTAACAATTCATCCAATTTCTAGAATTACCCTAATGATAGAAGAATTAGGAACCATCAATGAGGATGAACAGACTACTGCCATGGATTTGAATTCAAAGAAGGGAGGGGATTTGAAAGATGAAATTAAAGAAGGGGAACTAGGATTAGGTGATGCAAGATGCATAAATAAATATTCCTTGAACCTTCGGGGGAGTGGGAAGAAGAAAAGGGGAAGAAGGACCAATAAACAAATGAGAAAAGTTGTGCCTACAGAATTGGGCCTCCCAAGTGTAACAAAGTTCTTTCAAAGGAAAAATACAAAGTGAGATGTCCCCCTTGGGATAAAATGAAAATATCCATGTTGAATGTTGGGAGCCTAGTGTCTTCTAAAAAATCATGGATGGTGAAGCACCATCTAATTGAGTATACTTGAAGATTTGAAATCTTGTATTATGGGTTATTTTGGAGACACTTCTCTATCAACTAGTTTGATCATAATTTTTTTAAATATTTCAATCAAACCTTGATTGCATATTTAATTTGGTTTATATTTCCTATCAAATAAGAAAAAATATAGCATTTTGCAAGAGGCTTTTGTAAAATTATAATGTTTCACTGATGACTCAATGACTTGGGAGGCATCTTATGAGATTTTCCATAGTTTTTGCAATATGGTTTGATTGTCCATGAACACTTAATTTATTAATCAAAAAGGGTGTATTGGTTTCAATTTGGAGTCATATAGGTTGGTATATGTCATTTATCACTTGTAGTTATGCTAGAAATCAACTCTGTCTGGAAGGTTGTATTCATATCATAATATTGAAACTCATAATTTGGTTGGGTCACATGTATGTTATATATGTCAGGGGATTAACCATACCTTGTGCTTCTATTTGTCAACTTGATTCTTTACAGGTTTTTATTTGTATCCTGACTATTTGAGAGCAATGGCAGGTGGTTTTCTTCATCTAGTTCTTTCCTCCTATTGCTCTTTTGAATCAGGCCTATAATTTGAAAATTTTCATATATCAATATAATTCTCAGGCTATGGCTTTCTCCTGATAAAAAAAAATATAAGATAATAACTAAATGTTTGCCAATAAAAAAAAGGCATCCGGTCACAAAAATAACTTTTTTCCATTTTTTTACCTAAAATTTTTTGTAGAGTTTACTAGTTTCTTGAAGCTAATTCCCAAGTAGCTTCCCAATTCCATGTGTCTCCTTTTGAAGGTATTCATTTCTTTTTTTCCCTTTTACATCTAATTTTTTTTTTCTTCTTATTTTCTAGTTTTTCATTCACCTGAGTTAATCCATCTTCAACATTTTCATCACATTACTTCTATGGGGGAGAGATTTATCCTTATTTCCTAATCCAAGAATGAACAATGAATAGATTAAAAACTCTTGATTTCATTAGTTTTATTTTGAGAAGGGATATGAAAAGAGTAAAATGTATTCCAAGATTCTATTTCTCCTTCTTCCAAATATTGTGTAGCGTTATTTTTAACTTCTTCAAACAGATGATTTACATTAATAATAGAATTAACCTTCATCAGGTGTTCTTTTTCTTTTGAAACTATGTAGTAATATTCTCTTGGGAGTTTTTAAGTTACTTTCAATATATTATTTATCCTCTAGGTTTCATTTGTCTCATTTGTTTGTCCATTATTTTGTAGGACATTTCTCCTTAATTATAATGAAACAATTTTTGGAAACCTCAAAATAAGCCATGAGACAATCAAAAGAAAAAATTTCAATAGAGATACTAGTGTTGATATTTTTCTCAACCCCTCCCTTAAGATTCTGTTAGCACTGTATTGGTTTAAATTTGAATTTCCTTGGACTTTGTTTTCCTTGGTTTTCTTTTTCTTCTCTCTATTCTGATGTGCTCAATTCAGCTATCTCTCATTCATTCTGCCCTTACCTCTGTCAAGTTTTAGGTTTTCAAGTCTAAACTTTACTCATTATGCAAAAACCCTGAAAAACCCTAGGCTATCCAAGTATTAAACGATGAATTTCAAACCCTAAGTCATGCCTTATGTTTCAGCGTTACTTTTTCATTCACTAAAGCCATGTGTTTTAATCCAAGTCACCTTGTCGCGTTACCTCAGCCGAATATTCCATTTGTCTTCCCGACTTTTCTTTTTCCTTGTGTCACGTAGTCTCGATTAAAATCAGAATATTCCTTCAGTGTTCCGAGACTTAGCGATTTCTTTCAGTTGGGTAGTCGCAAGATATGATGTTATAAAGCTTTGTAAAAGATGGGACCCACTTCTTAGTCAGGTGATCGCGGTAGATTTTTAACAGTTATGAAAATGTTCTCAGACTCCGCGATTACTTCATGTCGCTTTGTCACCAAATCAAGCCAAAGCTAACAGTTAAGTCAGGCCTTCAATCGCGTGGTCTTGAAATGAAGCAGCGATTAAGGGATTTTGATTCAGACTTCACGATTGACCATTTGTGGTTTGTAGTAATACTTAGTCGGGATGTCACCAGAGCAAGATGATGACTCAGTTCTCCAGTGTGCAGTAAGTGAACCAGTGATCGAGTGACATCTATCATAAAGTGGGTGGATATTAAAAGATTGTCGGGTGGTCGCCAGAAGGAAGAAAAAGGATTCAGCGACTTCGAGACTAAGTTCTTTTTCCCTTTAGTCGCAGTGTCTGAGAAAGATTTAAGGGCAAGCATGAAAATCTGGTGATTAAACAATGACCGTTGGATGAAGGAATAAAAGGATCTGACGGTGGTCGCGAAGTCTGAGAAGAAAAGTGTCCTAAGGAAGAAGTCCTCCCGACTTGGCGATAAGGGTATGTCGCATAGTCGTCAGAAGCAAAAGAGGGGTGCTTTTAATATGTCAAGGTAAAATTAAATGCTCAGGGCTTATTTCTCCAGACTTGGTGACTAGGCATTGTCGCATAGTCTTGAAACAAAAATTAAACGTTCAGCGACAGGGAGAAAATCGTAAAGGTTAAAGGCAAAGGTCAGTCGTGCAGTCGCTTGAACATGAAAGTAAGCCGCCCAGACTTGGTGACTAACTGCTAGTGGTTAGTCACAAAGTAGCTAGAAGTTAGAGATAGTAGTCACAACATGGAGAAAACCACTGGTCGCCAGGTCGCCAGATGAAGTTAGCCATTGTGTGCAGGTCGCCAAGTCACCCAGAAATGAAGGAAGAATTAAAATTGACTTGTGACTTTGATTTCAGGCTCGTTGCATGGTCGCCAGATAAATCTGAGGTTAAAATGAGCTAAGACCAGTTTGCAATAGCCAAAGGGAGTGTGCCATGTGTCATTTTCTGGTGATTTCTGGGCAGTATATGCATAAATATGAGATTTTCACAGATTTTAAAATGATGCAAGACAGAAAAAAGACATGGAAAAATTCGTGTTTAAGGCCTGAACTACCACGGATACCAGGTGGGTAGGACTTGTTGCCAAGCTAGAAGTGAACACCGTCAAAGAAGTGAACAGATGGGAGGCGAAGCTTAAAGGATAAATATGGTTAAGCCATGAAAGACAAACCTTCTTAATTAGCTGCCACCTTGTTAATTAGCTATTGCCAAGTTGTTGCAAGCAGTCGGTAATCCTTCTCAGTATGTCAATATCTTGTTGCATGCTTGTGCTATAAAAGGATTCCAAGACTACTGGGAAGAGGATGGTCATTTTTCTATCCGAGAATACTACTAAGTCAATTGTAAATCTGGGTTTTGAGAACCAATATATCTGGTTTTTCTAGAGAAATCTTGGTTGAATGTTGTAACTGATGATGACCTTTGAATAAAATCCAGTTCACAGTTTCTGAAGCATATATTGGATTTTCTGTCTTCATTTTAGCATTCTAAATTTTGTCTAAATTGAATGTTCCAGGAGCATTTTCAATTTATATATTTGTAAGGCAGATTATGAAATACTTCTAGGGTTCTTTCAAGGAGAGAATATACCTTAGAGATAATTCAACAAAGTTCAGGGTAGTAAATGAATCTGATGGATTAATCTATTTAAATGTACTGAGGTAGATATATAA
>MU226578.1:368907-435516 GCA_018584345.1 Thuja plicata | reverse complement strand
ACGCAAAGAGCTTTCCCATACTCTTCGATGTGAATAAAGTAGAAAAGAAGAACGTCTTGACGGGCGTGTACATGCCCAGCACAAACTTTACGGGCGGCTACCGGATGCTCTCCTATTTGGACCCTTCCGAAGAGACTCATACCAAGCTCAAGAATTTCTGCTTCCATGTACTCAAAACCAATGCAAACAAATGGTTCCCAGAGTTCGAGCGGGCTACGGGAGAGCTGGTCGATAAGCTTGACAAACAGTTTGCCGAGTCCGGCAAGGCCGAATTCGACAGCGAGAATATGCAAATGTGTTTTAATTTTCTGTGCAGGACGATGGTTAACAGAGATCCTGCGGATCCGGGACCTGCCTGTCTGGGAACGCATGGGCCTACTCATGTTCTGAAATGGCTTGGGCTTCAGCTCGCTCCCATTGCGAGCACGGGCGTGCTTCCCAAGATCTTGGAGGAGGTCACCATCCACGNGTCCCTCTGCCGTCTCTGCTTGTTCGTGGGGATTACAACAAACTGTACGAATTCTATTGGACGTATGGCAAAGAGGCTCTGGACGCTGCGGAGGAGCAGTTCGGTCTAAAGCGAGAAGAGGCGTGTCATAATTTGGTGTTCAACATTTGCTTCAACGCCTTCGGAGGAATGATCGTCTTTTTCCCCAGCCTCGTACAACACATTGCAGCGGCAGGCAAGCAGCTGAACGCAGATCTGGCAGAAGAAGTAAGAGCCGCCATTAGAGATAACGGAGGATTGAACATGAGAGCACTGGAGAGCATGGCGTTGGTCCGATCGACGGTGTATGAGGCGCTGAGGATCGATCCGCCCGTGCCGTTCCAATACGCACGTGCGAAAGAGGATTTGGTGGTGGAGTCTCGCGACGGGAAATATGCGGTGAAGAAGGGGGAGATGCTTGGTGGGTATCAGCCATTTGCCACGAGAGATCCCAAGGTGTTCGACAAGCCCGAGGAGTTTCTTCCCCGACGTTTTCTGGGAGAGGAAGGGGAGAAATTGTTGAAATATGTGGTGTGGTCAAATGGGCGGGAGACGGAGCAGACGACGGCGTATAATAAGCAGTGTGCAGGGAAGAACTTGGTGGTGATGATATCAAGGCTGCTGGTGGCGCATCTGTTTTCTCACTATAACCACTTCGAGATCGAGCCGTCCACAACCAGCAAAGTTGTTTTTACCTCTCTGCAAAAGGTCACTTGTTAATTTCCTCTCCGTCACTCTCTTTAATGTCTGTTTAGTCTTTCTATATCCCCCTGCTTAATAAAGACGTGCCTAACGTTATCAAATTCCTTTCGGACTCATGTGGTTGGGTTTAAACAGCATACAGTAGTCCTCATGTAGGTCCGCCGTTTGTTCCATTTTCATGATACGTCTGTACACACAGCAAACGTACCTTCTGGCAGATTTGTTATTTCAGTAAGTAGTTTAAGTTGTATGTATGGGGTGCAGTTTAATTTGTATGTATGGGCTCACATATGTAATGAATGGCATATTCAGAACCCATAATCTAGAGAAAGTTTTATAAAGAGACTACTTTAATGTATTTTGTAGATATTTTCCTATGAAATATTTTGTATAGAATTTTGATATTGAGAGCAATAAAAGAATTTTGTATTAAAGTTTTATATAATGATGTTATAAATCTAATAAATGTTCAATTTTAAAAATAAAATGTATCTTTTTTTAATCAATGTTAAAATTAAAATGTTTTTTTTCTAATCAATGTAAAAATATGATTATATTGTATTTGGATTATTTTTATATAGATTATAATTGATTTTAAAAAATGATTTTAAAATATTCTATATTTTAAGCAGTTTATTTATAAAAAAATATATATTATTTATTAAGGTATTATATTTTTAATATGTTTGAATATTTTTATTTTACCATCCAAAACATGTGTATAGACTAGTATAGATATCTTAAATGTATTTATCTTCAACATCTAAATTTCTATTAAATATTTAAATATTTTTAAATAGACGTAATTAAGATATTTATTTATATATTAAAAAAGGTATTGACTATATTTATGATTTTCATATAGTATCAAAGTTTCTTAAAAATGACTTATTTCTTTGTATATTTTAGATAGATGTATATAAGATATTTTGTATTATAATTTTGAAATATTATATACTCTTATTTTGTATTATACTAGATTTTGATTTAGTGACTACAACTTATAAATAAAATCTCTCTCTCTCTCTCTCTCTCTCTCTCTCTCTCTCTCTCTCTCTCTCTCTCTCTCTCTCTCTCTCTCTCTCTCTCTCTCTGCGCAATTCATATACGATAGTCAACATGCAATTCATATTATGATAGTCTTGATTACGAATTATTATTTATGTATACTGCACATTTATTAACATCAAAATTATTTATTAACCATATAAATGAGTCAATTAGTATACTTTTAGATTATATTAATATTTTGAAAATAAAATAGCACATTTAACATTAGTATTATTGATAGTTATAGATTGAAGATGACGAATTTACTAAAATTATAAATAAAAAATATGTTAAATTATATTTAGAAATGACTAAGTATCAAGAGATATCTGTCACATACACATAAAAATATCTTTTGATTGGTCCAGAGTAAGAAATGACAATACTTAAACTCTTATTTTTAGATTTTATTTATACCTTTGAATTTCTTATGTATTCTTATCACAATGGCTTTAAATCTTGGACTTCCCTTCCTTGTGTGGATTCAAAAAATTGTAAAAAAAATTTAAAAACTATTATAGTTGGAATACTTTACACTATTACCTACTAAGTGAATGGGTTTGTATTGGAGTAAAGTTCTTTATAAGAGAACACATTTAAATAAATTATTTTAACATATTTATAAAAACAATTATAGGCAAAATATATCTAGAAGGGCTACACCCATTATACTATATTTTAAAAATAAATTTTTACATAGTATGGGTGATAAATTCTTCAAAAAAACCCAAAAGGATAGACTGCACATATGACTTCCACCATATAACATTCTTGACACCTACTATAGGACATTATCCAAATAGAATACCAACAATAGGAAGGGCATAGCCCTTCTCTTTACATCCTAAATAATACCACTCCAAAAGACAAAATTGAGTGCAAATATTATAGACTACCCATATTTGAGCAAACTACCTAAGTTCTAGGCTTTTTTTTTTCAAATATCATAGCATCATTTGGTGCATGGAATTTTTGGAAGGAGACTTTTTCCCTCTTAACATCTATCCATGCAAATTTTTATGCACTCCTTGTGTTTAACCAAAAATATCATCTTAAATTTTCTCATTTGTGATAAGGTTTATTTGTCTCAAAGAAATCCACAAACATTGAAGATGTAGGGAAAAACTCTCTTGGCTTAAATCTGGAACTCTCTTGATTAATTAGCGAAATCCTTTTGGAATCCCATTAAGAATACTCTAGCATGGGATTATAGACCTTTTCTAAAGGATACTAGGAGGAATTTAGATTTACAGACAAAGGAGTTGTGCACAAACTCAAATCTGTTTGGGATTGAGGGGGAATTAGATCTTCCAGGGAGACCTCAGTGACATCTAAATGAGCATTTCTTGAAGTAGCACTACTGTTGGAAACCTAAAGTGGGATAAAAGGATGATACTGTTAGTTAAATTGGATGAAATCATAATTGAAGAACAAAATATAGTGCAAGGTTGTAGTAGAAAGATGAATATTTATTTGACAAAAGAGCCAGAGAAAGAAAATTTGCAATCAATGATATGGTGTTGATGTGGAATGCTAAAGCACGCAAAAAAGGAAAACATGGTAAATTCAAGTCCTTGTAGATTGTCCCATTTGTCATTTTTTATACTCATAGTAAGGATTCATACTTTTTACAAAGTATGAATGGTGAATTTCAAGAATTGCCAGTGCATGGGCAATTTTTGAAACCCTTTTTCTCATAAAATCTCATTATCCACGGACAGTAGTTCGTAAATATGTATATATTTAGGGTGTGTTTATTTTTTTGTCTATGGTGTGTCCAGGTTAGGGTCTACATATCCTAGAGATCTGAATTCTTTCTATACCTGCAAGGGGCATATATCTCTTACTAGAGCTATTGTTGAACCTTCAAAATGCACATAGTTTTAAAATTTTCTTCATATCATAGTATGTATTTGTGGCCAAGGGTTGTAAAATTTGAATGAAGTTAGCTATTTTGCCCTAGGCTCATCCCTCTTTTCTAATCCTTCATCTATTGCTCGGTCTAGTTTCATGATTTAAGTTTGGCAATTCATGTCTTCCTACTCGTGAAGGTCACCATCTCCTTTTATGTGTTACACATTCAACTAGTGGACACTATGAATTCCTTAAGCATTATTTTTCCTAAGGGTCTTGAAATGTGTTCGTCTTATATTTCCCCGAGTCCGAGTGAAGGATCCCTTTTAAGTTGTATGTTTATGCATATGCAAATTCCTAACCAATCAAAGTGTGTTCGTGAGTACACAATAGCTTTGTCAAAGTAATATTAAAGGTTGCAAGGTCAAAAATAACTATTAGCAATTAATAAAAATATGTGTCAATACTTCACAGTGGTTATGGCCACTCACCACCGAAGGTTGAGAAGTGGTGAACACTTTCTTCACAGTTATAAAATGTATTGTCACTTATTCACAATGATTTGAATCTTCAACAATTGACAATTGCGAAGTGGCAAAGGGTTTTTAACAGTTACATCAAATGGTTTCTG
Organism: Thuja plicata; assembly: GCA_018584345.1. Lineage (NCBI taxonomy): Eukaryota > Viridiplantae > Streptophyta > Pinopsida > Cupressales > Cupressaceae > Thuja > Thuja plicata. Next base: position 430,792 of record MU226578.1, on the reverse strand, counting down.
CACTTTCGCAACATGTTATCAATAAGATTAATTTGTCTAAGGAGTGGCAAGATGATGCCACATGTCACAAACGGCCCACATAGAAAGATTGACGGTTCCTGCATCTTCACAAGGGAAGGTTATGTCAGCATAGGTCAAGTTGTGAAGATGTGATTTGATTCCACCTGCCTACTTTCAAGGAACAAGGTTAACATATTAATTGATCAAAAAAATATTGTTTCTTTGTAGCGGTTATCATTGACCATCAGTTTTCCTTGTGAAGCTGCGATTAGACAAGAAATATTAATACCATGGATTTTTGCAACTTCGCGGCCTATTTTGTGGGTCCCAATTTTTGTTTTCTATGTTGTGAAGGAATGACATGTGTCGTGGTGACAAATGAAAATAACAGGTTTCATGCATCTGCATGATCGCAGGGAGTCGATGACTAAGTCAGAGGTTCTTGTAGATCTGCATGGCTATGACATGTACCTCTTGAGATGATAGAAAGAAAAGGAAAGAAATAACCTATATCATAAAATTTATTGTCTGCTAGATTAAAGAGGACACGTATTTGAATCTTGAAAAGTCACATGATTTGTATGTGTGTCCCTGCAAGTTGATCTCGCAACTTCGCAAGTCAAAGTTGTATTTAAAGAAAAAGGTTGCAAACCTGCAGTTAACCTTCAGGGGTAATATGAAATGGTTTTTGTTGCATCGTAGCAGTTAAGGGAAAAGCTTCAGACTGCTTTCAAAGTTGTGAGTAAGTGACACGTGTCCAGAAATATCAGTAGACAAAAGAATGTTGGTCTGGTCTCACAAGCAAGAAAGAACATGCAGAATTAACACGAGCTTCAACTAATAATTTTATGACATGTGAACCTTAGCTGGATGTTTTCTTTCTTGATATATATGAGTCAAAAAAAATTAACCATGCCATGCTTGGTAACTTTGAGAGGATCGATGGCCTAGATTCAAAACAAGATAAAGTTGAATGACTAGTCGAGTTTTCGGTTATCTCATTCAAATTTTATTTCAAAAATATGGGTATGTTTACTACAATATATCTAAAATAAAAAGGGTATACGGTTGTTAAATCATCACAATTGCAATCATAGTTCGTGAAGGTCGAGCTATAAGTACATGAGAAAGTTGTAGGAACTATTTAAACCCGAAGAGTTGTAGAAGGGCCTAAAATTAGTAAGTTTGTCATTACTTGTCTTTTGGGTGATTTGAAGAATAATTTTGTGCTTGGAAATGATAATTTGTGTTTCAAGAGTCATCATTTTCTTTCTCTTGTTTTCTTTAATTTCTTATTGAAGATAAAATGACTCGGGAAGATCCGTTTGCATTAGGGTATACTAGAAAATAGCAAGACATACCCTACTATCAGGATTTCTTAGACTTATTCCCAGGGTCTTCAAATTCGTAGGCAGCTAGTGAAACTAAGTGTGAAGATATTTAATATGAGTTTCGAAACCCTAATATATCTTCCTCGGGGTGGATTTGTTTCAATATTTTTACCAAGGAAAGGTTAGGCCTCCACCTATGTGTTACCCATAGGATTTTAATTTAGCTAATCTAATTGTCACAGATGTGTTTATGGATGTGAAATTCCTTAGGGAATTGGCAAGTGGATATTGCCCAGTAATATGAGTCATAAGAGGGGCAGGAAAAAAATTTATTGTAAAAATTAATAGATAGAGCTATTCTTGGGCTTTTAGTGTTACTCATGCTACTAGCACTGACATTAATTTTGAAAGAGAAAAGAATATATATAAGACTCACAAAGTTTCCTTGAGAAAAATAGATATACCAAGGACTATGCAAGGAGGGGTGGATAGGAATCCCATTCCTATCCTTGACTATGTTCACGAGTCATTTCACCTAATAAAAATTTAATTCTACTTTATATACATTGTGCATGGTTTACGACATGTTTTGAGAAAGGAGGTTGATGATAAAGTGCCATATTGAGCTCATGTGTACGACAATGGCTATACAGAATCTAGAAGTGAACGCTGATTATAATTATGTGGGATATTTGGTGAATGCCCTATATGAAGAGCTAATGTCTATTCAATGAAGCCTTGGTAGCATTTGTTGATGACAATTATTCAATTATGTATTCTCATTGATGTTTACACAAATGTCTAATCCTATCTGAGCACAGTCAGTGTCTATTGAGCTCTCTCGGGCATTGAAGATGACCAAAGTGATTTGTAGTTCTAACTGAGTTCACTCGGGCATTACAGTGTTGGTCGAGCATTGAAGGATTTCAGTGTTTACCGAGTTAAACAGTTAGTGTCAGCCGACTAACAACAGTTTATATTTTATGGATAATTGATTGTATGAAACTGACAAACACGAGTTCTATTATTTATTTAGAAGAATATTAAGGCCGACTTGACAAGGCTTATCATATATATATAAGGTCAAGTTTTGGATCAAAGTATGTGATTGTGTGTAGAAGTGTGTGGAGATATACATTTTGTGATATGAGGAATGAAGACAAAATCAGATGGGATTCTGATTGAATACAAAACATACTGAGCTGCAACAGAATATCTAATCAGTGAGGATCAAGTAATCAAAGGCAGAGAAAAGATCTGAATCAGCAAAGACAATTGATTATCAAAACAAGTCAATCCATTGTTACTCTCTACCAATTGTAGCAATGATCAAAATCTCTTAACAGAGCAGACTTAACAGTCTTATATAAATCCTCTCACAAGGTGACATTTCTACACTGAAGTGTTAGAAGACATCTAACAAGGCCACTCCTTACAGGGTGATTAAATCCTCTAACAGGGTGACACCTAACAGTGTGTTATTGTAACCTTTAACAAGGTTGGATCCTAACAGGGCTCACTTTAGAAGAATGAAAAATAGTGACTAGTTTATATTCGTGGTTTTTCCCATATTGGGTTTCCACATTAAATCTTGGTGTTATCTGTGTACATTTCATTTTCTTTATGGTTTATGTTTCTGCGATTAATTACTAAAGGATAATCACAGTTTATATCTTAAGATTTACTATTTTAACAGACCAACAGTGTTAAATTTGTTTAAGACATCTAAGGGACTTGGATTTATCTTTGTAGTAACTGATTCACCCCTCCCCTCTCAATTTATCAACTCATTTCCAACAATTGGTATCAGAGCACCAAGTGCTTATAGGAAGGTTTAAAGGCCTAAGCTAAGGATCAACAATTCCTTACAGAAGGGAGACCCCTAAGTTCAATAAGGACAACTTTGCTACATGGAAAGATCTAATGATACTACATCTATCTACTATTGGAGATACTGGTTTGCAATTCTTGGATCACAAATATGTGGAACCACTGAGACCTATGTTTGTGGATCAGATGGTGGAAATGAAGCATCATAACATAATGATGATTGATATAGCCTCTGCACTCAGCTATTCAAAATTTGATGAAGTCAAGGACTTCCCTACTGCCTTTGATATGTGGAACAAACTGCATGATATTTATGGAAGAGATGCAAATATAAAGAGAGCCAAAGAATAAAGTCTCAGAGGTTAGTTTGATATGATAAAAATGAAAGAAGGAGAAAACATTACAAATTACAGTGAAAGAATTAAAAAAAGTATTAGTGAAATCAGAGCTGCTAGTGGAACAATTGAAGACAACAATAGTCAGCAAGGTATTAAGAAATTTACTTCCTATATATGAGATTAGAGTTTCAGCTATTCAAGAAATGAGATGGATTAATGACATAACTCTAGATATATTGATTGGAAGATTATCATCTTTTGAACTAGATAACTTTGACAATTATTCTCCTAATCCTAGCAATCTTGAGTCAGCATTCAAAGCTAAATTAAACCTTGGAAAGATGAAAGGAAAATAGATTGATAGTGATAGTGATGATGAGTCTAATGATGACGATCTAGAAATCATTGAAGCATTACTTGTAAGCAGAGCTGCAAAATTAAAATGACAATACAAAGGAGAAATACCACTGATTTTCTTTTCATGTGATGAGGTTGGTCACATTGCTGTTAAGTGTCCAAACAAGGAAGACAAAGGTGAAAGAAAGTCCAACAAGTATTAAGGCAAGAAAGATTACAAAATCTACAAAAGCTACAAGGACAAAGGTAAGAAATATTTTTATATTGCTAAATATTCTGATAGTGATGAAGATGAAGATTAAATGGTTTATATTTCTATTAAGTATGAGTTAGATAATGAAGATAATGAAAGTACAACACTATATTCTCATATTAGTAAGAATGACACTTGGATAATTGAGAGTGGTTGTTCTCACCACATGAGTGGTGATAAAACCAAGTTTGAACATCTTGAGCACTATAATGGTGAGAGTGTTAGTTTTGGGAATCATGAACCTTGCTATGTGAAAGGTAAAGGTTGTATTGCTCTTACTAAAGGAATAAAGTGTGATAATGCTTATTGAGTTGAAGGAGTATGGCCTAATCTACTAAGTGTGGCACAAATGAATAGTATTCATTTCAAGGTAGAATTCATGAATGGAAAGGCCAAGTTCCTAGATGGTAGAGGAAACCTAGTTGGAACTGGGAAGCAAACAAAAGGTAATATATTTTATCTTGATCTCAATGAAAGTTCATGTTTTATTGCACAAGTAGAAGAAAGCTGGGTATGGCATAAAAGGTTATGTCATGTGAACTTTTATAACCTAATCAACATAAGTAAGAATAGAAGAGTAAGAGGTATTCCTATTCTGAAGAAACCTGAACTAGCAATATGCAAACAATGTCAAATTGGGAAGATGGGAAAAACAAGCTTCAAGAGAAAGAAATACAATACATAAGAAGTCTTGGAATTGGTACATACTGACTGCTGTGGACCAATTGGAACAGAAAGTTACACAAGTGAGAATTATTTCATTCTATTTGCTAATGACCACTCTCAAATGATGACTGTTATGTTTCTCAAAGAAAAATTAGAATCTTTTCAGAAGTTCAAATGGTACCTAGCTAGAGTTGAAAAAGAAACAGGAAAGAAACTTAAATGCTTAAGATCTGACAGAGGAGGAGAATTCATTTCTAATGAATTCAATGAATTATGCAATGAAAGAGGAATCAAGAGACACATATCTATCCTAGGTACACCATAGCAGAGGGGTATTGTAGAAAGAAGGAACAAATCCATCTTGCATTGTGCAAGAACCTTAATGGTTGAAAATACTGTTGCTACCAAATACTGGAAGGAAGCCATCAACACTACGATTCACACCTTGAACCGAGTTCAACTGAAGAAAGATACTTAGAAGACACCTTTTGAATTATGGTATGGCTATAAACCTAATGTTCATTATTTCAAAGTATTTGGAAGTAAATGATACATCTTTAAGGAAGCAAGAAATGGAAAATTTGACGTAAAAGGTGATGAAGGTATATTCCTAGGCTATTGCAGCAAAAGAAAAGCATATAAATGTTTAAATCTTACTGCTCATAAAGTCATAGAAAGTGTGCATGTAAAGATTGATGAGTTTGCAGAGAGAAATGAAGAACAAAGAAGTAAAGAGCCTGAAGACTACATAAAATTTGTGTATTATAAACCTGATACTATACCTAGGACACGGGCAATGGTGAGTGGACAACAATCATGTCAACCACTAAATTCATCAGTAAAGACCTTGTTGCAACCTATGCAACCAGTGATGCTAACTGAAGAAACTGAGTCACAAATAGAGGGAACCAAGTCTCAGACTGAAGAAACTGAGTCATAGACAAAGGTACCCGAGTCACAGATAGAGGTAGCCAAGTCACAGATAGAGGTACCCAAGTCACAGACAAATAAACCCAAGTCTTAGACAGTGGAACCTGAGTATCAGACAGAAGAATAGGATAGAATATTTGAGCATGGTGAACATAGTGGAGAAAGCCCAGAATTGAAGAGGAAGGATCCTATACTTGAAAAATATGTTAGAAGGCATCATGCACTTGAACAAATAATTGGAGATCAGACGGAAGGTGTAATGATAAGAAAAAAAATAAAAGGTGCATGTTTACTTAGTGAAATTGAACCTAGAACTATTAGAGATGCATTGAATGATGAAAGCTAGATCGAAGCAATGAATAAAGAGACTGAGAAGATAGAAAATAAAAAAATGTGGACTCTTTTACCTAGACCAAAATTCAATAATGTGATTGGTACTAAGTGGTTTTTCAGAAACAAGATGAACGAGAAAGGTAAAGTTTCCAGAAAGAAAGCTAGATTAGTATGTAAAGGATATTCTCAAGAAGAGGGTATTGACAATGGAGAAATTTTTTCTCCTATAGCAGGACTTGAAGGAGTCAGAACCCTTCTGGCATATACTACACATAAAGGATTCAAGGTATAAGAAATGGATGTAAAATGTGCATTCTTCAATGGAATTCTTGAAGAGGAAGTCTACATTGAGCAACCTGAAGGCTTTGAAGATCCTAGCAAAAGGAATATGGTTTGCAAACTACACAAAGCATTGTATGGACTAAAACAAGCTCCAAGAGCCTGGTATGAAAGACTGCATGGTTACTTGATAAGTATTGGATTTCAGAGAACTAATGATAACATTAGATTCTACATCAAAGAAGGACCTCCGGACAAGATACTATTAGCAGAAATATTTGTTGATGATATATTTTTTACTGGATATGATGAATTATATAGATAATTCTCTTAAGCTATGAGTAAGGAATTTGAGATGTCTATGTTTGGTGAAATCAAATTCTTTGTTGGTTTACAAGTTTATTAGATGAAGGATGGTATCTACATTACTCTATCTAAATACATAAAAGAGATACTGAAGAAATTTGGGATGGAATATTATAGACCAGTTGGAACACCCATGGATACTGGACATAAGCTATCTAAGGATGATGATTCTAAGGAGGTAAATCAAACTACCTACAGATCCATGATTGGTAAACTTCAATATGTTGTTCACACTAGACCTGATATTGCATTAGCAATTGGTATTATTGCAAAGTTTTCAGCTAATACTAGAGAGAATCACTTAATGGCTATCAAAAGGATTCTGAAATATCTTAAGGATACTAAAGATTATGGATTATGGTATAAGAAAGGAGGAAATTTTGATTTGAAGACTTTTACTGATGCTAATTGGGATGGAAGTGTCGATGACAGAAAGAGCACAAGTGGTGGAGAACTATTTCTTAGAAAGAGGTTAGTCTCCTGGACAAGCAAGAAGCAGAACTGCATTTCTTAGTCTACAGCTAGAGAAAAATATGTTGTTGCAGCAGTACATTGTTCAAACATCATATGGTTCAAACAGTTGTTGTCAAGTATGAAGGTGGAAATCAAAGAACCTATTATTATCTATTGTGAGAACACCAATACTATTAACATCTCTAAGAACCCTGTGATGCATACTAAGACTAAACATATTGCAATTAAGTATCATTTCTTTAGGGAATTGGTTCAAGACAAAGAAGTAAGATTGGAATATGTGAATACTAAAGAAAAAATTGCAAACATATTCACAAAACCGCTACCTAAGGATGCATTTTCTTATCGTAGAGGAAAGCTAGGGGTAATTCCCCCAACTAAGGCTCATTAAAACATAGTTTAGTGATGCATCAACTGAGCTACAGAATATATTTAACATGTTGATGCAGTTATCAAGAGCTTATTGCATTTGAATCAGTACAAAGAGGTACATTACAACTTCATTAGATATGTCAGTTGGTATCTTTGGCATTGGCTATCAAAGAGGGAGAGATTATTGTATGTCATAATGTTTAGTGATGGAGGGGGAGATTACTGTATGTCGTAAATATTACTGATGGAGAGATTGATGACAGAGGGAGAAATTTATCAAAGAACAAAGATTAATGCAACAGGGAGAAATCTGTATTTCAGAGACTGACAACAGAGGGATTTTTTGGATAAGAATTGTAATGAAGCTAAGGACATTAATAAAATTTAAATTTTATGTCTTTTCTCTATAATTATTTGTATTATGACATGTTGTGTTTCCATCAATGGGGCAAAGAGGGAGATTGTTGATGACAATTATTCAATTGTTGATGACAATTATTCAATTGTGTATTCTCATTGATGTTTACACAAGTATAGTGATGTTTACACAAATTTTTAATCCTATCCGAGCATAGTCAATGTCTGTTGAGCTCTCTCAGGCATTGAAGATGACCAAAGTGATTTTTAGTTATAACCAAGTTCACTCGGGCATTACAGTGTTGGTGAGGCATTGAAGGATTTCAGTGTTGACCAAGTTAAATAGTTAGTGTCAGCCTACTAACAACAATTAATATTTTATGGATAATTGATTATATGAATCTGGCAAACATGAGTTCTATTATTTATTTAGAATAATATTAAGGACAACTTGACAAGGCTTATTGAATATATATATAAGGTAAAGTTTTGAACCAAAGTTTGTGATTGTGTTTAGAAGTGTGTGGAGATATATGTTTTGTGATATGAAGAGTGAAGGTGAAATCAAACGGGAAACTAATTGAATACAAAAGATAATGAGCTGAACTAGAATATTTGATCAGTGAGAATCAAGTAATGAAAGCCAGAGAAGATATCTAAATCAGCAAAGATAGTTGCTTATCAAAACCGGTCAATCCATTCTTACTCTTTAACAATTGTAGCAATGATCAAAATATCTTAACAAAGTAGCCTTAATAGTCTTTTGTAAATCCTCTCACAAGGTGACATTTCTACATTGAAGTGTTAGAATACCTCAAATAAGGCAACTCCTTATAGGGTGATTAAGTCCTCTAATAGGATCACACCTAATAGTGTGTTATTATAACTTTTAACAGGGTTGGCTTCTAACAGGGCTCACTTCATAAGAGTGAAAAATAGTGACTAGTTTCTATTGGTGGTTTTTCCCATATTGGGTTTCCTTGTTAAATCTTTGTGTTACCTATGTACATTTCATTTTCTTTATGGTTTATGATTTTAAATTAATTACTAAAGGGTAATCACAGTTAATATCTTAAGATTTTCTATGTTGATCGAGCAATAGTGTTAAATTTGTTTAAGAAATCTAAGGGACTTGGATTTATTTTTGTAGTAATGGATTCACCCCTCCCCTCTCAATTACTCAGCTCATTTCGAACAATTCCTTGAGAAGAATAGATATATCAAGGAATATGCGAGGAGAGGCGGATAGGAATCCCATTCCTATCCTTGACTATGTTCAAGAGCCATTTGACCTTATAAAAATTCAATTCTACTTTATATATGTTGTGCATGGTTTACGACATGTTTTGAGAAAGGATGTTGATGATACAGTGCCATATTGAGCTCATGTGTATGACAATGGCTATACAAAATCTAGAAGTGAACATTGATTATAATTATGTGGGACTTTTGGTGAATACCCTATATGAAGAGATAATGTCTACTCAATGAAGCCTTGGTAACATTAATTTCAAACAATATTCTTTTCTGCTGCATTTGATTTTTTACTAAAATGTTTATAAGGTGGATGAGAATTTGAGGATTTTTCAGTTTGATGATAATGAACAAAATTTGCAAATTTGATATTGTATCGGGGCTTGGGATATGAATATTCCCTTCCTAAATTTTATGTATTTGGAGAAATAGATAGTGTATCCTCTTTTGAAGTTTCTTGCGAAGGGAAATCACCCCGGGTTATCCGCGCAAATATCCAAGATTCTCAAGCCAAAATAAATATTGATGGATACATATAGTCATAATTGGGGGGGGGGGGGGGGCNGGGACTTCTATTATTTTTATGAGATCACACTAATTACAGTTTATGGATGCATATAGCCTCCACATTTGTTACCATTGTTTATTCCAGACTGAATTGATGTCATGCAAATTTTCTAGCAAATCCTTCTAGTTGAGAAGGAATATTTTTTAGGAAAGAGAAGGGGCATTCTCTATCCCACAAAAATTCACATAGGTGAATTTACTTTTGGAAAGAAGGCATTAGATACCCTGAATCTTTTCATTAGTTAATAAAAGATGGAAACTAGCCCAATAAGGTTTTGTGACCATAAGGGTTTTATCAAGGATGCAATGCTTAAAATGTTGAGAAAAAAAGTATATTCCTCCACATGAAGTTATAGATGATGAATATATTATCAAGAATTTTTATTTCAAATTATAAGTACATGAAATCAAGCAAAAATGAAATAATTTGATGGCTGCAGAAGGAAAATTAATTGAGTTTGATGAAATTTTTCTTGGATTTTATCCTAACCTTCCACCATTGTTAAAATTTGAAGAAATGTTGAATAATTATGATAAGTTGGTAGAAGTTAAATAAGAAAGGATTGCAGTGAAAGATCCACTTGTACAAAGATGAGGAAAGGATATGGTGATTCTTGACATAGAGGTGGAATCCTTCTTTATAGATAGTGCGAGCCCACCGAAAATGTAGAAGTTTGAATCCACAAAAGATGACTCTACATCTGATGGCATGGCTGAAAGTGTTGATTATGAGGTTGATCAACCTTCTAGGATGATGAGGAAGAAGTTTGAACATGGGTCTGGTGATGGATTGGAACTTTACAGAGATAACACTTTGGGTAAAATAATTTTTGAAAGGGAGATTACAGCTGAGGAGTTCCTAAAAGGATAATTTTATTGAAACTGATGAATTTTTGAGTTTCTTGTTTAAGTTATAAGGAAGGGAAATCAAAAAGATGATGGAACAACCGGAATAGAGTGGAAATTATAAGTGACAACATCGGGCTTCCCTTGCTACTTTATAGTCTTATGATCCTAGATCGGTTAAAATAATAATTAAGGAGGCTAGAATATTGGTTGTCAAGAGTGGTATGCTCTTACTCCAAAGGTGGGATTTATAGTCTTACATTATTATTTACCAGATTAGACACTAGCAGGATCTTGTCTTTTCTAGGAAATTCAAGTTTGGAGAATTTTTTACTGTAAGTCAAAAACTTTTGCCATATGGGCATTAACCCCTTCCAGCAACAAGCCTAATGTCATCGATATCAGTGAAGAAAGGAGAGGAGATGCAATAATGGAAACTATGAAGAGAACATATATTATGAAGATTGTAGATATGATGACACATGTTGCACTTATGAATAAGGTCATTGCAGAGAAAAGGGAGAAGAGGCAAAAATAAATCTATGTTAACATCATGGCCATGTCTCATAGATGTGATGAGTTATTTAAGAGAATGTATAATTGAAGGATATTATAAAGAAGCTTAAGTCACATATACATTCACTCCCTATGGCTGAAGGGGCCATGGTTCCATCGATATTAAAATAGGAAATTCTACCCCCAAAACATAGTGCAACAATTGAATGAATATGCAGGAAGAATTGAGGAAATGGAAGAGAATTTCCAAAAGAAAATTGTATTTGCATTAATGGAGGTTCTTAAACATAGGTTTGAAAAGATTATGACTAAGGCTGATAGTGTTCACTAGTGTTATTTCTCTCTTTTTCAATCTAAATAAATGTGTTAATTATATTTCTTTTCTGAAGTCCCTATATACTAAATGGTCTGATAGTTCAGTAGTCATGGGACATTGGGACATTGTAGTAGTTTAGAGAGATGATTTTCCACCTTCCATCATAGAAACTAAGAGTAGAGTTATCAGAGTGGATAAGTTATTTCCATTCTTTTAAGGGAAGCTATAGTTGATAAAAGATAAAGTGTAGTCACTTGTGAGCTTAAAACATTATGGTGTTCCTCATATTCTGGGTGGAGATGAGAATCTAAAAAGTACTAATGATTGGATGTGAGAATTTGACCTCATTTCTCCCAATATTGAGACAATGACATTAACTGATAAGGAAACTGACATATTTGATTTTAATGATATCTTTACTCTAATGTTCAAGTTTGAGAGTAGTTTGTGAATTTTATTGTTGACTCTTTTGTAGTAAGCGATGCCGAATAAAGAGAATATGTTGCACGGGTGGAGGAGGTGAAAAATTATAATTGGCCATCAAATAGAGAGGGTGATATGTGGGAAACATTCACCAATAAAAAGATGAAAAAGATAAGGAAGAATAAGAGTAAAAGAAAGGGTCCTGCAATTTTTTCATTTTCACCTATTTTTTATGTAGGTTTGTTGCTCGAGTGATGACAAGGAAATATACAAACTATAGATAATTTATGTAGCTACCTGAATAGACACCTTGCCTGACCTATTTATGCTATAGGTGATCCACTTGATGAAGATTGAAGATGATAACACACCTGAAGATTACAATATATGACTAGTGCCCTACATTCTTCCCTAAATGCCTTTCTGTTTTCTTTGCTAAGAGCTTGTGAGAGACACGTCACTTGGTGTTGCACCAACATTTCCAGCGGTTGTGCATAATCATATTTTTGGTTCCTTCAAGAACAATAAAACTAGAAGAATATCGTAGGCATACATGGATTTGCTGAGAATGGTTAGAACAAAAATATTTTTTTTGTGATCTGATTCTGTGAATGATTTGAAGCTTTTTATATTCCTTGTGTTATAAAAGGAATACCAGGATCATAAAGTACTTCTTCTAAAAATATTATCTGTAAGGGCATAATATATAGTGTGCATTAGGTTCATAATTTTCATTGGAAGATGTGATATGTATGAAATTAATTGATATAATAGAGATGATGGGTTTATAGGGTATCATAAGTTATTTTAGTGTCTTTACATTTTATGAAAACTTTTCAACATGAATAGAATGTGAAGCATATTTCTAATTCATCTTTCTAATTGTGAATGTGTGTTAGGATTTTGTGTCTTCTTCCAAAGGAAGAATTAAAATTTCTTTAAATGATGGTTGTGAATATTTGTATATAGTATGAATTTGATGATGATTCATACTATGGGACTGACTAGATGCAAGACATTATTGGTTAGTTAAATCATGGAATATTGTCAAGATTGTTCATGGAGTTGATTGTATCCTATATTCTTTCTGCCTCTGTTACCAATTGGATTAGGCATTGGCCTAGGGTGCAATTAGGTATATTTGATAAGAAAAATTCAAAATCCAAAAAAATTACTTTCTGTTGTAGGAGTAGGAGTATTATAGTTCAATTCTCAGCAATATCTAAAGTTGTAGATGAGATTATGCATTAAAATGGTGTAACAAGAACACCCATTACATCAAGTCTAAGAATCATGCACTTTTTAAGATCTATAATATTTGTTACTTAGAATGTTTGTCATATCATATACAAATCTATATAATAGAATTACCCATCTGAGTTAGTGGAGACCAAAGTGAAGAAGGTTGTTCATCCTTGTCAATGTTACACTTTCTTGTCTCCAATTGAGTATAAAGTTTATGATCTTTTGATTACTCTTAGGATTAGAGGTACCAATAAAAATTACTAACAGTGCACTCCAAGATTCACCTATTCATCCCTAATCAAAAGAATAGATAGATATCAATATACCTTGATTACTCTAATAGTTTGGAAATTATCTGCAAGATTGTTTATTGCTATTAGTGTTAGTTTCTATTTCTTACTAATTTTATTCAATGCTCTTTTTTCCTTACAATGACAATTCATACTTATAAATTGTATTTTGAGGTGAATGAAGTTTAAAGTTAGGAAATGTGGAGGGGATTGTGTCCTAGATACATATGAAGAGGTGCGGTGGGTATAACATTGTCTACCAATTGCATCCTTTTACCAAATTTTTGTTCACTATGGGCGAGTTTTTTGTACCCTTTGTGTGGACTTGAGAGATTCAAAGTAAAAAGTCTAAATTTCATAAGAAGTCCATATGAATTTTGTGTAATTTTTAAAACTATCTATAATAAATATTAGTCCAACTAAGTTATACTAAGTAGTATAGAAATTTTATTAGTAAAAAGAATAGTGTGTCATAATTTATATACATACATCTATATAAACATAGGAAGGGGAAAAAAACAATATTCATAGAAAATGCAATACAAACTCTCTTAAAAAGCTTAACCACTATGTTTAGCCTTTACCTAAATAAATTATATGACCTAGCTTAAAACTAAGAATAGAGTTTAAATACGTACTCTCCAAAGGTGAAATTAGAGATATTATTTGAATGCTTTTATTGAAATCATACAAAAAAATTTATCATCCTTTTTTACTCATAAAATTAACATTTAATGTGTAAAATGAAGGTTTAAATAAAATAAAATTAGGTGGTTAGGAATTTATATTTGCCAAAAAAAAATAGTTTTATTTATAACATGAAAAATTGGTTAAGAACTTTATGAACTAGGAAGTATTTGACTCATCCTTTATAAGGTCATTGATTCTGATGAAAATCTATTTAGATTAAACGTAATTTTCATTTTAAAAATGTATGTATGGTAGTATATAATTTGCATATTTTTTTACTTAGATTTCATAGATAAGATCCTAGTATGTATCATCTCAAGTGGCTAGTTTAAGCTAAATATAGGTCTTCAATAGTTATGTGAAGCAAAAACATATTAATTTTATATATGTATGCTTTAAAGCATAATTCATATTCATTGATTCTTTTTTTGTTGTTGTAGTAAATTAAATGAGATCTTATTGATGACATTATGTTTCCATTAGTATGCAAAGAACACTTTTGGTAAAAGTACACTGAAAGAGAGGACAAAGAGAAAACCCAAAAATGTCGATATCAGAGATCACCGAAAACTGCTGAGTACAAAGAAAACCGGCGACACAATTTTGTGCGTAAACCAAAAATACAAACTAGAAAGGATAAAAAGGAACCCGACAGTGGAACCCGACGAGAAAGACAAAGTGAAATCTGAGAGAATAGTCAAAGAGGAACTTGAGAGATAGTTCAAGAAAGGAAAACTGAGAGACAGTCTAACTGACTTTAGAGCATAACTGACCGACAGAAACTAAAAGTCAGTTCAAGCCCGCAAAAAGTGGATCTGACTTCCACGTCAGATAAAGTAGTCTTATTCTATTTATAGAGTATTGATTTGTTTTTAAAACCATTTCTTCAGGGACAAGAAATATTAATGTAAGTGTTTTAATTAGTCTAACTGATTTAAAACACATAGACTAGGAGATCAAGGTCAAGTTGTAAACCTGTGATCTTAGAGTTAATATTTTTTTATGTGAAACTTGATTAGGTCAATCTATGTTATAAATAGATGTTGTAATCATTCATTATGTATGATGTGAGAATGTATGAGAGAATGAATGAAGCCTACGAGCACACCTATGGATCAAATTGAAAGTTTCAAGAACCAGGATAGAAAAGGGTGAATTTTGTTATCAAGAACCAAGAACAGAGGCTACCGAGCATCAAAGGTATTGCTCAATCACATTAGGTTATATATTTATACATGTAATCTTAAATGGATCTGTAATCAACAATAGGATATTGCATAGACCAGGTCAAGTTTTAATTTTCTTACATTCTAACAAGTGAAGCAAAGTGTAAAAATCCTTTCAAGCAAGGTGGATTTAACAGTCCAATTGTAAATCTCTTAACCGAGTGCACACTAAATAGTGTTGCTAAAGATCTTAACAGAGTAGAATTTAAAAGGTCTCCATAAATACTCTTAACAGGGAAGATCATGAGAAGTGATCAAATTTTAAACCTTAACTAGTCCCTTCCCATCTGCAGATAGTGAAGAATTTATGGGTGTCATCCCCACTGCAGTTTTTACTTCCTAACAAGAGTTTTCTGCATTATCATATATTTTTTTATGTGTCAATTAATTTCATGAATGTTTCTATGAATGTTCACATGTATGATTAAGTTTATGAATTGATAAATCTTACATCAAGATAGTATAAAATAGATGGTTGGATAAATAATTGATTACCTAAAGGATAAAGGTTAAAAGATATAAAAGTTTTAGAGGTACTGATTCACCCCTTCCCTCTCAGTACACACTTCCCATTAATTCCAAAAATTGGTATCAGAGCTAAGTCTCTTATTTGGAAAAGCTTAAAGGATTAAGAGAAAATATCATACAATGGAGAAGTGCAGACTTGAATAGAATATTGAGAATAAGAAACTAGAAATTCAGATCTTCAATGAGCAGTATAAAGAAGCTAGAATCAATATGAGACAGTTGTTAGATGAAATAAATATTATGGAATCTCGCTGTAACAAAACAGATTACCATGAAGAAGAGATAGCAGATTTCTTTGAGTCTTGAGGATCAACTACAAGCAAAGCATCAGACACATCAGAAGATAGCATCAAAAGCCTAAATGAAATCAATCAACATCTAGATGGACAAGTGGATTCTATGCAAATCGGTTAAGAGACACAGATGGTAAGAATGATTGATGTCATGAATAGTGCTAGACATGCTGAGAAAGAGAGAACTTTAGCTATTCATGATAGAAGGAAAATTACTGAAAAGCTACAAGAAAAAGAATCTGAAATACAAAGATTAACAAAACATCATTATGAGATTACAAATCATATTATTCTTATGTGTCGAGAGGAAAACATAATGAATGTTTAACTCATTGAAAGAATAGAAGGTATCGGTGAGATAAGGGAAGAAAATGAAAAACTGAAATAGGAACTCAAAATTCAGCAGCAACATAATGAAATTATCGAGAAAGATAAAGAAAGAAATAAAAGAATGGATGATTTTCTTGATGGACAACGATGAATCAACAACAACACCGGTCTAGGGTATACTGAGAATGGAGAATCACCCATTCAAGATGATTCAAAGAATGTCTATACAAATCCAAGACTAAGAAAACTGACATGCAATCACTATGGAAAGAAAGGCCACACATTAAATCTATGCAAGAGCAAAATGAAAGGTATTCCTAGATCCGCATCTTCATTCACAGGATTTTGTTATAAATGTAACAAGAAAGGACATAAAGCATATGAATGTAAGTCTGAGATAGAAAAACCAAATAAGGAAATCTACATGGACAAATATTATCCTACTTGCAAAATAAATGGTCACACAACTCTTGAATGCTGGAAAAAGAAAAGGCAGGCATGGAAGCCTAAAGGTGAAGAAACTGCCTATCAACCAAAAAGAGTCGGTATCTAGTATGTATGGGATTACAACACATGGAAAATTGTATAACATGTGGAAGATTTTGTCACATTACTACAAACTGTATGAGATAGTGGACAATAAAGTCTAGAGGTTGCACTAACCCCGAAATGGCATGGTTACACTCTCATAAAGTTGGTCATCTCAAGAAAGACTATAGAGACCAAATGATAGAGACCAACACATTTCCCAATGCAAATACCATTGAAGATATCTAGAGGATGAGAGACAAAATGTGGAGGAAAGCTTCAACCAATGATGAAGCTGGACCGAGCAAGGCAATTGGTGATAGGCCGTCTAATGGATCTGGTGACATCACCACCCCCACCTAAGAAGAACAAGTAAGTATGGAACTGCATTACACTAAGTAGTATTTTACATCAGTTCCATAATATGTTGATAAAATGCCAAATTAGCATGCATCATGATATTACTTGTTAAAATCTATGATAACTATTCCATTGGGAAATAAATACCAAAATCCATCGATATACGCTCAAAGCTGAAACTACCTACACTTACCGAGAATCATCGGTTAACATGTAAAAGACAAGTTGCTAGTGTAAACGGAGACTCATCGGTAATCAAGCAAGTTGAATAGGTGTTTTTCATAAAACACCAAAACCCATCGGTAAAAGAAAGAAGTTAGATGACTATCCTAAAGCATCGTGTTGTCACCAAAGAGAGAAGTTATTATTCAAACTAAAAACTCCATCTTCACATAGTGAGGAGTGGTTGAGAATTAATGACTTGCTTTTAGGGAAAACATCTATAAAAGGGCGACAAAAGGGTTTCATTATTCACCAGGGAACAAAGTAGAGTGATGAAAGAGAAATTTTAGCACACAGTGACAACATCATAGAGAGACTTCAACTCGACCTAGAGCACTCCAAACATATCAATGACCACTACAGGATCTTTGAGCAACTTATTGAAAAATTCAAAGATGATATATGTTTCATGGTTGACACCGACCACACATACATCAAACCTATTGTACCAAGGATAGCATGGTTACAACTATTATACTATGAGGTAAACATTGATAAAGCATCCAATGCAATCGATGCATTGATAAATGAACCCCTAGACAAGACACAACCAAAGTTCAGAACTTATGAGGAGGCCAAATCAAGAATCAAAACCGGCTTGGTTGTAAAGAAAATTGACAGGAAGAAATATAAAATGGTTAAGAATTTGAAGAAAATACTCTCGGTTATAGAGGAGGAAACTCAAAAAAAGAAAGAAACTGAAGGACAGTCACCCGTTGATGAGGCTGAGTAGGTAAGTAAATCTAAGTCTACATAGTCAGATACTCCATTGCCAACACCACCTAAGAAGCCAAGAACCATAGCTTCTTCAAGGACAAGAATCCAAATAGCTAAGGACTCAAGTCCTTAACCCTTGAAGAAAGGTCAAGTAAGGACCTACAAGAGGAAACTATCAACCCAGAAAAGAGGGCCAACAAAGAGAAGATATTTCATTAGAACCAAAGAAGATATTAAGGATACAGAACAAGATGAAGGTATTCAAGAGGAAAAGAACAAGATACCTGAAATAGTTGATGAAATATGTGCCTCATTTATCAAAATAGGTAATGAAAATAGTAGGAAGGTCAAGCAATGGTTAACATTGGATCCCTTAGATGAAAATAAAATTGAGGAGGCAATCATTGAAATGATGTGTATATACCATTACCTCCCAATGCAACTGGCAGACAAAATGCCAAAATAACTTCAAGACAGGCTATCAGCAAGATGGACTTTTTCCTTACACTATGAGAAAGAAATCAGGGAAAGAGCCCTAGTATCAGTCATGCCTCCCGAATCCAAAATGGAGGAAATCAAAGAAATGATGAAGGCTCATTCCAAAATGTTCTCACCGCAGATGAGAGCCTACCAAGTGCTAAAAGGACATCTACTAGAGTTAGACCGAGAAAGTGAAGCTGAATGGAGGAAAATACTTGATATTCCTAAAAAGGATACAAGTCCTAAGCCACATAGAGCTCTAACCAAGAATTAGGAAATCAAAAATGATCAAGCTACTGAGAGCACATAACCAATCATCATCATAGATGTTGAATTGGATAAAGAAGAAATGGACACTAAAGACAACAAGGACATGAATGTTACATATGAGATATGTTTGGACACCACTATTGACAACTTTTTGGACAACACAATCATTGACATAACCGATGATCCAGCAGGAGAATTACAAAAATATGAAGATGTCGCTGTTATCAAGGACAAGACCAATGAATAGGACACAACATTTGACAATTCACAGGTGAACATATCAAGCAACATGCAAATATTGATGCAAGCCATCAATATACATCAAGAAAAGACAAATCACCTAACAAAGATTTAAACATTCCTGAGGATGCAAGGGATGAAGGAAAGAAAGACAATATTGATGAAAAAAATGTCATCGGAGATACTCATATTGTAACCAACAGTGACAAGGTTAGAGAAGGAGATTCAAAGTAAATAGATGGAGAAACTAGTGAGAATGATGCTTAGAAAAAGGCAAATGAAGTACATAAGGATAGCGATGAAGGAGAAAAAACAAAAGATGACATTCCTGAGGTAACTGAACAAGTTGCTATAGATAATGTAAAGGTTGATGTGGAGACGTCCAATCAAAACCAACAAGCTGACACCAAAGAACAACAACAAAAAGAGGCAACACCACAAATCACTTCATCCAGTACACCATACAAAGCCGAGAAGACTGCTATGGCTCTACATTCAAGTGAAACTCAAAAGAAGAAGAAGAAGAAGAAGAAGAAGAAGAAGAAGAAGAAGAAATCCAAAAAGAGTAAGTTGGAAGTCACTCTAGACGAAATCATTCAGATACCCAAATGTGACCCAACTACACTTGACTATGAAGCACTTAAAGAGTATTATGAAATATGCCACAGGAAGGCACTACATGAGAAGATGACAATGCAGAACCAAGACTCCATGGTACTAGAGACAACTAGGGAAATATTGCATCAAATTGTACCTGATGTTGATGTTAATCACAATAAACCTATCTTTGATCAACTAGCCACTCTCACCAAAGCTATTACAATGTAGAACATTGATGCAAAAAAGGAAATTGAGGAGAGACAAAAGTAGAAATAACAACACAAACTTGTTGAAAAGATCAGCCAAGAAGTGGCATAAAAAAAGGTAAAGCTTTAAGAATTCATAAGTGAATTAGATCCAATAATTGCCGAAGCTATTTCCTTGATACAATAATTAAGTAGACTTGAATAATTCACTAAGGAGAATAGTGATAAAATAGAAAAGTTAGATTCTAATCTAGATACTAGTGCTAAAGGCTTAACCACCGAGGACAATGCAATAAATTTTCATAATGAGAAGATTGTTGAGATAAAAAGGTTAAGATAGGAACTGTGGGAAGCAGAAACACAATTCAAGGAAGTGGTCGCCGAGCTCCAAGCTCAAATTCTACCAAATCTCCCACTGCTTCAACATCATATCAGTTCAACAAGACAACTGATAGCCACCCACGAGATGTCTGTAGTAGACAACATCTACGATATGCACTCAAGGATCACAATTGAGTACATGGCTCTAGACAACCTGAAAGAACAATGGGAGAAGATGATGGAAGGCATAAATTATTCACGCTCTCACATTTTTGATAGGCTATAAGGTATACACCTTTTCCCTTAATATCAAAAAAGGGGAAAAATAATGATATGTATAGATGGGAAACTATACAGAAGTGAAAAAGAATAAAAAAGGGGGAGTATAATGATATAATAAGATATATACAACACAAGGTGAAAAATATCAAAGTATCATGTACATACACTTATACTATACCGGCATATGCATAGGAGGAGTCATGAAATGACTAAGGATTATATATGTTGTACATACTTAACATTTTGTTAGTATTTTGCACATATTAGTTTTTGATACTAATGTCAAAGGGGGAGATTGATGACATTATTTTTCCATTAGTATAAAAAGAACACTTTTGGTAAACATACATTGAAATATGGGGCAAAGAGAAAACCGAAAATGCAGATATCAGAGATCACCGAAAACTGCTAAGTACAAAGAAAACCAATGACACAATTTTGTGTGTAAACCAAAAATGCAAAGTGGAAAGGATAAAGAAGAACATGAAAGTGGAACCTGACAAGCAAGACAAATTGAAAACCAAGAGAACAGTCAAAGAGGAACCTGAGAGACAGTTCAAGAAAGGAACACCAAGAGAGAGTCTAATTGACTTCAGAGCATAACCGACCGACAGAAAGTGAAAGTCAGTTGAAGCCTGCAAAAAGTGGATCTGACTTCCACGTCAAATAAAATAGTCTTATTATATTTATAGAGTTTTGATTTATTTTTAAAACAATTTCTTTAGGGAAAAGAAACATTAATGTAAGTGTTTTAATCAGTCTAACTGATTTAAAACACATAGACTAGGAGATCAAGGTCAAGTTGTAAACCTGTAATCTTAGAGTTAATATTGTTTTATATGAAACTTGATTAGGTTAATATATCTTATAAATAGATGTTATAATCATTCATTATGCATGATGTGAGAATGGATGAGAGGATGAATGAAGCCTATGAGCACATCTATGGATCAAATTGAAAGTTTCAAGAACCAGAACAACAAAAGGTGAATTTGGTTATCAAGAACCAAGAACAGAGGCTACCGAGCATCAGAGGTATTATTCAATCACATTAGGTGATATAATTATACATATAATCTTAAATGGATCTACAATCAACAATAGAAGGTTGCATACACCCACTCAAATTATAATTTTCTTACATTCTAACAAGTGAAGAAAAGTGTAAATATACTTTCAAGGATGGTGGATTTAATAGTTCAATTGTAAATCTCTTAACCGAGTGCACACTAAATAGTGCTGCTGAAGCTCTTAACAGAGTAGACTTTAACAGGTCTCCACAAATACTCTTAACAGGGTAGATCATCATACATGATCAAATTGTAAGCCTTAACCGACCCCTTCCAATCTGCAGATAGTGAAGAATTTTTTGATGCCATCCCCACCGTAATTTTTACTTCCTAATAGGAGTTTTCTACATTATCATATCTTGTGTTATGTGTCAATTACTTTCATGAATGATTCTATGAATGTTCACATGTATGATTAATTTTATGAATTTATAAATCTTACATCAAGATAGTATAGAATAGATGGTTGGTTAAACAATTGATTACCTAAAGGATAAAGGTTAAAAGATACAAAAGTTTTAGAGGTACTGATTCACTCCTCCCCTCTCAGTACATAGTTCCCATTAATTCCAACACTTATTTTCTATTGAACCACAACATGAAATATTCTCTTAAGCATTTCAAATAATATAATTATAAAAATTGAATAGAATATATACAATTGTCTACACACAAGATTCAAATTAGTTATTATTTAAGTAAATTTATTTTTCTTCTTTTAATTAAAAATATATTTGCAAATACTAAATTTAATTTTATTATAGAATTTATCAATCATTATTTTTATCTTTAAATGAAATGAAAAATGATTAGAATGACTCATTTTGTATGAGAATGTGCATTAATATCAATACCCTTCCTTTCTTTCCAAATCTTGTGTATATTTATATTTTTCTAAAAGCATTTATTTTTTGATCTTGGTTTTGTCTCATTCTCTTTGAACATTGATTAGTTAACTTAATTGGTCAAGAGAATACTAGAAAAACCTAGTACTATTTAGTATTAATTTGGCGTCTCTAGTGCAGACATACGGGTAATGTCATCATGGTTGCTACTTCATCTATCACCTAATAACAATATTATAGACACCCTAAAATAGACATACTTGCAACCTTACATTACAAACACTAAATTTCATCTATTAATTAATGGTTTTGTAATGATTAATTAATCATCTATTTTCTTCTAATTTCATTCCCCAAATCATCTAATCATATCTCCAAAATTAATTAAACAATTAATTTTATTTAATTGATTAACCTTAATTGATTAATCTTCATTAATTAATTAAATTCAATTTCCTAAAGTTTAAATTAAAATATTTAAAATTATTAATTAGTTCTTCTAATTAAATTAATTTAATTTCATTCAATAATTCAATTCTAAACCAAAAAGAATTCAATTATCTCACATGTTGAATAGTTTAATTACAAAAATGAATTAAATATTTAATCAAATCCTTTCTTTAGTTAAAAAAAGAGAACTCTTGATCAGATCTCTGATTGCATGAGTTACTCCACCTACCTCTTCAATTCAAAAAGGTAACTCCAAATTACCTCTTCAGTTCAAAAGGTAACTCATAATCAGTAGTTCATTTAACCAAACTTATCTCCTCTCTCTAAGTTGAGGAGGTGGTGTTTCTCCAATTCCCTTTGATCTCAGCCATTTATCCTCTAATCTCTAGGATTGATCTCAACCATTCATATCATTTTCATATTCTATATAATAAACCCTTCAAAACCATTTGAGGGATCCATAATTTCAAGATTTCTTCCACCCTTACTCTGTCAGATTGGTTCAAGAATCAACCCTTCTTGCGATCAAACATCTAGGATTTCAAGCTTTCATGCGCTCTTACTCTGTCAGATTGGTTCAAGCATCAATCCTTCTTGTGATCAAACATGTAGGATTTCAAGCTTTCGTGCATCATTACTCTGTCAAATTGGTTCAAGCATCAAGCCTTCTTGGGATCACACATTCGATATCATATTTTTGATTCTCCCAAGCCATAGACGTTGCCCATGTACCAATACCGAGCATCATACACATAGTGTTTCAGAACGAGTAGAGAAAGACAATAGAAGATTCAAGCTTTGTTGGTTTGAATTTGTTTGTATTCCTCCTTGATTGCTTGTCATTTTATCGTTCGTAGGTTTGTTCTTAGTAGTTTGATTAATTTATTTCCATTGCAAACCCGTGCTACTAACCCTTGTTATTGAGCATACAGAACACATCCTACACATTTTGGTGAACCCGACGTGAACTTACAACCTGTGTGAAATTTGGTCATATCTTTAAAACCTCATGCAATATTTTTATGAAATTCTTTTTTCAGGTTGACGCTTATCTAAGCAGGTACAAACCAAAATTCATATTTTTCTAAGTTTGTTTATTTTTTTGATAATTTGTTTATGATATTTCATAAAAAAAATCATTTCTCGGCACAAATCAAATTTTCTTTTCAAAACATTTACATTTTTAGAAAGGTCTTGAAATTATAGAGGGGGTTTATTCTTTGTGATTTTAATTTCTATAAAATTATTTTGCAAAAATAATAGATCTTTTAAAACTGGTTTGTTCTCATAAAATGGGTCCCTAGGGCACAAATTAGAGAATTATGGTCTAAAATTTGTTTTGTAGGTATTTGTTGACATAAGAGAGCTACTTTCCAAAATTTAGATTGTTTTGAATTTTTTTATAATTTTTTTATGATATTTCATAAAAAATAATTCTAAACACAAATCAGCATTTCTTATCAAAAAAGTTACATTTTTGGAAAGGTATTTAAATTATATAGGGTCTTTATTCTCTATTATTTAAATTTTTCTAAGAAATATTTTCAAAACAAGAAAGATCTTTGAAAAGTTTTCTTTTTGTGTGTTCTTTCTTGATTTTTGTGCAAGATTAAGAAAATGACTAATGACCAAGAGAATATTCAGACACACCCCCGGTGATACATCACTGAGAGCTTCCATAAGAAGATCAAAATGAAGCTTACAACATTTATCTTGATTCTATCAAATATTTCACAGCTAAGTACAAGGTTACCATTAGCCTTAACGCTCTTAACAATTCCAGAGTTTTCGTATATTATTCAATTTTTAGTTAGAATATCTTGGTACTAATAATTTTTTGACAGCTTGTGGTGAGGAAACACTTAACAAAGAAACCTAAAATTCATTCATTTATGTTTTTAGTACTTAAAATGAATATTCCATGCAAAAATTTTAAACCTCGCTTTTCCAAATTTGGTGCTTAAAATTGACATGGTGGTTAAAAATTGAACAAAGGAAAAAAATATTTCAATTTGGTGCATTAAAATTGAACAAGAAAATCATCACCTACTTTGGTATTTAAAATTGAACATTGGTACTTGTATGGGTGATTAGCTTAGTTCACACTTAGAATTTTGGTGTTTAAACGATTAACCTCGTGTCTTGGGTCATTGGTGCTTTTGCACAAATATGTTAGATTAAAAACTTCTATACTTTTTTAGAAAGTCTTGTCTTTGGAATGTGCTTCTTCATCGAAGAATGTGCTTAAACCGATAATCCTTCTGATCTGTATATAAACAATACACAAACCAAAGTTTTGTTTTATATCTAGCCAAGCTTGGGCGAGGTGTGTTAATGATAGCATGGATCAGGTGAATATCCCTAAGTAGCAAGGATGGTCAACTAGGTTCTTAAGTGAGTCACACACGTAAAAACCGATTGGATAGATTTCATAGACCCTACTACAACCTTTTTAAATAGAGGCCGACCCAATTTGCCTCTGAAAAAATACCTTATTATAGTGCAAGGGGTCATAGAATTTTCCCCAAGATCCCCAACATATGTGTTCCAGGATATTGTGGTAGTGAAAGAGATCTTCACTAGCATGACAACAATATCTAGCAATGGCAAAAATATGGGCTCCTACATCATGGACCTTCGTGTCCTAGTAGTGTGACACTTGTTGTGTGAGTTAACAAACATTCAAGCATTGAGCCTATAAAATTGTATTTTGAAGCCAATTTTAACCTAGATTAAACTATTTGTCCTTGTTTTAAGACCCATGATAGATTACAAAACACATTGTCTATTGTGCTTGTTCTATGATCAGTTTCCAAAAATGCAAAACAAAATAAAAAACTATCAAAACAAGTCCAACATGTTCAATTCTAGGATGTCAACATTAAATATGTTCTACAATCAGAATCCTTGTTCCAAAAATCAATTTTATCAGACAGATAAGCCAAATTTGAGATCTTTTTCCAAAATGTCTCCTTTTGTCGCAATTGCCTATATCTTTACGTACTTGATAGAATTATACTACAATCGACTATTTTATATTGAGCCTTTAAATTACCATAATCAATGATTATTTACCGTAGTTGATATGTCACTTTACCGCAATCGGTGGAAGTGTTTCACGCTTAGCCAGGAAAATCTGAACATCTATTTTTTCTTGAAACCCTTGGGAAGATTCCCAATTTTTTGGAAAATATTAGTGTCTACATCCTATAAAAATGTGAAGAATATTGTGCTAATATCTAAACATTAAAGATCATCCATTCTTTGAAAGCATGATTATTGTCTAAAACATCATTAATTCAAAAGTTCTGCCTCGATTACCTTGATCCTGTTATCTCAAATCATCAATCTCTATCAGCGAGTTTGTCCAAGGTAATAGTTAGAATCCATATCTTATATCACCAAGTCTTTTGAGATCAAGAGAAATCAAATTTTGTCCCTAGAATTACCCTTGTCCAAACATAACTTGGAATCTCCTATCTAAAGGTTATCCTTTTTTGTTTTCTTTATATCACTTATTTTGGTTAAAAAATACTGGACAAAACTATGTCTTATACACCCTATGGAGAACCTTTCACTAGGTCAAAGCCTAGGACACAAACTATTGACTTCTATATCAACGAGTTTCCCCCGTGGGAACAAAAATGAGAGGGTGACTCTTTCAGAAACACTAGTCCTGCTCTTTACATTGAGAATCCTCATAGGCTAACAATATTCTATGATGTCATAGAGGAGGAGCTAGAAGACATAGAGAAAGATGCCTATTCAACACAATTAGTTGAGGTTGTGGTAGAGGAAATCTTAAAATCTTTTTAGCCATGTTTGATTAAGAAGGGACTCAAAATCCCCTCTGAATTTAATGTGTCAACAGTATGGCCAGAGAACCCTCTATCAAGCCAAAACATAACTTGACCCTCTCAAACGGAACCTATGATATCCCAAGTATTTCTATCATCAACAAAAACGACATCAACACAGACTATGTCAAACTAGACTAGATGTGAAAATGAAGCTAGCACTTCGTCCACACAAAGCATGGCACGATCCCAAATAAGTGCACCCTTGGTCACTAGTATATCTCAAGCCTTGGCCTCATGGTATTTTACATCAAACTCTCATGCTATGTCATCAATTCCACAAACAAAAAACAACCTATTTGTGATTGTTCTGATACAACAATCAATCTATGCTAGCCTTGGGGTCAATACCTCACTCCCAAAAGGGTCAGTCTCTACGGGTTCGATATTCAGTCAACGTCCACCTAAGGATACACCTTCATTCCTATAGGTATTACCACAACCCCAACAAAACCAACAGCCCCAACAACGCTGACAAAACCAACAACCCCAACAACTACAACAACAACAAGAATCATGGACCAATCAAATACCCTGGCATCAAAATCACACACTAGGGAACCAATATCAAGTTCCAAGGACTAGATCATATGTCTCAACTCAAGGGACACAGATTCATAGCCTTGTACCTACCACATAATAGAGGTTTAATGCCACCAATATTCCTCAATCTCAGACAAACATGTTAATCCAGCAAGTACAAAGTCTACAAACCCAAAGGATGGACATGCAAAATTAGGGGAAAACCAAGTCCTACACCACTGAGTATTTGTACCCATACCCCTTTGATCATTCATTGCACATTTCTACATTTCCAACTCATTTCTCGATACCCAAGTTTGACAAATATAGAGGCAGAAACAATCCTATAGAACATATGAGAGAGTTCTGTGTCAGTTGCATTAAGGTTGCACATGACGAAAATTACCTAATATAAATGTTCCTATAAATTCTAGCCAGACTAGAAATGGAATGGCTCTCACACTTACCTCATAGCATCTTGTCTTGGAGAGAGTTGGCTGAAAATTTTATTGATCACTTCCATTAGAATATCAAAAGAAAGGTCAGCATCAAGGACCTCTGCAACATTAAATAGAAAGATGGAGAATCCTTTGTAAAATTCCTACAAAGGTGGAGGAACACTACAAATAGAATAACATATGATGTGCATGAGAAAGACCTCATAGTCATGTTCATCAACAATCTGATCCCAGATATGTCATTTACCACAGAATTGCAGCTAGCTCCTAACTTTAATAAATTCATCAAAAGAGGATTTTGTTCTGAGAAAAACCTAGTCAAAAGAGGTATCCTTGTAGACCTTACCGAGACAAACATGAACAGAAATGCAATGGATAAAGCCAAGTGGTGGAACAAGAACAAAAATTTTACTAGTGATGGTGTAATTGACATAAATATGGTCAACTATGCTTAACCAAAGGTGTCACTGCAAGGAGCACCTATGACAAACCAAAAACCCATGGTGCCCACTCAGCAAGTGCACACTCAGAACCAACCACCCCTATTCAAGAAGTAGCTGTGTCAAAAAATCAACCACCCGCACAATGCCCACAATGATTTCCATTTCCTAAACAAGACTAAACACCATTGGGGGAGTTGATAGAGTCATCCCTAAGAAAGTTGATACAATCCAATACTATCACTCTACCCAAAATCAGAGAATATGAACACAGTGTTGTAAAAACAAAGTGGTACAATGATAATGACTTTCGCAAATTTCATCAGGTAAAGGGACACAAGACATCCAATTACCATCGATTAAAAAATTCCATTCAATATCTAATTGAAACATGGGTTATCGATGTCACAAATGCCCAAACCAAGGGCACCACTGATCATACAATCTTCAACAACACATTCCATGATCATAACAAAGGGAAAGCCTCAAGGTCTTGTGGACAATCTAAACAAGTCAATTAAACCTATGCTAATGCTGACAACATCATCAACTACATCAATCCCTCAGATAGTTGTGTGGCCACTATTACTATTAGAGACCCAAATGCTAAATGTGTTATTACCATGCATCATTCCAAGGTTTTCTTACAAGGAGTGCCTTCCAAATCTACTATACCAGCTAATCAGCCAACAACCTCCTCTCCATAGACCAATCTTGTGGATCAGCTAAAGCGCATGCCTGCCCAGATATCTATGTTTGACCTTTTGCACATATCCCTGTAGCACAAGCAAGCTCTTGACCAAGCACTCCAAAATGTAGCTGTCCCAAGGGACATTACTCTAGAAAGCTTCCAATCTATGGTGAACCACATAGATACCAAAAATCATGCAACTGTTATGGACCATGACATGTCACTGCACAAGTCTTTGCATAATGATCCCTTGCACCTACTCATCCAATTTCACAAACACACAATCCATAGAGTCCTCATTGATGGTGGAGCCGGTTTAAACATATGTACTTTGAAAGTAATGAAACACTAAATATTTTTAATCCATCATTGATGTCACAAGGAGAATCAATATCATGGCCTATGATGAAGAAGAAAGGTCTTCCAAAGGTATCATCATACTACCAGTATGAATAGGCCCAGTCATTAAGAACACCACATTCCAAATCCTAGACCTAGAGTTAGGATATAACATGTTACTGGGAAGAATATATGGATCCATGATATGCAAGTTGTACCCTCTACCTATAATCAGTATATGAACTTTCCATACCAGGGGGCATAAATTATCATTGAAGGAGATCAAACCCCGTTCCAATACTGTAACACCATCATAAGAAGTACTGATAATCAAGTACCTTCAAACCAAGAGGCAAGCATTCCTTCCACCTCAAATTCTATTCCCAAGGATTTAACAAGAAGGGCAGGGAAGATATCCATTACAAAAAAAGGATGTGGTGAGTACAACTATGAGGAATATTTTACCATCACCAACATGCATCAAAGCCAAGGTCATACAGCATGCCACAACCAGTGAGAACATCTAAAACCATGCAACCTGTTCTATTTAGATTTCCACCCACCACATTAGTCAAATAGGGGGACATTGTGAAAGAGAATCCTTTAATCTAGATATAAATATTTGGTTGTATTAGGACCCACAAGAAACACCTCAGACACACATACCTATGTCAACATATGGAGCCAGCTTCACAATGCTATAAAAGTTTGGGCATGATGGTACGACTAGTCTGGGGTAAAGAAAGCAAGGTCTAATGGAACTATCTTTACCACCAACCTAGAGAAATAAGAGAGGGTTAGGCTATGGGAAAAATAGAACTAGTACTACCACCCGGGACATACCCATAGATCAAGATAATGTTTCAGAGTTACACTAGGGGCAAAACCTGAAACATGCCTTAATCAACAATATAATCCATAAAATAAGAAATACCATCTCTTCCCTTATTGATGAAGGAGGGAACAAAGTCAAGTAAAAAGATAAAATTAACCAGATTGCAGTTAATTACTTTAAGGGGCTGTACCCTGAAAAGGGCCTTACATGTCCAAACAACATCCAAAACTAGCTCCTCGACCACATCCAAAGTGCTATTAATCTTAGTGACAATGACATGCTTATGAAGTGGGTCTCTGATGATGAGGTTTAGAAGGCGGTCTTTTCTATGGGAGATTAAAAAGCCCCCGGACCTGACGGCTTCCCTCCAGCATTTTTTCAGGAATACTGGGAAATTGTGGGGACTAATGTTACCAGAGTTGCCAGAGACTTCTTCAGGACTGGGTGCCTCCTCAAACAACACAACCAAACCTACATTGTGCTGGTCCCTAAGCATGAAAATCCTACTACTATGATGGATTTCAGACCCATTAGCCTATGCAATACCTTCTACAAGATCCTTACCAAAATCCTGATTGGTAGAATCAAGCCTCTTCTTGATAAAATTATCTACAATACTCAGAAAGGTTTTGTGCCGGGTAGACAAATCTTGGATGCGGCCATTGCCACCCATGAAATTATCCATTCTATGGACAAAAGAAAATTCCCAGGTATGGCTTTTAAACTGGATATCTCTAAAGCTTATGACAAAGTTAACTGGTCTTTTCTGCTTAAAATCCTTGCTAAAATGGGCTTTAATGAGAAGGTTATCCAAATTATACAAGAATGTACTCAAACTGTTAGCTTCTCTATTCTTGTCAATGGCTCCCCTGGTGGCTATTTTATTCCAGAGAAGGGTCTTAGACAGGGAGACCCCCTCTCCCCCTACCTCTTTATTATGGTGGCTGATGTGCTTAGCAGGAACCTATGTATGCTGTCCGCTACAGGAAGAATCAAAGGCATCAAACTAGCTTCTACCCTCCCTCAAGTAGTGTTGGAACAGTTTGTTGATGACACCTTCCTCTTTAGGTATTCCTCAATGATTGAGGCCAAAAAATGGAAAAAAATTCTTGAAAGCTATGCTTGGGCTTCTGGATAGTGTATTAACTATCAAAAGAGCTGGCTATTCTTCTTCAATACCCTTGTGGAGTTACAAAATAAGGTGCTTCAAATTTTGGGATGTCTGGCAGCTTCGCTCCCCTCTACCTACCTTGGCCTCCCCCTCATGGTCAAAGAGGTGTCCCAAGAATTCTAGAATTCCATCCTTGAAAGAACCCAGAGGAAACTGGCTAGTTGGAAGGACAAGATTTTAAGAAATGCTAGCAAGCTGTAGCTAGTGGCCTCCACTCTCCAAGGGATCCTTGTTTACTTCCTTTACCTTTTTAAAATCAGAAGCAACATGGCTGATAAATTGGAAAATATTCAGAGAACCTTTCTGTGGGCGGAGTCTGAAGAAAAGAGGAGGATATCGCTTGTCAATTGGGACACTGTATGCCTCCCTAAAAAAATGGGGGGACTGGGCCTAAGCAAAATAGGTCTGATGAATAAGGCCCTCACTACGAAGGTGGCATGGAAGATAATAGACAGAAAAGAAGATTGGTGTAGATTAATGGAAGCTAAGTACCTCCAAGGACATCCCTATGGGAGGATATTCCATAACAGTGACCTCCCAAGTGGATCCAAACTATGGATGAACATATGTAAATGTAAGACCCTTCTATCTAAAGGATCTTTCTGGAAAATTGGAAATGGGAGATCCATCATATTTTGGAATGACCACTAGATAAAAAATAAACCTAACCTAGGCCACAGATTCAAACCCTTGATGGACTATCTTAGACCAAACCTGGGTAATAGGGCCTCCAACTACATCAATGGTAGAGACTGGGTCGATATTCCTAATTGGACAAGGGACAAAATGGACCTGCAACACTTGGCCAAGGACCTCACAGATAATCTGACTAATATTAGAATTTTAGAGAATGATGACTCTATTATCTGGGCCCCCACCCAGGCTGGTACTTTCTCTGTTAAATCTATGTACAATCTAGTTTTGAAGGAGGTGAGTAACCTAGAAGATTGGAAGTTAGTGTGGATCCCCCAGCTCACACCAAAAATTAATTTATTCTGGTGGACTCTAATGCACGGTAAGGTCTTGACCCAAGATAATCTCATAAAAAGAGGCTTCTCCATGGAAAACAGATGTGTCCTATGTAAGAAGGAGGAAGAAATGGTAAACCACCTCTTCATCCACTATGAATATGCCACCAACATTTGGTAAGGGCTCTTCGGCAAATTGGGTACCTTGTGGACCCTAGACAGAGATGTGCATCAATTTAACAATTGGAGATCCCCTTCCAATCACCCCCTACTCCAACTCCTCTAGTGTATGCTTCCCCCTCACATATGCTAGACCATTTGGAAGGAAAGGAACAACAGGATTTTTAGAGAGAATAGTAACCAGCCTGAGACCTGCCTCCATATTGGAACTAAACTCTTGTGTGAAAATGCCAGAATGGCTAATTGGAAGCTCCCTGCCTATCCTCCTTCTGCCTAGGAAGTTAGAATTTCTGACAACTGGAACCTCCTAGATGGGTTCAACAGGTATGATGATGCAAAAAGGATAGCTAGAAATACTACCAGATGGACTGCCCTTCCTAGAGGATGGACCAAATTAAATTTTGATGGGGTGGTTAATAAAATTGGTCATGGTGGAGGATTGATAAGAGACCACAATGGAACTTGTCTACTGGCTTATGCTAGTCCTATAAATAACTACACTGTCACCCAGGCAGAAGGAACGACCCTTCTCTGAGGGATTAAATTCACGAAACAAATGTGCCTCAGACAGCTGGAAATCGAGGGGGATTCCAAAGTGGTTGTTGAGGCCATCAATAGTGGTGCCAATGTGGGTTGGCATGCTAAAACTATCATTTTGGAAATCCATGAGCTCCTCATCGGCTTCCAGTGCATGACTACAGGCCACACGTATAGTGAGGGGAACTCGGTTGTCGACTCAATGGCTGCAATTGGCCTAAAACAAATCAAACTCAATAGTTGGAGGGTGATTAGTGATTTAACTCTGGTGACTCAGCAAATCATCATGGGAGAAATTAATACTATAATTTAAATGTGCCAGGATGTCATATTCATTACGGAGTCTTTCTCGATCATGTGCTGGCATGTTCGGGAAATTTTTGCGATTATGAAAAGGAAAAATCAAATTCCCATAAAGAATTATCATTACTTTTTGAACATGTGTAGTAAGAGCTGTCCAAATCGAAGGATTTTTTTGGCTATCCTTGATATTAACGCTATTATTGCTTTTAATGGCACCTGGAGATATGTTAGATCTGGCGGTATGGAGCCTGGTTTCCAAAATTTTCAAGACCATATTTTTATGTATAAGCTTTCCTCAAAAAGGGTTTATGATTGCAAGTGATTTTTTATGGCCTGAAAAAATGCTCTTCTCTTAGACCTCAAAGATATTCTAGCACAAGAAGAGAAGACCCTCGAAATGGGAGGCAACATTCTCTGCATTGAGCCTGATAACATTGATGAGAATTTCACCTCTGATGCGTTGGTGACTCATTACTACAAAGAAATTGGCATTTGGGGTTTCATGGAAAGAATGAAAAGTGGACATGATGAGCAAATCTCCAAGCAATTCATCAAATCCTGGAACAACAGGAGTGTTTCAGTTGGGGGCATTCACTTCCAGCTAAATGAAGAAGTCATAGCCAAGGCAATGAGGTTCCCTATGATAGGGAGGAAATACAAAAAGGCCAGTCGGACTACTGACCCTACTAGCCTCAAACAATTTTTCAAGGATGGTGAGATTCTGGTGCAAAAACATGGGGGTTTCAACAGGGAGGAGCTACTGGAATTCTGGCTGAAAATTTGCCTCATTGTGATGAAGTACTTCATGCTAGAAGGTAAGTTCACTATGTTATACAACTACCACTTTCTATTCCTGAATCATATTAGGAACAAAGATTTAATTTCTATTCCTTTCTATCTCCTGCATTCCATTGAGAGTAATTTCCTCGATATTCAAGCCAACCCTGTTAGAGCTATCCTTCATCAGGGCCTCCTCCTCTACCTCTACCAGTTTCACAAAGCTATCTTCCCGGCTCCCCAACCCCCTCTTATTATCTATATGTTTCCCTAGGAGGAGCCCATAGCCAAAACTGAAAAGACCACCCTTTCCTCCTCCCAGTCCACCCATATCAAGCAAGAGCCTGTGATGGCTGATAAAAAAGCTACAACCCACAAAAAGAGTGTAAAAAACCCTCCCAGTAGGAAGGAAGTTCAAGAGGAGTCATATGTCTTTGATTCTGTGGAGTACATTAAGGGGAAAGAGGCTGATAGTACCCCTGAGATGGACTATAGGCCCAAAAAAAGAAAAATTATGGAAAGCTGGGTTAATCTGGAGGTGGATTTGAGTGGCTTGGGTCACCGGAGGTTGAATAGAATTGCCAAGGAGAAATGTAAAATTAGGATGATGGAAATGGCCTCCAAAGAGCTCTCCCTATCTAAAAATGACTCCCATTCCACTAATTCCAAGAATGGTTCCTCGGATGGTTATATGAGCCCTTCCAGGACTGGTAACACTCCTCTGCCTAACCCCCTACAAACTAAGGAAAACCCTACCCCGGCCCCAAGCCCCACTCAGGAACCTAAGGACAAGCCACATACCGTGGCCATGGAGAACAAAGATAAATTTAATGGCACCCTTAAAAGAAGGTTCTTGAACTTAGACAAGGACATTAAGGAGATTAAGAAGAACATGCAAGACCTGATGAACCATTGTATGAGGACCAACAAATTTGCCCTAAAGGTTATGCATGCTTCGGCTACGACGCTCTGTAATGTACAGGAAAAGCTGGTAGGCGGAAAACTGGAAGCTGACGAGGACAACAAAGACATGTTCCTATTTCTGCAGGAGGAGTGGGCTAGGACTCTACTGTCCAAACAGCTGAGTGGAAAGAACTAGACTCTGGAGTACATGTGTTGGTTAATTTTGGCTGGGCTTGGCCCGTAGTTCCCCTATTTTTCTATTTGTAACATTGGTGGTTTTTGTTTATTTTTGTGTAGCCCTATGTGGCTTAATGCTGTTACTTTTAATGCTACTATTCATCTTAAGATTTCTGATTTAATTCTGTGGCTTAGTACTGTGACTTATGTTTTTGATAGAGGTAGAGGTAATTTGGTGCCCATGCTACTAAACTATTATACTTTCTTTGACTAGTTCCATTAATATGCTATTAATGTGCTTCTAGTCCTTTGTTCCATGGGCCGCCACCCTCTTGCTACTTTTTTCTATCAAAAACAATATACTCCTACAGTTATTATCATCTAAAGTCAGAGCCTCTTATTCCAAATTAAACCTTAGCTAAGATATCCAAGATGACTAGGAAAGTGAGACATAAAATGAGAATTATAGCACAAGAAATTCCCATGAGTATGAGTGGAGATCCATCCACAATTCTGAACCAATCATCCCAGACTATTCCCCTTGGTCAGTCAACACTATACACCTTAAGGATATTTTCCACCAAATGACCATAGAGGACCAGCCATGTATCAATAAACATATCGATAACAATTCCTTATATGGTGCATCCACATCACATTTTAGGTTCGTTGGCACTATCACCATAGTCTCTTTTACCCAAGTAGAATAATCCCCCCATGAGGACCTTTCTCTAGGACATCCTGAACTGATAGAATGGGATCAACAAGGACAACCTGGCATCAATACCTTTGAAAATGATGAAGCCATCATAGAATTCATGGGAATTAGAGAAGGCATGCCTTTAGGGGACCACAAAGAAGGTTTCTCTACTGACCTTGATAGATCAACCTATTTTCGGGAGGAAGCTCCTCTTTCTAGTCAAAAAATCAAAATAAAAAGAAAAAAAGAATAGTCAGTAAGCGAAAACTGCAAGGCACTTTCTGACTCAAAAAATGAAAAAAAGACAATAAAAGATGTAGCTTCTAGTGAAAATCTCACTGAGGCTCTAGAGTATAGAAAGCAAGACCTCCTCCCATTAACAGAGGAAAATTCAGCATTACTAGCTAAGGAAACAGAAGAAGTCAACCTAGGTGATGAAAAGAACCCAAAGAATATCTATTTAGAAAAATCACTCACATTAGAGGAATGAGAATAGTTCATTAACTTCTTCAAAGAAATGAAAATCAACTTTGCATGGTCTTACTCTGACATGAAAGGCCTAGATGTGGAGCTAGTGTTACATCATCTACCATTGTTATCAAATTTGAAACCGGTCAAGCAAAAGTTGAGAAAGATGGACCCACATGTCGCATTACTTGTCAAAGAAAAGCTGAAGAAACTATGAGATGCTAGATTCATATGACCAATCCCATATGCATATTGGATATACAATCTAGTTCCAGTAACCAAGCATAATGGTCACATCCACATTTGCATAGATTTCATAGATCTAAACAAAGCTTGTCCCAAGGACGACTTTCCTTTACCGAATATCGACATGATAGTAGATCTCACAACACGACACCAGATGCTATCACTCATGGACGGTTTCTCAGGATATAACCAAATAATAATTGCACAAGAAGACCATCACAAGGCTGCATTTGCATGTGCCTAGTGCACTTACTACTAGAATGTAATATCATTTGGCCTTAAACATGTAGGAGTGACATATCAAAGGGCTATGACCACAATCTTCGATGAAAAAATGGTGGAAGAATATATCTATGACATACTAGCCAATTCAATTCTTAGAGAGGATCACCTAAAATTTTTGGGACCTATATTTGATAGAATGGAAGAATACAAAGTCTTACTAAATCCAAAAAAGTGTACATTTGGGGTCACCACAGGAAATCTTTTGGGATTCATTGTATTATATCAAGGCATAGAGGTAGACCTAAAAAAGGTCAAGGCCGCAATTGACATGCCACCACTATCTAATCTAAGGTAACTAAGGGGTTTACAAGGTAGGCTTCAATCCATAAGGCATTTCATCACCCAATTAGTAGACAAGTTCCATCCATTCTAGCATCTACTACACAAGGATGTGACATTCATATGGACAGAACAATGTGAGCAAGAATTCCAAATATTCAAGGATTATCTATTGAAGTCTCCCATATTCATACCACCTATTCAAGGCTCGCCATTACTCTTGGACATCTCAGCAGCTGATTCAACATTAGGAGTGCTCTTGGCACAACATGATGACCAAGCCAAGGAAAGAGTTGTCTACTATCTCAACATAACTTTGGTAGGCTATGAGCTCAACTACTCACCAATTGAAAAAGTATGACTAGCCATAGTATTTACTTCCTATATGCTAAGACATTACATGTGGAGCCATTAAACCCAGCTAATAGCACACATTGATCCCCTGAACTATTTACTCAACAAAGCAGCGCTCATCTACCAACTCGCTAAATGGGTGATGAACTTAAGTTAATTTTATTTAGAGTACGTAGATAGAAAAGATATCAAAGGTCAAGTAAATATGGAACAAATAGAAGAGGCATCCATACATGACCATCAGCCTATATTGTTTGAATTTCCAAATGAGCCCATTCTCACAGTACAACCAGCAGTAGAACTTTAGCAACTATACTTTGAGGATCTTGCACAAACCATGGTGTAGGAGCATGGATAGTGATCATTACTCCCAATAATGATGTGATCCCTAAATATTTCCAACTAAACTTTCCATGCATGAACAACATAGCTGAGTATGAATTTCTATTCATTGGAGTGAATATAACCATACAAGGGAGGATCAAGAAACTCCAAGTCTATGGTGATTCACAATTGGTCATCAGCCAAGTGAACAATGACTACATGAAAAAAGATGAGAAGTTGATCCCATATAAAGAGAAGATGGACAAGTTTTAGGCTTCATTCAATTTCATTACAATTGAGAAAGTACCAAGAGTTCAAAATAATGCAAAAAAAGTGATGGCTACCATAGCATCCTTGATCGACATGATGGGCAACAAGACTAGGTTCCAATTTCTGGTAGAGCAACTCATGATACTAACACAACAAGATCATATCAAAGAGTTAGTGTGCCTCCTTGTTGGTCTTGAATCCCCATTGTACCATGACGTATACAACTACCTCCAAAATAGTATCCTACCACCCAACTTGTCTAGGAACAAAAGGAAGTCCCTCATCCACCAAGCCTTTAGGTACACCCTTCTCGCTAGTACTCTATATAGAATAAGTCTAGATAGAATTCTTTTATGATGTCTCACTTCCACGGAATCACAGAGAGCCTTGTATGAGGTACATGACATAATTTTTGGAGCCCACGTAGGTGGAAATAACTTAGCAAAGAAGATCATCTTAATGGGATACTATTGGCACAAAGTAGAGACAGTTGTAAACATGTATGTGCAAACATGTAGACAATGTTAGATTCATGGAGATCTCATCTATGCACCAGCCCAAGAACTCAATCCCATCACTTCACCATGGCCATTTTCTAAGTAGGGATTTGACCTAGTGGGTAAGATTACACCAACCTCATATTATGGACATAAGTACATTATTGTAGCAATGGAGTACTTTACTAAATGGGTAGAAGCCAATCCTCTCACCTACATCACTGGTAAGAAGATCTTCATGTTCATACTCAAAAACATCATATGTCGGTATGGAGTTCCTAAAAATATACTCATAGATCATGGTACACCTTTTCAAAATCAATATGTTAAATATCTTTGTGAGAAATTCCACATTAAACAATTTTTCTCTTCATTCTAATATCCCCAAGGGAATGGTCAAGAAGAAGCCACAAACAAAACTATACTAAAGATCTTAAAGAAAAGAGTCAATGAATCAGGGCGAGACTGACATTTACAGCTCATTCCCACACTATGGGCATACAGAACTAGTGTGAGAACCCCCATAGGAGCCACTCCTTTCTTACTAGTATTTGGATTAGAGGTGATCCAACCCCTTAAAGTTGAAATCCTATCCCTAACAATCTCATGAAAAACATCATTTCAGATGAAGACTACAGAGTAGAAAGACTTAATGAACTAGAATTGTTCGATGAGAGAAAACAAAATGCACTCAACAACTTGCAAGGCTATCATAATCGCCTTAGAAGGAACTATCACAAGAAGGTAAGACCATAAACCTTCAAGGTAGGAGACCTCATACTTATGGAAAATCAAAATAATCAAGAAGAAAGGGTAAAATCAGGAAAGTTCGAGCCTAACTGGCTAGGACCTTATGTCATTTTCACATCTTGCAATAGTGGGGCATACCAATTGGAAACACTAGAAGGAGATCAGCTCCTAGCTTACATCAATAGTATGCACCTCAAGAGGTTCTATGCTTGATGGCTCAAGGTTTAGGCACTTATCTACATTTCTAGAAAATACAAAAAAAATCAAAAAAGATAAAAGGTTTCCTTTGTAAAAACTAGGCAAACAGGCGCTTTGGGGACAACAAAAAAATCAAAAAACAAAAAAAGAAAAGAAAAGTAAAGAGAAATAGAATCTCTCTCAGTGAAAACCTGGCAAACAGGCACTATTGAGCAGGTACCTTGGTGAAAACCTAGAAAATAGGCGCTAAGTGTTAAAATCCCACTTTGTCATTAATGAACTCCAAAGATCAAAGATTGAGCTGCCCGCATGTAAGACTGGCTACCCAGGCTATTTTCATAAGCATAATCCCCTCTGAGAATCAACACTTTTCCATGGTTTTTACTAGTCCACCAGCCTAGGGGGAAATTCTAAAGTCATCAAAAAGTCCTAAAAAGAGGAAAATGTCCTAAAAAAATCAATCTTCATAAAAAACCCCAAAAATTGCAAAATCTCAAAGCAATAAAACCACCATGGATATCAACAACAAGAATGGAAATCAAGCCAATCAATCAATGTCAAAATCATGAGCTTTGCAAATTAGGAATGGACTTATATGACTTAGCTTTATCAGCTATCCAATCTATCAACAAGCAAATGACGATCAAATTCAAGCCAATCAATCAAAGGTGAAAATCATGAGCTTCGCAAATCAACAATGGACTTATATGACTCAAATTTATCAGTTATCTAATCTATCAACAAGTGACTAATGATCAAATTCAATCCAATCAATCAAGGTCAAAATCATGAGTTTCATAAATCATCAAGGGACTCATATGACTCAAATTTATCAGGTATCCAATCTATTTTCAAATCAAAATAATCAGTCGATCAATCTTAAAATCAAACAAATCAATTATGTTGCATAGTGATGGATACACTCCAAAACAGACAGATCATTCTTATATGAGTCATCCATTCCTGAAACTCAAAACAATCAAGCATCAGATAATCAAGCAAATCAAGGAATAATAAATTGTTGACTAGGTCAGTCATGTCAGTTAGATGTTAGTTTATCTTTCATTGTTATGTTCTTATGATACTCCAAGATACCACCAAGTGATGGTAGTAGATATGATGGATCATGATCTTATTTTATTTGATTTCTATTTGTGGAATTTTTCATTTCAATTCTAGGGCAATGATGATTTAGGATAAATGCAGTAGGCAATGTCACTTGAATGGAAATCGTGCAGTTCCACGATCTGAGATTAACCCTGGAAAAGAATTGGAAAATCCTTTTCTGTTATCTTATTTTTGCTACCAATAAAATCATAGCGGTATCCATATGGTCTATATCTGGGTGCACTAGATTTCTATCTTAGTTTTTTCCTTTTATTTCGGATTGTTCAGAGATCATTTCAGTATCCAGAGGGTCAATATTTGGATGCATTCGGATCTTTTTCTTTTCAAAATCATAGATCATAGCAGTATCCAGATGGTCAATATCTGTGTGCATTTGGTTATCTTTCTGTCCAATCTCTCTACTCCTTCTGGTTATCAAGAGATCATAGTGGTATCCAGATGAGCAATTTCTAGTTGCAATGGATTCTCTTCCATTTTCATAATAAATTGCAATGGTGACCAAAATTGGAAAACTTGGCAGTGACTTGTGTCACCCATCCTATCTATCATTCTAATCTATCAATCAATTCTAGAGATAACCTCGCACTAACTTTATTCTAACTAACACATGCATTTACTTAGATATTTTGTGCATAGTAGATTGTATTCCTTTATTGCATAAGAAAAATTGAAAACATGTGCATAGTAGATCATATAATCAATGCATCCATCATCAAATCTAAAAGTTCTTTGACACAACATCATGAATCACATTGTATCAAAGAGGGGAAAATGTAGACACCCTAAAATGGGCATACTTGTGACCTTACATTACAAACACTAAATTTCATCTATTTTCTTCTAATTTCATTCCCAAATCATCTAATCAAATCTCCAAAATTAATTAAATAATTAATTTTATTTAATTAATCAACCTTAATTGATTAATCTTCATTAATTAATTAAATTCAATTTCTTAAATTTTAAATTTAAATATTTAAACTTATTAATTAATTCTTCTAAATAAATTAATTTCATTCAATAATTCAATTCTAAACAAAAAAAAATTCAATTATCTCACATGTTGAATAATTTAATTACAAAAATGAATTAAATATTCAATCAAATCATTTCTTTAGTTCAAAAAAGATAAATCTTGATCAGATCTATGATTGCATGAATTACTCCACCTACCTCTTCAGTTCAGAAAGGTCACTCCAAATTACGTCTTTGGTTCAAAAGTTAACTCATAATCAGTTGTTTAGTTAACCAAAATTTATCTCCTCTCTCAAAGTTGAGGAGGTGGAGTTTATTTATGGCTACTCCAGCTCCCTTTTATCTCAACCGTTCATCCTCTAATCTCTAGGATTGATCTCAACCATTCATATCATTTCCATATTCTATATAATCAACCCTTCATAACCATTTGAAGGATCCAGGATTTCAAGCTTTCTTGTTCCCTTACTCTATCAGATTGGTTCAATCTTCAACCCTTCTTGTGATCAAACATCTAAGATTTCAAGATTTCATGCACCCTTACTCTGTTAGATTGGTTCAAGCATCAAGCCTTCTTGCAATCAAACATCCAGGATTTCAATATTTCATGTAACATTACTCTGTCAGATTGGTTCAAGCATCAATCCTTCTTGTGATCACACATTCAATATCATATTCTCAACACTCCCAAGTCATAGATGCTTCCCATACCAATACTGAGCACCACACACACAACATTTCAGAAGGAGTGGAGAGAAACAATAGAAGATTAAATCTTTGTTGGTTTGCATTCATTTTTATTCCTCCTTGATTTCTTATCATTTTATTGTTTGTAGGTTCATTCTTAGTAGTTTGATTAATTTATTTCCATTGCAGATCAGTGCTACTAACCCTCATTATTGAGCGTACAGAACACAACCTATACAGTTACAACAACAACACATATTTAATTGTCCCTATAGATTATGAAAATTTAATAAGGGATATCATGAAGTTAAAATATAGGGGGAAAGGATTTTTCCTTGGATTTATAATCTAATTGGACAAATTTTAATGAACATACATCTACTAGTGATACCATAGAAAATACCATTAGGACTTAGATGTATTTAATAATTTTATTGGATGATATGATCCTTTATTTTGAAAAACAAGTTAAGAGTGTCATATCATAGGAATATGACCCAGATAGAATTATCTAAACAAGAATGGGTCACTATGGACCTTTTTTCTCAATGAGCTTGTCAACATGGGTAGCAACCATAAGTAAACTATCAAGGACCTGAACACTAGAAATGGTTTTTACCTACCATAAGTGGTGTATGAAGGTAGTATAGAGAAAAGGTTGTCCCTAGTATATAGGCCATCATAGATGGGGATTTAAGAAGGTGGTAATAAATATTACAATTAAATCTTGAAAAATCCATTCAAGTGAAAATGTGAAAAATAAAAATCTCTAATATAAATTGTTAAGATAAATTATATTCTTCTTATACTGAAAACGAATCTTAGATGTATTTTCTTGACTCGTCAAGAATTTAACACAATCTCAAGAATGGAATTAAGCTATTTATATACATATTCGTTAAGTCAACAATGTTGATGCACTTCCATAAGATAATTTTAGTCTCTAAGAGCTTAGGATAATTGAATGTCCCTATGTTTAAGTCCCTATAGAAAGAATTATGTTACTGTTACCCAAATTTCCCATCCTGTCTAAATTTGGCTACAAGTGGAGAAAAACGAGGCTCCCACAAGGGTAGAGCCTATCTTGTATGTTTCTGTCATGGCTCCTAGTCTTTATCTTTCTCTCTGCATGATTTTGGGACTAGCTTTACCCCTTATTCATGCCTTGTGAAGCCATAAATGTTAAAACCCCCTTACAACCCTAGGTCCTTGGTGGCTATTCTATTTCATCGTTACTTTTTCTGCAACCTAAGTTCCTATTCCTCATGTTTTTTAAAGTTGTTCGTAGAAAGGGTCAGTTATTTTTCCTAATGGGTTCACCTTCTCCCTACATTCTTTTCCTAATTCCTGGCATACTTTATTTACCCCAGGAAAAAGATATTCCTTTTCCATCTGATGGTCGCCGCGATGCCTTAATCACTGAGTTCAAG
Source organism: Thuja plicata (assembly GCA_018584345.1). NCBI lineage: Eukaryota > Viridiplantae > Streptophyta > Pinopsida > Cupressales > Cupressaceae > Thuja > Thuja plicata. The sequence continues at coordinate 387,042 of MU226578.1, read as the reverse complement.
ATTCAAATATTCATTAAGGCATCATTCCTTGTTGACACATGTCCATGGTGGCCTAGGTTCTAATGGAATATGATGTCATATTGTAGGGAGGAATCAATTGGATGGTCATCATTTTTTCCTCAAAGCCCTGATCAAACCCTGAACATTCTTCAAGGCAATGCGACATCGTGACACGTGGATAGTGGGGCCACTATTCTGCAAGGTCTAAGGGAAGTTAAAATTTAATTGAGTTAAGATAAAGGGAATGGCCTATGTAAATCCTTAAAGAGGAGATGATAGATAGTTAATTTATTAATCCATTGCACCTTATTGACGCATGGAAATTTGTCAGAGCTTGGGCCCATCTACAGTAAATGTAATCTCCGAGCAAGTTGATAGATAAGATGGCAGGTGTAAAGGCTTGATGGCCAAGATGAAGGTTTTTATCCATCACAACATTGAAATATCATGCCACATGTCTATGGTGGGCCCAAGATAAGATCAAACACTAGTATATTTGAGTTCTTTTTTTTACAGCTATGTGTCACAATTCTGACACTACCCCGTCGGGCAAGTGACACAGGTCGATGTTGCATTTTTGGTGTCAGAACCATCGACGACTATTATGTCTATCATTATTGCAATGGAAATGACTATTGCAATATGCACTGGCTATGTCATTTAGCATGGGGTCATTACCCATTATGACTATCATAATTACGATGGGTTTGTGATGTCCAGTCATCAGAATATTACGACATCTGAAGGCCGCATTTTGGTATTGACTGTCGCAGTGTGCACCATTTAGGATTCTCAACCTATCATCGTTACACTCTATGAGTTTTTCAATTATAATTGGTGTGCGATGGATATGTTGTACATGCAACGTCCAACTGTCAGCAATTTTTGACAGCTGGACGTTGCATGTATAGCTTTGGTGATGGTCATTCTCTGGCTTCCATCATAATTGCAACGGTATTCTATATTATTAAAAAATTTATATTGAGATTCACTTTGTTTCAAAAATAGTTTAACATTCTCTACTTAACAGGGCCAACCACATGAAGGTGGAAGCTCATATGGCCCTTCCTAGGAGCTTCTTATGACCCTTTATGACACTTTAAGACCTCTAAGATGTATTCTTAGGGATTGTAAAGGGTCATAGAGGGTCATAAGGGGTCCTAGGACACAACAGCTGAGAAACATAAATTTATGCATCATGGTCACAATTTTTAGGAGACACAACATAATTGAGTGGTATACCTAGACGATGCAACGCAACCACTACTCCAGTTCCAAGTTGACACTGGTGCAGGATCCAAAAACCATAGATAAGGAATAAATTTAGAGAGTGGAGGAGAAGGGCCATAATTACCAAAATAATATATGGACCCTATATTATTTTGGTCATTACGGCCCTCCTCTTCTCTCTAAATTTATTATTGGATCCTGCAGTGTCAACTTGGAACCAAAAGAGTAGTGGTTGTGTTGCGTCGTCTGGGTATACCATTCAATTATGTTGTGTTTCCAAACAATTGTGACCATGATATCTACATTTATGTTTCTTATCTCTTGTGATATCTACATTTATGTTTCTCAGTTGTTGTGATATTTACATTTATGTTTCTCAGCTATCATGTTTATGTTTCTTCACTGGAATTGAGGGTGCAAAAGGTGCTCTACATCGTTTGGGTATAGCACTCAATCTCTATACCCAATTGATGTAGAGAACTCTTCTGAACCCCTTATTCAATTGAAGATAAAGGAGATTTATCCCCTTTTAATAAAGATCCTTCAAGAAAGATATATGGTCTCCTATTGTTTCTACCTGAAAAGCATTCCCAAGGGAAAAAGAGAAACTAATGATTATTAGTGTCTAGAAAAAGAGGCAAAATTATAGTAGAATAATGCATAAGGATATAAAATTCATTAGCTAGATAAGTTTTTGTAATGATGATGAAGTCATCATGAGGAAGAGGCCAGTGAGCTTTATTAAGAACAAGTAAATATCCTTGACATGATGATACAAAAATGAAAGGTATGGTGTACAGGCATCGAAGAACATTGATGCCTCCATAGAAATGTTTAAAGCATGTTTTGTATTCCTATCATTGAAAAAACATTGATATCTTATTACTTACAAGTGATTTGCATGCATCAATAACCTATCTAAATCAATCATAAGGTATACTATAAATCACACCATAGGGTGTAATGGGGTATGCCAAAGAAATATTGAAGGTGAATAAGGGAGAAAATATATTTTTGCAACTAATAAAACTATAAAAATAATGTAAATTATAAGTGTTGTTAACAAAAGTAAATGAAGATGATTTTCATGTCAAAGAAATGCATTGTTCAATGGCATATCAAAAACCTTCTAGGAAAGAATGTTGTGTCTATAAATTTCTCCTCCTTGGAATCTACCAAAGTATACATGGCAACATCCTTTGGTTCCTCTGCCTTGTTTGTATCATACAAATTAAAAAGTTTGTGTAGAGCAATCATTCAATTTTTTATTTCAGCTGCACAAATTTGTCTATGTCATGCAAAATAAAAACAATTTCCCTTTCATTTTAATTCATTTTTTTGTCACTTTCATATTGGCCAGTAAGTCCTTGATAGTAAACTTGTATGTTTAGGTGAATGTCCTGCAAGTTTGAAGAGTTGGTTTATGAGTTGGAAGCCATAAAATTTGTGATGCCCTCCTTTGTCTTTGTTGTAATCCATGCCTATTTTTGACTATTTTCATATACACATAACCTTCATAGTATGTCGTTTGTCTATTAATATTGAGAATAAATGTGTGGCAATTTTGAAGTGATAGAGCCACACTTGCCAGTTTCTGCAAGTAAAGACTAGTTAAATTAGTTCAAGTTTTGAATAATCATTTTATATAAAAACTCAAATCTTCCATAAAGTGTTCTTGGCAACATCATTTGGATCCTCTTCTTTCTTTCTATTGTATAGAATAGGCAAATGATTAACAAATAAACTCTCCAAAAGCATGGACAAAGAAACTCAGCGTAAGTCTTTATTTAGTCTTTGTTTAGTAGTTGGAGGATTTTCTAAATGACGATTACCTCAAGAATGTAAAAGCTTTTAAAGCACTTGCTGCTATGGACAGTAGTGACATGGTCATTTTTATCTATTATCATTGAATTATTTTAGTTTTAGGCTAGTTTAATGTTTACTACAACATTTCTCAAAAGAAGAAGAGTCTTCACCAGATGAATATGGGCCTGCAGATGAAAATGTTCAATATAATTCTTGGAAATATAGGAATGGTACAGAGGCCTTGGCAGGTATGATAGTTGATATTACCAGAGAATTAGAAGGAATCATGAACCCAACAAAATGGTTGAATATTTTATTTGTAGATTGAAATAACAACCCTGATTTCAATTACTCATGAGAACATAGACATAGAAAACATGTGCTGAAATATGAAATCAGAGGGAGAGTACTAATGAAATTTATTTATAGATTGAAATAACAGACCTGATTTTAATTACTCATGAGAACATAGACATAGGAAAATGATTAACAAATAAACTCTCCAAAGCATGGACAAAGAAACTCAGCATAAGTCTTTATTTAGTGATAATTATTCAATGATCCAAAGCATGGACAAAGAAACTGCAAAAGCATAGCATGCACATTGTGCTTTATTTGAACTAAAATCTTTTTTTTTTCTATATTGAAATTAATAACATCCCTAAATTCAATTAATCGTGAGAACATAGAGTTACAAAACATGTCTATTGCTTATCTTTTTTATTGTAGAACGCTCTCCTATAGTGCAACTTTTAAAAACACAATCTACATGGGCAAATGATTAGCAAATAAACTCTCCAAGAGCATCGACAAAGAAACTCAGCCTCAGTCTTTATTTAGTGACAATTATTCAACCATAAAAAGCATGGAAAAATAAACTCTAAAAGCATAACATGCACATTGTGCTTTATTTGGTAAGGAAAAAGTAAAATTAAAGTGAAAACCTACCCATGCAATCTTAAAAAGATTAACAATATAAAACTAAAATCATGCAAATTACAATTGTTGTCAAGGAAACTAATTAAAGATAAATTTCATGTCAAAGAAGTGGATGGATTCAGATCAATGGAAAGGCAAAGTCACAATAAACCTAATGCAATCCATCTAAAGCAAAGTAATATCCAAACAGAGTACAAGGGAGTTCTCGTATTTTACCTGTACAAACATTTTGTGAGAGTTCTAGAGCTAATTGGCCAAACTGCTTAAATAATCATAAATTCATCCACAAAAAAATGAGAATGCCCAGTTGTCCAAGAAAAAATGATCAATCAAAATTAAGAACTGGCTATGGTAGTTCCTACTCTCTGATACCCTGCAATGTCACACACCATTTATAGTAAGCCGGACGATTCCAAGTGTTTGAAAAAACAACCAATAATAAAAAAACTGAATACAATACTTAATACTGACTCAAAACCCTATAATTGAATACAATACCGAATATTGACCTAAAACCACACCTTTTGCTGCAAATGCATCTCAATACAATACTAAATACTGAATCAAAACCCTACCTTTTTCTATAAATTTGTCTTGGCATACGAAGTATTAAATTTAATGAAATAAAAGTAGAAGAGTACAAGCCAACAAGGGTAGAGAAAAAAATGACCAATAAACAAATGCATATTACCAAGATGGAAGACAATGTCTGGAACAGTACATATCAAACTAAGTAAGTCATATGCAACGCAACATTTTGAAAACTGAACTAACCTGAACATTATATTTATGATTTTTTTTTGTGGTGATTTGACGTTCTGAATAGAGAAAACCAAATTCTCCCATCTACAAGGAAATACAGAAATCAACACACAAACTCATGGAAATCATGCCCACATGATGCAACCACTCTGCAAAACAGGCATATTCAGCTATAAGAAAATGTAAAAGAGAAAATAGAAATACAATCTATATTATATCAAAGGAAAATGAAAGGTCCAAATTTTTCCAATTGTCTTGCCACCATATTGAACATTTCAAACCGTTGATGTTAAAGTGAAAAAATTTTCTTAAGAGAGGGAATGCCTTCGGCATAATAAAACTGGTTTCATAAAGAGATGCAAACTATGTAAAATATTGGTAAGCGTGGCAAGATCAAGGAAGAACTCAAAAGTACAAGACCTAAGGGCTAGACCTAATGCCTTGGGGGCTCATCATAGATGGCCTTTCCTACGTAACTCGTAGAGACATCATAGTTTGGGTTTAACTTTAAAACTAGTCTTTTAAAGGATTTTAGAATTGGTTATGCAACCCCTTTTTAGGGTAGAGTCCCCAGACAGTATCTTCATTGGCTACCACCCAATTAGGTCAACAAGGATGAGATCCTAATTAGATTCTACCTACAAATAAGTTATACATAGACCTCCTCATAAGGTTACCTACCTAACGGTTCATAAATACGATGGAGAACCAATTCTTGTAAGATATTAAGGTAATATCCATGATCCAAAACCTACAAGATTCATAATTGTATGAGAGGAGATACATATTACCTAATTCTATGACCACTTATCTTAAAATCTAACATGTTAGTATATCATGTATATAATTTAATCATATCATGCATTCCTAACATAAACATTAAACTACTAATATCAATGTCTATTAAAACCCAACTTGACAAGTTGTAAACGTACAATTATACTAACCTCACTATTTAAATTGACTAACAATTCAACTACCAAAATATACCTTTAAAAATAAGAGTAACTATAATAATTTTATTATTACAACATCGTCATTATCAAATAAGTTGCATATTAAATGAGAATCATTTCTCTTTTAAATTTTTCTTTTTTTCAGCTTCCCTATATTCTTGCAGAGGCATATCCATCTCAGCATCGTCATTTCTTCTCGCCTGTGCACACGATCTCATTGTCGTTTGCAAAGGCGGGCCCTCTGCAATAAAAAATAAAAGGGTTAAATTAAAAACATATTATCATAATTGTTACAAGCATTTCAGTAATTTAAAAAACATAAATGTGACGCTCTTTACCTTGTGCAACCACATCTTCTTGCTTGGCGGGTTAAACCTCAACACACTCGTCAAGAACCTCTACATTCTCTGCAACTGCAATACAAAATGTTTTATTAATCCCAACACATTATAATTAAATTCTTATTACTACTCTAAATTCAATTTAAAATGTTTACTTATATTAATAAATCAATAATCAAAATTCAAATAGAAAATATATACCTTGAGTTCTACAATGCATATCTGAATCGACACCTCTGTCGTGCTTGCATGGTGTTTCAAGATTGGCAGACTGCATTCCAATGTAAATAATTAGTGCATTTATCAACAATATATACATATAAATACAATACAAATATTGAGAAATGTTAATCGTTCAATTTAATACATATAAATATAATCACTTTAAAGTTTTAAACAAATATATAATCATTGTTTCCTTAAAACAAATATATTCACTTTATGTTGGAACTTAACATCAAATACAGTAATTGGTAAAGTATTCAACTTGAAATAAAAATCAATTGGCTTATTTACCTATTCAACAGATCCACCAGAAGAACCTTGTGCACTCTTTGATTGGAATTGTTCAGCTACGACTATATAGCCTTGTTTGTATCCTACTTTCTTGTCCTCTTCTTAAATCTTTTGTTTGAACTCCAAGCCCTACATTTTTATTGTAGTGAATTTCATCAAAAGTAAATTGATTACAATTTATAAATATTTGCATAGGGTTTTTCATTTACTATTACTTACAATTCCTGTAGCAAGTTTTGAATATCCACCCGAGCTGAGCTTGTGTTGCCCATTCTATTTTTTCTTTCTTTTGTTTCCTTTGATGTCTCAGGAAACCTGTGTGATGTTTTAAATATGTTAGATCACATAAGTACAAAGAGTAAATAGTACATAATTTCATTATTAAGATTATCACATACCTTCTTTGCTTGGGTGATACTATTTGTCCATCATGTCTTACGCGTCTCTCAAGTGCATCCTTTTTAAGATTCTCCCACTCATTAATAGGAACATAGGGGGGCCGCTCATAATAAGGGTTTCGTTCCATTTGGGTCATGTAGTTTTCCCTAATATACTTCAAATTTTTCCATACTTTCTCAAGGAGCCTAAGTCTTTGAAAGGTGTTGGGTCCAAAAAAATTTATCATAGAGTCAATGTGTTTATCCTTTAACTCTATATCTTGTGATTGCCACCCTTTAAGAAAAAAAAATTGTTAGATTAATAAATGAAGTGAAGCTAACTTTTAATATACTTGAAGAAATGGATGAAAGGAAATCTGATCTAGCAATGAAATCAAAATATGATAACATGTGCATATGGTCGGCCCAAAAATGCGCAAACATTCATCATAAAGTTTTTCATAAAATAGATTATTCCCTGCAAAATAATAACAGGATTATAAGTTATTGCAAGGGACTACACAGGGGGTTAGTGCATTATATTATGAGTATAAGATTGTATAGTAAAAGAAAGGATCAATCTTTAAAGTACTTGGAAGCTAGGCTACTCTCATGGGAAGTCCATCTTCAATGTTCATGAGCAATTGATCACACTTCTCTATTGTTCCCGTACATGTAACACGAGTACATCCAGGAATTTCATCATTGCTTCCTACATAAAATTAAGCTAATATTAAAAAATGCCTCCTAAGAAAGAATAGTTGAACTGAAATAAACACATGATAAATGAGAGATATAAAAGATGAATCTTCTTACCAATAATAGGCATTTCCATCGCATCTATGGTCATGATACGTGTTGCCGACATTACAGCTGACAGTACCTTTGTGGTTCTGATCCTCGTAGCAGGCAGCGTAGTGAACATAGGATCAATAGTAGGTGCTGAAAAATAAGATTGTTAGAGCATAAACAAATATGTACAGCCATGGAAAATAATGTTAGATCTATTAAAAAAAATATTGTTTGAGCAAAACAAAAGTGGAAGATAGAACATGCGATCTACTTGAACTGCGTGAAGTATCTACATTTGGGGCATGACCCTTAAATTTCTTTAGCATCCTCTATAAAAATAACACACATGTATTTTATTTAATGACATAAATAAAAGAGTATAATATAAAAACCATTATTGAACTTTTTTATAATTAAAAACTACATTAATACTTAGTGTATAAGTCTGAACGCGGTGAGCCAACTCATCCTCTCTCATCAATATTTTAGGAGTCTAAGGTTGAATATCTGCCAATCAATTTAACTCTCTTGAAATTGCATGAAGGACCTTTTATAGTGCAACCAAAAGATCAACGTCTGATGAAAAATCAACAATGAATGGATCCTACTCATCCTACGGCTCCTCATGGAATACTTGTTCCTTTCACTTTTTTCTAATCAACACTCATTTGTGAGAACAATATTATTAACACTTTATTTCAAAGAAATCCAAAATAGTAGTGAATAATAAAACCTAACAAAAAATATGCATTAACATTTTTCTTATATGTGCATTTGTACAACAACAATGAGTTTTACCTGTCGGGAAGAAGAAGTCCCATAAGAGCCATCACCATCATGCATATCATGTGGTTGTTGATCCATACTATAGCCTTGTATTTCAAAAATTAAAAATCATTGAGACATGTTAAAAAACGTGTTCTTGTGCTAGGTTACCTTAAATAATAGACAATTATCAGAATGCTTCAATTAAAAGAAGAGAGTTCTTTTAATTTTAAACAATTTTAAATGGTTCATAGTGCATACCACCTCAGCCATGATAGTGAGTTTTTTTGTATCTATGCGATTTAAATTGTAATTGACAAGCAGCTCTTCGCCTCCATGTATAGATTTTATCGCACATAGAAATGCGTGATTTCCCTCGCGCACCTGAAATATGTAATTGGGTTACTTCTTAGTTGACGTAGGTCGTGTACTGTTTATAAAACCTGTAATATTCCATGATTCTTTTGGCCTTCCATCAATGTATATAGCTACTATTTTACTTTGTTCGCTGACTTTTTAATGTATATAATTTGCCTTGAGTCCATACCTACACATAAATTTTTTATATATCTAACAATCTCCATCCAACTAGTGTAATCATAACAAGGTCTAACATACTCTATCAATTTGACAACTTTGTTGTAAGAGACCTCTATGCCATCCATGGAAAATAGACCCAAACCATGTGCTGAAGATAGTGTTATGCGATATATCCTCTCTCTAACACAAAAATTAGTATTTATTGAAGGAAGTTCATCGGGGACCCATTTTTTTTGTTGATGTTTGTACCTAAATGAAACCTCAAAGTCACCTTTTCTCTCATCATCATAAGAACAAGGCCCCCCTTGAGCAAGGAAAAATTCCATGTGTTTACTGAATTTATTTCTGATATTTTTACCTCGTTTCAATCTCCTTGATCTACACATACTAAATGTATGACTTTCTTCTTCCATTCCTACATTTTCCTCGCTCGAGGAACACAAATCTAACTAATACCTATTCGCTGGTACCTGCACTTCATGAAATGAGAGAGACAGGTGGATATGAGAGAGATATTTTACAAATGGTAAAAGACATTAATCTCTATGTTGTGTATTAACTTATACCTGACACTCCATGAGACTGTGTGGAATACCTAACAAAAGAAAATAGTTATATAATCAAACAAACATAGTTCACTCCATAGTTTTTATTACATCTTGTGAAGGACATTATACTCTAGACACCTAAATCTAATTAACACATCTAATAATATTTAGTGCCTTCTGGGATATATTAGATAAGTAATTAAGCGTTACCTAATTGACCTATGTCATTCCCTAGCCCTAATTAATCCAATTAATTGGCTATACTCCTGATTAATTATTAAAAGAAACCAATAGCTTAGTAATTAATTAAAACTATATTTCCCCTATTATTGAATGAATATGTTATTTATGTAATTCAATTCATTAATATTCACTTTAACCCCTAACCTAACCTATCCCAACCACCTAACCTTGAGTTCTAACTCAACCCAACCTCTTCACACACGCTAACCTAACCAATCCCAACCACCTAACCCTGAGTTCAAACTAATCCCAACCTCTTCACCCATGCTAATCCTAACCCTAACCCTATTCCTAATCCTAAACTCTCTGTAATGATGTCACATTTCTAATCTTTGGATTAGGAATTCAATCCCTTCCCCAAAGTCAACTTTCTCAATCCATCCTTATCCAAGTGCATTTAATGCTCTTACGTCCTCATTAATGCCTCTTACACTCCTCATAAAGGCTCTTACACCCTCATTAATAACCTTATCTTCTAGAGTTTTTTTGGCTCTCTTCCCTAAATGGTCACATTTCTCCCTCTTTTCAACCCAATCATATTGTGACACTTATCACAATATGATGCACTTGAAGAATCACAATCCATGTCCTCTCTTCTAGATGCATATGGGCCTCTCCTTAGGATTGCATCCTAACCCTTGATTCCTCACCCATTTTCTATAAAAGAAACCTCATTCCTTCACAATTTAATCCACCTTCTATGTAGAGTTATAATGTTATTTTGAGAGAAAATCATAAATCCATCTTTTTGAGAAGAGTTATAATTCCAGTTTGAGATCACAACTTGAAGCTTGAAACACATCCATGAGCACACATCCACAAAAAAAGGACAAATTCAATGAATAAAATGGAGTTTGAATGAACGTTTAGGAGGTTTTCACTTTCTTCAATTAGCTTATTTCAAGTTTTCATTTTATGTCTTAGCATGTATGTAGTTTAGATTATTAGTTGTTGAGTGTTTTGATTCGTTATTATGCTCCTTTACACTTGTCATAATATGATGCACTTGAAGAAGAAAAATCCATATGCTCTCTTCTAGGTGCATCTGGGCCTCTCTTCAGGATTGCATCCTGGCCCTTGATTCCTCACCCATTTTCTATAAAAGAAACCTCATTCCTTCACAATTTAATCCACCTTCCATGTAGAGTTATAATGCTATTTTGAATAAAATCATAAATCCATCTTTTAGAGAAGAGTTATAATGCTAGTTTGAGATGACAACTTGAAGCTTGAAGCACATCCATGAGCACACATCCACAACAAATGGACAAAGCCAATGAACAAAATGGAGTTTGAATGAGCTTGTAGGAGGTTTGCAATTTCTTCATTTAGCTTATTTCAAGTTTTAATTTTATGTCTTAGCGTGTATGTAGTTTAGATTATTAGTTTTTGAGTGTTATAATTCATTATTATGCTCCTTTACAACTAATTTTCATAGATCACATTATGGCACGCCCGGTGGGACCTGTTTCATGGGTTCCTTTTCATTGTTTTTCTTGCAAACAAACTCTCTAAGCTAATGTTTTTTTTTTGTTTGAGTATGTTTTGCAAGCTCTTATTTTCTTTTGCATGTTGAAAAAGTCAAGAAGACTATATTCCTTCTTTCTTATCTCTAATTTCTCTCTATTATGCTTTCACAAATATCATTGATACACGAACAAGAAAACTATATTCCTTCTATCTTCTTTCTACTTTCTCTCTATTACCCATTTGTTGAAATATGGTCTATATCATTGAGACCATTATTTGTAAAAACATGAGGGAAAGGCACTGTAAACCAAAAATAATGCACACTTACTACCTATTTTTATTTTTTTATAGGTCTACAAGTTAGCCATCTAGTTTGGTAAGAAAGCACATAATCTTTTAATTAAAAAAATTCCCATTTCACTTTTTCGTTTTTAAAAAGAATAGTGTATGTACTCACATCATTTCACACTTGGTTTTGGGTTTCAAAGTCAACAAAAGTAAAAAAGTCAACATTTCTTTTTTAGGCTTAAAATGAACATGCGCAAAATCTTGAATGCTTTAAGGAAAACAAACAATCAAACATTTGATTTTGGGTTTAAAACTAAACAATCAAATCGCACATCTTGTTTTTGGATCTTAAAACTGAACTAACTATCAAACACTTCACTTTTTGGGCTTTAAAATTTGACAATCTATCACATCTTTCATTTTGGATCTAATAATTGAACATTCAATCAACATTTCAATTTGGGTTTTAAAATTGAACAAGGCAAATCAAGCACATTTCAATTTGAGTCCTAAAAACTAAACATGTAAATTAGAACACTTCAAATTTGGGTTTAAAACTGAACAACTCAATCAAACATCATCTTGAATGCATAAACAAGAATTGAACAAGGAAAAGTACATTTCAATTTGGTGCACATAAAATCAAACAAACTTGCGAGTTTTATTTCTGCACAAATCAAACATTTCCTAACTTGTCAAAAAGAATTAATCATGCTTTTTGCTACCTCACATCATGCACTATCCTCTCCCATTGGGTTTCGTGGCTGTTGGTGCAAGAGAAAGGGGACTGTGAATGTTCAAAAATTTCAATTTTTTCATGGAGGGGCCTATCCAGAAGAAGCACGAGTCCTTCTAGAGAATGACCCCAAACCGGTAAACCCTTTAGCTGGTATAGAAATAAGGTGGACTTAAAGGTCTGTCTATATCCCTTCAAGCTCACGCGGGTTGTGTTCAATGGTAGTCCATACTGAGTGAATATCCTCAGCATACTAGCATGGTTGAACTAGGCTCTTAAGTGAGTCATGTCATACAAACTAATTGCGGGGACACCACAAAAATACTAGCAACTAATTGTATCATCTTAAAATGGAAGCACTTCCATTTTGGTAGGTTTAGCACCTTCATTTAGTACACTTTCATATTAGATTTGAATTTAGGAATGCATCTGCACTTGATTCTACATGTTTAAGTGAAATTAGGGTAGGATCTGATGGATTCTCTTGGATTTCCCTCTCCATGACTCTTTCCTCTAGGTAGCACCTATGTATTGGCCCTCCTAGGCCTTATCATGCTCTTCCTAGGCCTCTAGTCCTTCATCGTAGCATTCTGGGATATTTCCTCACCTTCCTATGTCCCTAGCTGACCTGGGAATCTCAAAGACACTTTCTGGTGACCTACCTAAAACCTCAGGTCATGGTCAAGATTGACCCTGACCTAGGTTAGGGTTGAGGTCAACCTTGACCTAGGTCAGTGTCAAACTTGACCTTGACCTAGGTCAAGGGTGAGGTTGACATAGACCTCTATCAGGTGTTAGTCCCCACTTTCAAATCTGGAGCCTATCGAGGTTCTAAACTTAAAATGGGTCCCCGAATTCGGATGCGGAAGTGTTTTCTACAATATTTGATTTAATTCATCCCCTCCTTGGTTGGTGATTTCAATTGGATCATAATTCAAGGTGAAATTTGAATTTGGGTCCCTTGCATTTTCCTAGGAGACCTATAGTGAGATCTCTATATAGGCACTCTCTTTTGCCTTCATTTGATCATGAAATGAAATCGAGAGATGACATGATGCAATGATGATTCAAGTAAGAAAGAGGATGATATAGAAGGACAAGCTAGAAGGACATATTAAATCCATTCTCAAGGATTTTTGGTGGACAAGCTATTGTGGATCTTCATTGAAGCAAGAAGGTTCTCTTCTCTTTAGATCTACCATTCTCAACATTCAAGCATTCAAAGGACATTATCATTGGATAGAAACTATGGATTTTGAATTGATAGGAGTATGTTATCCTTGGGGGCTTGGTATTCTTTCTTTATCACATTTAAATCTATGCATTTGCCTTCTCATTTCTATGTATGTTAGGATTGTTAATCTAGAGGATTAGATCTTGATATTGCATATTTAAAGACTCTTTCCAAAGACAAAAACACACACACATATACTTTCTATATTCGGCTATTTGTGGAGGTGGAGATCACCAAAATGGGGGTTTGACTAAGGCAAAACCCTATATAGCCACCCCAAAACCCTCTTCTTCAGAGATTTTGTAGGTGTTGTTTTTGGGAGTTACAGGTGCAGAACAGTCGATCTGAGACTAGATTTGAGTACCCTTTTTAGTGAACTATTAGGATTTGAAAATAGATTCTATGTCAAGGCAGTGCAGGTCAATGTTGAGATTATTGGGTCAGGGGTGACATTTGTGGGTCAAGGTCAACTTTTTTCACAAGACGGTTTTAGATCGGTAAATGATTTCTGGGTTTTGTTTGTCTATGTTTTTCTATTCTGGGTAATCCTTCAGATTTTCTAGAAACTCAACACAGGCTATAGAAAATGAGTTTTTCTAGATCAGATATGTCTTGAGGTAGGTATCTTATCTCATTATTCTTTGGAAACACCCTTCATTTCTTATCATAATAATTAAGTTTAATAGATTTAAGTTGGACTTAGAATCTCTTTCTTTATGTAATTCTCATTATGCAAATCTTATCTAGGATATCCAAACAAACCAAATTTAGAACTTACATTTTGGTGAACCCGCGATAGACAACACTTTCTTTTTCCTTGGTGTTAGATTTACATTTAATTTTACATCTTGCATGAACATAGAAGTAGATTTATTTTTCTTGCATTTATATTTCAAAAATAAAAATATATAAAATTAATTTAAAAATACAAAAAACATTTACATTTTTCATGTTTGTAGTGTTTTCTTGTGTTCAACATGTATGCTTTTTGTTTTGAATACTTTGATGAGGATTTTGTTGTACAAAATGATAGATCCCTTACTGAGGTACATGGAAGTGAGGATGCAAATGGTTTGAATGAGATCACAATGGATCCCATTCCTATTTCATCCTCCTCCACAATCTCTCCAATTGACCTTTACCATAGTTTGTATGCATGGTTACCTTCATATTCCTCTATTTCCCATATTGAGACACCTAAAACAGTATTTCCAAAACCTTTGATGATAGTAAAAGGGTTTCCTTGAATGACTATTAATGGTAAACCTAAAGATCCTTTGGATTTCTTTGATAACACAGATTCTGTTTCGCATGCTTATCACACATGAAATAATCCTCAACCTACTGTCCCAACAAATTTACCTCCTTCTCAACCCATACTTTCTCAGGCACCTAGGCTACCTTCTTCCTTTAAGGAATATGATTTAGTGGACCAGTTATGCTCTACTCTGGCTAAGATATCTTTATGGAAATTACTTCAAACTTCTCCTACATATCATGAAGTGTTGCAAAAATCTTTATCTACTCTCCCCGCTATGCTTCCTAATCAAGAGAACATTAATTCATTTCTGGAGTGCATGCACACTATGCCTTTTGTACCTCCTATTTTGTTTTTAGATGGTGATCTACCTACAATTGAGGTGCAAAATAAATATGATTCTCTTATGGTTGTTGTCTCTATTAATCAGAGTATCATTCACAGAACATTGATTGATAATGGATCTGGGCTCAATTTTTGTAGCATGGATATTCTTAGGGAAATTAAGGCCAATCTTACAACTATTCAACCAGATAATATTCCTATTCGTGGATTTGATAATAGTGCAAATAAAACTTTGGGTATTATTACGCTACCTATTAAAGTTGGTCTTGTGCTTCTCTACACTCCTATCCCATTATGCCTGGACCACTCAATTATAACCTTTTATTAGGAAGGCCCTAGTTACATAAGGTTAGGTTCATTTATAACAATCTGATGTACACACTACATGCAGATAATGCACCAAATCCTTGCTTGAATGCCAAATATGCAAAGGTTCCCGAGCCTATACAACAAATTAAAAAACCTGAGCAACCACCTGAAGTTAAACAAGATGAAATTCCATCTTCTTCTTTGACAGAAGATGATTGGAAAACATTGGATTTTAATCATGCTTTTCTAGGAGAGTATAAAGTATCAAATTTGGAATTTATGATAGAACAAATTGAGTTTGAAAAACAACTTTTTATTCCTTCTCTACTTTCTAAGGAATTAAAAAGTAACTTTGTTGCTGCTTCTCGTGATGAAACAATTGAGACCATAAAACCAAATTGCTATGACATTTTGACATATGATGATCCTTTAAATCAATTTGATATGGCCAATAGATATGGTTCTAGTTATCATTTACTCAAGAAATCAGGATTTAATGGGAAGGGTTGTGGTAAATATGAACAAGGTATACAAGTACCCTTGGATAATGAAGGTTGTGACTATACTTATGGGTTAGGATTCAATCCTTATAGGCAACCATCAGCTTTACCTCTTAACATCAATCATATTTGTGGTGGAAATTTGAAATTGGTTAATCCACTTCTCCTTGACATGGATCAAAGTCCTAGTTTGGACATTTTTCCTGAGGATGAAGCCGTCGCTGATTTTTTAGGAGCTTATCAAGATCTACCTACATTTCATTATAAAAGAAGAAATCTCTATTGTCTGAATAATGAAGCCTATTTTGGAGAAAATGATGAACATGATATTTCTCTTTTGCCAATAGATTCTCCCATACAAAGTAATTTATTAATAACTAAGACCATTGAAGTTCAAGTGGATGAGAATGATGCTGAAAAAACAATCAAAATTGGAAAGTGTTTGAGTCAAGATGAACATGATCAATTGGTTTCTTTGTTTCTTGAATATAGAGATATCTTTCCTTGGACATATTCAGATATGTTGGGTATAGATCCCAAGATTGTTACTCATAATATTGTCCTTAAACCTAATGCTAAACATATGAAACAGAAGATTCATAAAATGATTCTGGGCATTGCTTTACTAGTTAAAGCTGAAATTGAAAAACTATTAGGTGTGGGATTCATTCGCTCTATTGATTATTTTGGATGGATTTCCATTATTGTGGTTTTTTCTAAAGGGGATGATAAAATAAGAATGTGCACTGATTTTTAGGATCTAAATAAAGCATCCTTAAAAGATGATTTCCCACTACCTAATATTGACATGATTGTGGATTCAACGGCGGGCCATGCTTTATTGTCTTTTATGGATGGCTTTTTTGGTTATAATAAAATCTTTATTCCTATTGAAGATCAACTTAAGATTGCATTTATTACACCTTGGGGGACATTCTGTTGGGTCATGATGCCTTTTGGATTAAGAAATGTGGGAGCCACTTATCAATGTGCCATGACTTTGATTTTTCATGATTACATTCATAAAATTATGGAAGATAATGTAGATGATATCTTGGCAAAGTCTATACAAAGAGAAAATCATGTGTTCATTTTAAGAAAAATATTTGAAAGAATTAGGAGTTACAACATGAGGTTAAATCCTAAGAAATGTGCTTTTGGAGTTGATTCTGGAAAATTATTAGGATTTATCTTTTCTAAGTGAGGCATAGAGCTTGATACTGAAAAGATTGATGCTATTGTTAACATGCCTCCTCCTAAGAATATTTCACAATTACACAGTTTACAAGGTAAAATACAATCTATTTGTCGCTTTGTTTCTAACCTAGCCAATAGGACTGTTCCTTTTACTTCTTTACTCAAAAAAGATACCATTTTTTCTTGGAATCAGGAATGTAAGAAATATTTTGAGAAATTTAAGGAATATCTTTCTAATCCTCCTATCTTAAAACTTGATCAATTCAATAAACCCTTTTATCTATATACTTCTTCTACTTCGAATGCAGTGAGTGCATTGTTGGCCCAACATGACAGTGAAGGAAAGGAAAGACCGGTATACTATATTAGTCAGACCTTGTTGGAATATGAAACATGATATACTCAACTAGAATGAAAATGCTTGGCTTTAGTTTATGCTTACCAAAAACTCTAGCATTACTTGTTGAATGTTGAGGTCAATGTGATTGTTAATTTGATCCTTTAAAACACCTTTTTTGAAAAACTGATCTCTCTAGCCATTTGGCAAAGTGGGTGATGTTGCGTAGGGAATTTTATCTCAATTTCATCCTTCAAAAGTCAATTAAAGGACAAGATTTAACTAATTATTTAGCTGAAGCTCCTTGTCCTCATTCTAATACAACTGTTACCTCAGTAGAATTCCCAGATGAGAATATGTTTGCAATCAAACAAGAAGATGTCTGGGAATCATATTTTGATGGTTCTAGATGCAAGACAGGATCTAGGGTGGGCATTATCTTGGTCCCTCCTACAAAAAAATTGATCCCTATGTCATATAAATTAACTTTTCCTTGTAATAACAACATTGCGGAGTATGTGTTAGAATATGTAATCTTTCCTTGGTGAAATATATTATAAACCAAGGTAGTTTAGTTTATTTATTATGTAAGTAGGAGATTCCTATAGAATCCCTACATGAACGCATGTCCTCTTGTCCATGTGTG